>JAIUCV010000008.1:47933895-48533895 GCA_026724425.1 Erythrophleum ivorense | reverse complement strand
TGTTCTCATGATATGTGACGTGATGAAAATTGTCCTTGATGTCATCAACCCAAACTTGAAATTCACGAGTATAATTAATTCAAACTGAAAAATGTTTTCAAATTCAACATCTGTTTCCAAATTTTATTATGATGTCTATGGGAATGATTATAGGGGGAGGAGTAACGAAGATGAATACATGACCTGCCAGAGTCCTTCTATAATAGTTTTTGACTATGCTGTCTTCAGTGTACTTGGGTAAAAATTATGCTTCTGTTACACCCATGCTTGCTAGAAGTTCTAATATATGTCTTCTTATGTTTGAGACATACATATGTTGTGCTTTATTTAATTAGTGGTGAAGCAATATGATTATGATCTGCAAAGACATGAAGTTAGTGAATTTCTGGTATTGGTAGATATGTTCTTACTGTTAGCTAAAATATGATGAGTGTCTAGATGGGTGTGTCATTGATGTTTTTGTTGATATGGCCTACTTGTTGAGGGAATTCACCATGGAGCTCAATGTGTTTCTAGTTCTGCTACTCTTCCCCCCCCCCCCCCCCCTTCTCTTTTTCTTGGAGCATCTGGTATGGATGACTCATTTTAATCAAGTAGGTCGTGTTGCTGCAGGAGCAACCAGTGGCATTGGTGCTGAAACTGCACGTGTACTTGCATTACGTGGTGTCCATGTAGTTATGGGGATTAGAGATATTAAAGCTGGTAGACAGATCAAGGAGGCAGTGATAAGAGATAACACCAAAGCAAAAATAGATGTCATGGAGCTGGACCTGAGCTCAATGGAATCAGTGAGAAAATTTGCCTCGCAATTCAATTCTTGTGGTCTTCCCTTGAATATACTAATGTAAGACACTGCAAGTACTTAGGCAATGGCAATAGATGCTTTCCTCTTTTTTGTGTCCTTTTTGTGACTTCATCCATTCATCAATATCATTTTGTGTTCTTAGTCTGTCTTTGAGAAATTTCTGCTTCCTCCCCCTGCCCCTCTTCCCCCCCGCCCCCCCCCCCCCCCCTTAAAGTAATAATGCAGGAATCATGGCAACACCATTCAAGCTTTCCAAGGATAATATAGAACTACAATTTGCAACAAACCACATAGGTGAGATTTGCGTGATTGAATACAAGGAATTTGGTTTACATATGTACGTAGAATTTGATACATCATGTATAATGATTTAATGGCTTATAATATTTATTATTTAGAATAATTTTGAACTATGTAAAAAATACTGACGGTGCTCCCATAGCTCTGTCAAATACTTCACAATTATGAATTTGTATATCCTATTACTATTATTATTATTATTATTATTATTTCCTTGCCTTTTTTATAGAGAATAAATGGCCATCATTACTATCATTGTGACACATGCAGAAACATTCAACCTTACTGCTTTATGAGGGAATTTGAGATGTGAAGACCTCTCCTTGCAGGTCATTTTCTTTTGACAAACTTATTGTTGGATACGATGAAACGAACTGCTGTTGAACATAGAAAAGAGGGAAGGATTGTAAATGTCTCATCAAGACGTCATCGTTTCTCATATCCTGAAGGGATTCGATTTGCTAAAATCAATGATAAATCAGGGTAACACTATATTAGGCGGTCCGAACTGCTGTTCAGTCCATTTTTAAGATGCTATCTTTTTCAACATATTTTAGGCAAGATGAATGCACCTTCTGCTCTCCCCCTTCTCTTAGGTAAGTTCTATATGAATTTGAACAATTGATAATATCACTGCTCTTTGCATTGTGCAGGTATAACAGTGTGTCTGCATATGGGCAGTCAAAGCTTGCTAATGTTTTGCATGCTAATGAGCTTGCAAGACTTCTAAAGGTGACTGACTTATATGAGGATATTGTTAGTAGGTAATGTCTGCTAGCAGTTTGTCTGTGTATGAGAATAATACAGGGACCTTGTGTGGCATGCTCTTTTTTTCAACCTGAGGTATTCATTTTTCCCCTGCATCAAAGGCAAAGATTGGCTGAAACTTTCCTCCTTTTTCATGAGAGAAGGTGGAGGGGGATTGATTCAGTTTATCAAGAAAATGATTATGAAAGTGGACTACAAACAACAATTTATGAGATGGTGATACTCTTTATCTGTGTGTTAGATTCATGGAATTTGTTTGTGGAAAAATAATAGGAGTAATCTGAGTAGATGGGATTCTTTATGAAAAGCAACTTTTCAGTTGGGGTTAGTGAGATACTTTCCTGGGAGTGTTTGATGATAGAATTACCTTTCATACTTCAATGATTTCTTTCCTGATATCTCTCTCTGATCTGTTTCCAGTTGTTATAGATAAAAATGCCACTTCTTATGTGGAATGTTTAATAAATTTCTTTTAGTTACATGGATACTCTATGTTGGAGGATATCGTACATTTTGTTTGGACAGCCTCCCTAATAAGCACTGTGAGATTTAGGGAGAGACATGTTCTGGGTCTTGGATGTTTGTCTCTAAGTAGACAATAAAATATTGAATTAACCTTTTGGTTTATTGTTGCCAAGTAAATGGTGTTTACAATTTTGTTATTTCTTGGGTTATGCAACTTTATAAGATCTCAAGGCCTATTGGAATGGGAGATTTGGTGTTGGCTATGGCATAGTTGCCAGGGGGGGACGCGGATCTGTGCAGTCTGACCTAGTTGGCTTAATTTTTAAGACCAGAGTATTTTTTTAGAGCAAATTAAGAGGATTTTCCTGGTGCTTCTTCTACTAATAAATCATCCAACCTTCTTTTGGTTAGGCAATGTTTTGCTTCCAGATATTCTGACCTGAGCGTGACCCTTTAGTAAATTGATTTTGTATATTTACTTAGCCTTTCAGCGAACCTTGTACCATGGCATGTTGGTCTCCCCCCTGACTGCCTTCCTATATACTTTATTAACAGGTGAGAGAAAGAAGAGAAAGAAGAAATTAATTTCTTTTATCTTCTTTTAGAAAAGAAAAGGGGGGGGGGGGGGGAGGGTGGTTTACATCAGATACTATCACAGCTTGAACCTTGTTAGCTAGAATTTTTTTCCCTCTACATACTACCCACTGGTTTTGCCAAAATTTGACTAGTAAAATGAGCAAAAATGGTGGAATATGAGGCTCCATTCAGCTGTGGTCTTCTAGTTCCTGTATGATATAACTACCTGAAGATTTTGAGTGAAAACAGAGGGAAAATTGGTCTGAATGTCTTATTCTTTCATTGACGAAATTCAAATACATATATGGGCTGAAGGCATCAGACTTGCCAATCAAAACCCATGAATATAGCTTACAATAAATTAGAATAATACACTCTACCATAAGTGAAATACAAGGTAGGAAAATAAGGAAAGAAGACGTTGACAAAAGAGTAGCAAAGAAGAAAACAAATAAAGCACATAAAGGCTGAGAAAAAACATGTATAGAATATATTTTTCAACGCTCCCTCTCAAACCAAGCAGTAAATGTTAATTATGCCTAGGTTGGAACTTAATTCTTCAAACTTTATCCTTGCTAAAGCCTTGGTAAGTAAGTCAACCACCTGAGCATTAGTTGGTGTGTACACTAACTCCATCATTCCTGAATTAATCTTCTCCTTAATGAAATGGCCATCAATCTTCATGAGTTTTGTCCTATCACGATGTATAGGATTTTTGGCTATACCGATGGTAGCCATATTATCACATAGGACTTTTATAGGGTTTTCAACGCAAACTTTAAGCTCTTTAAGTAATCTATTAAGTCAAATACCCTCACATATCCCAAGTGCAAGGGCACAAAACTTTACCTCAACACTATTCATGGCTACCATGTGTTGCTTCTTGCTCCTCCAAATGACTAAGTTGCCCCATATGAATGTATAGTACCCTGTAGTTGATCTCCTGTTTGACAAGAACCTTGCCCAATCAGTATTTAAGTAAATCTCTACTCGTCTATGTGTTCCTATTTGGAAGAATAGTCCCTTGCCTAGAGCCAATTTTAGGTATCTTAGAATTCTATAGACTACCTCTAAATGCTCTTCATTTGGTTTATTCATAAATTGTCTCACAATACTCATAAGAAAGTTGATATTAGACCTTATATGGGATAGATAAATCAACATTCCCACAAGTCTTTGATATATCCTATTGTCAACTGGAGCATAATCTTGCTTTAGGCCGAGCTTGTAACTAGCCGAGCGTGTAACTAGCTTCCATGGGAGTGTTAGGTGGTTTTTCTTCTAGTAAATCTAGGGTGTATTTTCTTTGTGAAATAGTTATGGCTTTCTTAGACCTTGCCATTTCCATACCTATGAAATATCTTAGGATTCCAAGGTCTTTTCCCTCAAATTCAATAGGAAGAGACTTCTTTAATCTTCTCAGCTTCTTAATATAGTCACTTGTGATCACTATGTCATCAACATAAACAATAAGAACAAGTCTCCTGTCAGAAGCAAATTTAGTGAACAATGTATGGTCTAGCTAACACTGGTTATACCCATAGCTCTTGACAACTTTGGTAAACCTATCATAACCAGATCCTAGGTGACTGTTTTAAGTCATATAATGACTTATATAGTTTACACACTTTATTGTGATTGTTACTTGATTCAAGTTTAGGATGGATTTCCATGTAAAACTTCTCTTCCAAGTCCCCATTTAAAAAGGCATTTTTCACATCTAATTGATGTAGATGCCAATCAAGATCAGAGGCAAGAGAGAGCAATACCTTTATTGTATTAAATTTGATTGTAGAGCAAATGTTTCTTGAAAGTCAATGCCTTGGGTTTGTGTGAATCCTTTGGCAATGAATCTTGCTTTATGCCAATTAACACTTCCATCTAGGTTTTATCTGATTGTGAAAATCTATTTACATCCCATTGGTATTTTCCCTTTAGGTAGCTTAACAATTTCCCAAGTTGCATTTTTCTCTAGGGCCCTCATCTCTTCTTTTATTTTTGTTATTCATTTTGGACACTTTATAGCTTCATAGACATTCTTAAGGATATTCTGAGGTAATTTTTCAACAGAAACATTAGCCACAAAAGCTTGCAAAGTAGGGAATAATCTATCATAAGAGGTGAAGTTACTTATGGAATATGGAATGCATGACCTTACCCCTTTTCTTAATGCAATTGGTACATCCAAATCTCCCTCCTTATTGTGAGATTCAGTGCTTGAAATTGGAGGAGATAATTGGTCTTATTCTGGGGGTGTGCACTTGTGTTGCTCCATGCTTTGCTCTTGGAGCTGCTGACACCACTTCTTCCTTGAGTAAACCATCGGCTCCTTTTCTGTGTGATATTAGGACAGGTCTTGGGTTCTTTAGGATTTGTTGTGTGTGTTGTTGGGGCATGGCTAGAGGTGGATGGAGATTGAATGTTGGCTGGAGTAGGTATGAAAACAGTAGGAATAGAAGGAACTCTGGTTTTGGGTTCAGGGCAGTGGTTTTCAGGTCCGAACAGCCATTCCTATGTGATTTGAGTCTACCCTTGAATGGGTGTTTTGGGGTAGTATGGCTGGTTTTTAAAGAATGTAACGTTTTGTGATGGGTGAGTAGCATTTGTAGCCTCTTTGGTGGGAGAATATTCAAGAAAAATATATGTAAGGGCCCTAGGATCAAGTTTACTCCCACTATCAATATTAAAGAAATTTAGAGGTTTGATGCTCTGATTCTTATTATTCCAAATATTCAAGTTGTACATAAACAGATGGGTTGGAGTTTGAAAGATTAGCCTATCCAAATAGCCTAACTAACTTACAAAAAATTTAAAATATAACTATCCTATCATAATGGAAAGATAAGATAATAAAAACCAAATAAAATAATGTCTTCTATAACAAAATAAATTGTTGGTAAATGAGTGATTATTCTTGCCTTAATTATTCTGACCATTGCTCCCTTTTTTGTCTGTGATTTCTGTTTCCTTCTTGAGCTGCCTTTAATTCCTCAATTTGAGGGATTGAGGTCAACCGTTTTTTTCCCCTTTGATTCTTTTTTAATTTCCGGTCTTTCCCTTAATTTCCTATTGTATTTGATCTTGTTTTGTTTTGTTTTTTGTTTTTTTCCCATTTTCTGGTGTTGATTGTAACGGGTAGCAGCTTATGCTTGCCCTGGACCTATTTCTTTTGTATCGTCTCTCATTGCAAAGAATAAGAAGAAAAGTATTATTCAGTTATATTCTTCTCTCTTTTCTTCATGGTATTAGAGTCATATCCAATTTACCTCCTATCATTTGTGGCTGTATGAGGGTCCTTAATACTGAAACTAGCAAATAGCAGAACACATCTGCTTCTAGTACCGCCATTGGTAAGCCTAATACTTTTGGGGGTTCTGCCAGTAGTATGGTACCTTCCAATCCCAATTCTAGCAAGCCACCCGTGATAATTACTGGACATAGACTCAATGGAAATAATTACATACAGTGGCCTTCTAGTGTCCTCATGTATGTAAAGGGTAAAGGAAAATATGGCTACTTCCTTAGAGCCATACCTCAACCAAGTCCCTTTGACCCAAGATCCTTGGTCTGGGATGCAAAAAATAATATGGTAATGTCATGGTTAATCAATTCCATGACACTTGATATTGGTGAAAATTTTATTCTCCTCAAAATTGCCAAAGACATTTGGGAAGCAACTTATGAGACTTACTTGACTAGTAAAACCACTATGGAGTTATTTGAAATTGAAGGAGTACTTCATGACTTGAGGCAAGGGGAGTTAACCGTGATACAATATGCCTCTCTTCTCAACAAACATTGGCAACAACTTGATGTTTTTGACACAACTACCTAGAATTGTAATGAAGATGCTGCCAATTATAGACACATTGTTGAGAAGAAGAGGACTTTCAAGTTCCTATTTGGTCTTAATGACAAAGATGAAGAGGTGCGTGGTAGGCCCATTGGGATCAAGCCTTTTCCTATCCTTCATAAAGCAATTTCGGAGGTTAAGAGGGAGGAAAGTTGTAAGAAATTGCTTCGCGGGGTCAGCAGGTCATGTTATGAACACTGTCAAAAATCTGGGCATACTAAAGAAAAGTGCTAGAAGCTTCATGGTAAGCCTTTGAATCTGAAATCCGAGCCTAAAGGTAAAGCTAAAGGGTACAATGCTATTGCTGAAACTGTCTCATTGAGAGATCTTTCTCTCTTCAACCCAGAGCAGCTTGATCTGCTTTAAAAATTATCTGTTAGCCAAAACACCACTTTTAGTGAACCTCCAAAAACCAGTCACTACTATGGGAATATTTCCTCGTTAGGTAAACTCTTTGCCTCAAACACTTGCGAACATTTGCATGATATATAATCATACTTGGGTAGCAGATTTAAGAGTATTAGATCATATGGCTAATGACTCGTCTTTATTTGATCATATTCACCCATACACTATGCCTTTAGAAGTAAAAATAGTTGATGGGACACATTATATGTTTCGGGTTTTGGTACTATCAGAATATTAGATCAAATTACTCCTAAAAGATGTGCTTTTAGTTCCAAGTCTTCAATGCAATGTACTATCATTAGTAAAGCTATAAAAGATAACAATTGTTTTACTAATTTTGTAGATGGTGATTGCACTTTTCAAGACTTAGCATTTGAGAGGACGATTGGCAATGTTAAGGAAATTGCTAGACTCTATCTTATGGGCATGGCACCTCATAATAAAACTGGGTACAGAGTTGATAATTGTACTAATTTACTCCTATGACATCATCTCCTAGGACATCCTAATGTGCAATATATGAAATGATTGTATCCTAAACTTTTCAATAAAGAACCGCTGATCTTGAATATGAAATCTGTCAATTTACTAAGCATACTAAATCTAATTATTAGCCACAAAGCTATAAACCTACTTACCTCTTCCAACTCATTCATAGTGATGTTTGGAGTCCCTCAAAAGTCCAAGGACATTCAGGAGTTAGATGGTTTATTACCTTTGTGGATGATCATACAAGAGTGATGTGGGTATACCTAATGAAAGAAAAATTTGAGGCATCAAAAGTTTTTAAAAATTTCCTCCATTTTATCCAAGCTCAATTTCAAACTTTTATTAAAATCCTTTGCTTGGATAATGGCAAGGAATATTTTAATAACAATAACTATCTTGGTATCTATTTGGTTGAAAATGGTATTCAACATTAAAGTTATTGCATTCATACCCTGTGGCAAAATGGCCTTGCTGAGGAAAAAAAATAAGCACTTGCTTGAGGTGGCTAGATCTCTCAGGTTCACAACTCATGTTTCTAAAACTTTATGGGGAAAAGTTATTTTAACTTCAGCCTACCTTATTAATATGACCTACTCAAGTTTTAAACTACCAACTACCTTGCACTACCCTTCTCAAAGTGTTTCCACACACTCAAATTGTCAATTCCTTACCCATCAAAGTGTTTGGGTGCACTACTTTTGTTCATTTGCACGAGACTAATAAACTTGACCCAAGAACTGTCAAATATGTCTTTGTGAGTTATTCCTTAAATCAAAAAAGGGTACGAGTGTTTTTCCTACGTTTAGGAAAATTTTTGTCTCCAAAGATGTCACATTTTTTGAAAATTAACCCTATTTTAACTGCAGCCTACCTTATTAGTAGGATGCCCACTAAAGCTTTAAACTACCAAATGCCTTGCACTACCCTTCTCAAAGGGTTTCCAAACATTCAAATTATCTTACCCATCAAAGTGTTTGGGTGCACTGTTTTTGTTCTCTTGCATAACACTAATAAACTTAACCCAAGAGTTGTCAAATGTGTCTTTGTGGGTTATTCCCCAAATGAGAAAGGGTACAAGTGTTTTTCTTTTACCTTAAGGAAAATTTTTGTCTATAAAGATGTCACATTATTTTTGAAAATCAACCCTATTTTTCTTAGACCCCCATTTAGGGGGAGGACATGAATTGTCATGAGGAATGGAGCCTCTCTATTGATTCTCACATCCAACCTCAAGATCCGATAGCTATTTTTGCCACTGATATTGTCCATGCCACTGTTATTGACACTACAACAGAAGAGGATAGAAGTACTTGTGACAGAAATGACTATCCCAATAGTCCCAATACCATTCTTGAGGAACCTGAAATTGAACATGGTCTAAATGAGAAAAATCAAAAGGATATTGTCACCCACACTGGAATGAAGGTTTATGAGATTGAGGTCATTCCAAACCTTCAGCAAAGCACATCCTCTAATGCTAGTCCAAATATGAACATAGACACAAGTCATGCTAGTGTAAATAAAGACATAGACACAAGTCAAGGTACAGATATAATTTCTCAACCTAATGATTTGGATTATGATTTAAATATTCCTATTGCCTGGAGAAAAGGTGTAAGAATCAGCACTAAGCAGCCCATTGGGAATTTTATTGCCTATAATAAACTCTTGTTATCTTATTGAGCTTTTATTGCTAAGATTTCCGATGAAAAGGTTCCTTAAACTATCTATGAAGCTCCCAAGCTAAAGGAGTGGAGACTGGTTGACAATGAGGAAATGAATGCCCTTCAAAAGAATGGCACTTGGGACATTGTAGACCTCCCAAAGGGTAAGAAAGTGGTAGGATGCAAATGGATTTTTAACATCAAGTACAACACTGATAGTATCATAAATAGGTATAAGGCCAGATTGGTAGCAAAATAGTTCACTCAAACTTATAGGATTGATTTCCAAGAAACTTGCTTTTGTGGCCAAATTTAATTCCATGAAGATATTATTATCACTTGCGGCTAACCTTGATCGGCCTTTGTACTAGCTTGATGTTAAAAATTCTTTCCTAAATAGTGACTTGGAAGAAGATGTCTACATAACTATACCTTTTGGTTTTAACATAGAAAACAATGGTAAAGTATGTAAACTAAAAACAAAAAATCCTCTATGGCCTTAAACAATCTCCTAAAGTTTGGTTTGAGAAATTCATTATTGCTGTTAAAATCCAAGGGTATATTCAAGGTCAAGTTGATCATACTATATTCACTCATTTTTCAACTAACAAAAAAATTTTTGTTCTTATTGTGTATGTAGATGATATCATTATCAAAAATGACTCTATAGATGAGATATTTAACCTAAAGAAGGCCTTTGCTGAACAATTTGGAGTCATGGACCTTGGAACATCGAAATATTTTCTTAGAATGGAAGTTGCCAGATCTAAGGAAGGCATGGTCATAACCCAAAGGAACTACACTCTTAATTTTCTTAATGGGACCGAAATGCTAGGGTGCAAACCAGCTAAGACTCCTATGGAAGTAGACTACAATTCAAAGTTCATAGAAGATAGTCCTCTTGTTAACATTGAAAGATACTAGAAACTAGTGTGCAAACTTATTTACCTAGCCCACACTAGACTTTGACATAAGCTTTCCTATCAACGTTATAAGCCAATTTAAGAGTAAACCAACTGAAGTCTACTTTGAGGTTGCTTATAAACAACAACAACAACAACAACAAAGCCTTTTCCCACTAAGTGGGGTCAGCT
This sequence comes from Erythrophleum ivorense, assembly GCA_026724425.1. Lineage (NCBI taxonomy): Eukaryota > Viridiplantae > Streptophyta > Magnoliopsida > Fabales > Fabaceae > Erythrophleum > Erythrophleum ivorense. The sequence continues at coordinate 48,523,473 of JAIUCV010000008.1, read as the reverse complement.
ACATGGATCAATCGACGCCATAAACATTTATCGTAAATTATATTTTTAGACAAACCATTTAAATCTAAATCTCTCTTAATAATTTCTCCTATAGTTTTTCTTGGTCTTCCTCTACCTCTAATTATTAGACTATTCTCCATCTCATCTACTCTCCTAACTGGGGCTTCTATAGGTCTCCTCCCAACATGACCAAACCATCTAAGTCTTGATTCTACAATCTTTTTTACAATAGGTGCGACTTCCACTTTCTCTCTAATATATTCATTTCTAATCCGATCCCGTTTAGTGTGTCTACTCATTCAACGTAACATTCTCATCTCTGCAACATTGAATTTATTCTCTTGTTGACTTTTTATTGCCCAACACTTAATTTCATACAACATTGTAGGTCTTATAACTTTGAGGTTGCTTATAGGATTCTTAAATATTTAAAGATGACCCTTGGCAAGGGTATCTTCTTCAAGAAAAGTACTAAGAGGGATGTGGAAATAAGTCGTAATACAAACTGGGCCTGATCTATTATTGATCGAAGGTCCACTACCGGTATTGCACCTTTGTCTAGGGAAACTTAGTATCTTGGAGGAGTAAGAAATAGTCTGTAGTTGCAAGAAGCAATGCCAAGGTTGAGTGTAGGGCCTTAGCTCAAGGTATATGTGAAGGATTATGGATTCAAATGATTCTTGAGGAGTTAAAGATTAATTGTAATGGACCAATGAAGATTCTTTGTGACAGTGTAGCTGCCATCATCATAGCAAAGAACCTTACTCAGCATGATATAACTAAACATGTTGAAATAAATTGCTACTTCTTTAAGGAAAAATTGGATAATGGTCTATTCTCTCTATCTTGTATCCGCACAAGCCTTTAGATTGCTAATATTCTCACTAATGCCCTTATTAGGGCTAGATTTGAAGAACTTAGAAACAAGTTGGGGATGATTAACATCTACTCCCTAACTTGAGGGGGAAGTGTTGGTAAATGAGTGATTATTCTCGCCTTGATTATTCTGACTGCTGCTCCCTTTCTGTCCATGATTTTTGTTTCCTTGGGCTACCTTTAATTCCTCAATTTGAGGGATTAAGGTCAACCATTTATTTTCCTTTTGTTTCCTTTTTCATTTCCGGTCTTTCCCTTAATTTCCTATTGTATTTGATTTTGTTTCTGTCCTTTTTTGGTGCTGATTGTAATGGGCAGCAGCTTATGTTTGCCCTGGACCTATTTACTTTGTATCCTCTCTTTGCAAAGAATAAGAAGAAAAGTATTATTCAGTTTTATTCTTCTCTCTTTTCTTCATAAATAAAAGACCAATTTTAAAAGAAAACTAGTAAATGACACATGTTGTAAATCATATCTTTTCCTATGTGCATTGTTACACTCACCCTCAAGCTGAGAAGTAAATATTAATCATACCCAACTTGTAGTTAACCTTTCTAGCATTGCTAATGTTCTTCCCTGACAAGTCCTGCTTGAGCAGTAGTGCTAGACCCCACATTTTTTTTGAAGTGTTCTATTCCTTATTTCCAAGTAATTTTGGTAACAACTCCCATTGTTCTTTGCTAAAAAGATTTGTCTTAGACTGGCTTTTTTCCTCATTGGTCATCATTAAGTCACTGGTCTCATCTCTTGGTCTTGGTTTCCAATTTGCTGGTTTCCTTTGTATTTTCTAACAAACCTCCTTTGTATGGCCAGCCTTATTGCAATGATCGCGCCATGGCTTTCCACCCTTTTTCTGCTTGTTGTCACTGTCCTGAGTGCCATGTGCCATCAAGGCTGATGTTTCAGTTACTGATTGGGAACTTGGGAACTTGAAGACCCTTGAATTAGTCTCTTCCTATTCTCTTCTCTTTTACTTTTGAAAAAGTTTCTCTTGGGGAAGGTAAAGGATGAATGCATGGTTCTTCCCTAAGCATCTTCAAATATTGGATTTAGGCCAAGTAGAAGTTTATAGACTCTGTCTTGCTCCACAAGTGTTCTGTAATATGTTGCCTCACTGTTGTAGCTCCATTTGTGTCTCAAACATATCTAGTGGCTGCCAAAATATACAAGGGTGTTATAATATTGTGTAACACTTATATCATCTTGCCTTAATTCATGAAGTTGACTTTTGATCTCAAATATACGTTTCCTTGACAGCTTCCCAGATATCTTTTGCTACCTTGTACAGAAGGAAATTCCTCCCAATTTCATTCCTCATTGAGTTGATCAACCAAGACATAATTTGGTTTACTTGGGGTTGTTGGAACTTCGTGGGGCAACATCATCAGTGATGTAATCCTCCTTGCCACCTCCTATGATATACATAAGTACGCTGTAGGACCATTGGAGGTAATTGTTACCATCCAATCGGTGCCGAGTTATCATGATTGGAGAGCTTTCATGGATCAAATGAACATCCAAGGTAATTTCCTCATATGAAGTCACTTGTTTCTCTGTATTTAGCACCATCATGGAGCCAAATTTTACTATGGAAACATGTCAGGGCTTTTAGGCTCTGATACCATGAAGAAATTCATGGATTTGGTGCTCTGATGCTTGTTATTCCAAGTATTCAAGCTGTGCATAAATATATAGGTTAGAAGTAGAAATATTAGCCTATCCAAATAGCCTAACTAATATTAAAAAAATTTAAAATGTAACTATCCTAAGATAATAGGAAGATAAAATAATAAAAACCGTACAAGATTATGTCTTCTAGAATGAAATAAATAAAAAACTAATATTAAAAAAAAAGAAAAATTAAATGACAAGTGCTGTAAAGCACATCTTCTTCAGTTTGTGTTGTTCTCCAACAAATATGAATGAAGGATGTGCAGCCAAAAGCATTTTGTGGTAGAGTGGTCATGATGTGATTATTGGGGTAGGTTTCAAGTTTTTGTTAAGGTGTGTGAAAGTTTAAGGTCCTAGATGGCATTTGGCTTTTGAGGCATGTGGTTGTAAGAATGGCTTTGCCCTAGAATATGTTAAGCATATTTGAATTAAGTGTGAGAGACCTTGCAACTTCAAAGAAATGCATGTTTTTTCTCTCTCGGATAGCCTATTTTGTTGTAGGGTATTGACATTAGAACTTTGGTGGATGATTCCTTGGTTGGCAAGGTAAATTCCAAGGACATAATAAGAATAGGCCTTGGCATTGTCAAATCTGAAAATTTTAATTTCAGTTTAGAATTGGTTTTGAATCAAAAGTGTGAAAGATTTTGATAGTGTTGGTAACCTCATATTTTTCTTTAAGGAGATATACCCAGGTCAAACATGTATGATCATTTATAAATGTGACAAACCACCTTACACCATTGATATTTTTGACCCTAAGAGGACCTTGTATATCACTGTGAATGAGTGTGAAAGGTTGAGTTGGTTTATGAATTTGAAAAGGATAAGAGCTTTTGACATGCTTGGATAATTGGCAAATTTCACATTGAAAATAAGAGACATTTTCATTGATCAAGTTTGGGAACATCGGTTTGACGTAATTGATGTTGGAGTGTCCTAGGTTATAATGCCAAAGCATCACATCATCAGAATTAAATCTAGTAGTCAGAGCTTTCTTATGCTTCTCCTTCGGTCCAGAGATGCAGTATAGTCCAGCACACTCCCTAGCACAGTCAATCATCTTCCTTGACTTAAAGCCCTAAAAATAACATCCATTACAATAAAAATTAGTCATGCAATTAATGCCTCTTGCAATCTTGCTAAAGAAAAGCAAGTTGTTGTAGTTGGCTATGGGATTAAAAGAACATTCTCTAAAATCAACTTATTGGATAATCTCATAGAACCAGTCCTAGTAACTTCAGATCAGGACCCCTCAGCAATTCTTACAACCATTTTCTCAGTATAGGGCACAAACTCATCAAGAACTGTGGCATCTCCAGCCATGTGGTCCGTAGCACCTAGTTTACAATCCATGTATTAGTATTCTGAGTTTTTGTTCTTAGAGCTATAAAAGGATTACCTACTTGAGCAACAAGACCAGCCCCTTCAATCTTTTCATTATTGGATAGCTCTTGACCTACAAACGTTCTTTGTAAGAGCTCCAATTGCTCCTTGCTGCATAGGTTGGAATCAGCCTTCATTTTCTCCTCCTCATTGCTCACCATATAGCCTTGGGTCTCCACTTTGGGTCTTGGTCTCAGATTGGTTGGCCTTTCATGGAGCTTCTAGCAGGCTTTCTCTGCATCCTGTCTTGTGACAATGATCACACCATAGTTTCCCTTGCTTCTTTTGCCTATTATCGTGGATTTGAGTTCCATGTACCACCAAGGCAGTTTCAAGTACCACTTATGAATTTTGCACTCATGAGTTAACCACTTCCTGCTTTTTTCATTCTTCAGTTCAAAAAATACTTATCTTAGTGATGGCGGTGGGTGAGTGCCCATTATGCTCCCCCTTCTTCAAATTATATATACTTCTTCTCTTTATGACCTTGTAATACACATTGTCTGTACTACAAGATGAGCATGAGTCTCAATTAAATCTAACTGTTACCAATACCTTGTGAGTATGTTATAGTACTTAGAAGAAGCCCTTAAGCACCCAAAGTGGAGAAAGGCCATTAATGAAGAGCTTCAAACTCTTGAAAAGAATGGCACATGGCAGCTCACTTAAAGACCTCAAGGGAAGCAGCTTGTGGGATGCAAATGGTTGTTCAATGTGAAATATAAAGTGAATGTTTGTGTTGAAAGATACAAGGCAAGACTAATTGCAAGAGGTAAAGACCTCAAGGGAAGCAAACCATGGGATGCAAATGGGTGTTCAATGTGAAATACGAGGTGGATGGTAGTGTTGAAAGATACGAGGCGAGACTAATTGTAAAAGGTTTCACCTAAACATATGGGATAGGATACTAGGAGACTTTTACTCCTATAGTAAAACTCAATACAATCCAGGTGCTTCTATCCATTGTTGCTAATCTTGATTGGAAACTTCATCAACTTAACGTCAAGAATGCATTCCTCAATGGGGATCTGGATGAGGAAGTGTACATGGAGATACTTTTGAGTTTGAAGAATTCCAACAATGACAATTTGGTGTGTGGATTACAAAAATCTCTATATGGGCTGAAGCAATCTCTGAAAATATAGTTTGAAAGGTTTACTAAGGTAATTAAGCAGCTTAGGTTCATATAAGGGCAAATAGATCACACTCTTCTTATCAAAGCATCAAGTGGTAAAATCCCTGTTCTCATTGTAACTTTTTAGTTCATATTATTGTAACTAGGACCAATAAAAGAAGTCACCTAAGCAAGTATTTTGGGATTAAAGACTTGGGAGTCCTAAAATACTTTTTGATTATGGAGGTGGCTCAATTTCGCAAAGAGATCTGTATATCGCAACAGAAATATGCGCTTGATCTGCTAAGGAAAATCTATATGCTTGGTAGTAAATCTATTGATACTCTTATGGATCCATCAAGATATCAAAAAATTCATTATGTCTTCATCCTTATATGATTTGAATATAAAACTCCAATCACATTGGTAGGGTAAAGCATGCCTGTAAGGGTTCTCTTGCATATCATGAATTGGAAATTTTTTTCCTATAATTTTGAAATTTAAGCTTCCTTTTTCTGAGAGTCTTTTCAGTATCAAATGGAATTTAGCACTGTTCAACAGCTGTCTAACTATTTGATGTTTACTTGTAACAGGATGAGGGTGTGGAGATAACTGCAAACTCACTTCACCCAGGAGTAATTGCCACTAATCTATTCCGTCATCACAGCTTGATTGATGGTGAGTTCTTTTTTGTGGTGTCCTTCGCTTTCAAACTTCTTTTTGTGTGGAAACTTTAAGACCATCCCTCATACATCAATCTTATATTCAAGGGTTTAAACTTCTGATGTTAACTCTTAAGGCTTGCCATAATTTTTTTAATGCATGCAATCGCTGTCATCCATTTTCCATTAAAGTGATGATCTCTTAGGGCGCATGGATTGTATGCAACTTAAATGGAACTTTTTTCTATTAACAATTTTAAATCTTCCTCATTTTATGTTGCACTACGAAAATGTACATCCAATTATACATATTACAAAAGTAATACACTGAAGAGTAGAGAGTAGAGTATCGTTCCCCTGAATATTTGTTACTAAGTTAATTGCTATGTACTAAAATTGAATAACTTAATCCAAATCAAGCCAACAATAAAGGAGATAAGAAATTAAACTAAATTAGAGATATAAAAATAACAAAAATAAAAGGAGAAACATGATTCTAGACTAAATTAGGAAGTAAAAGGGTTAAGATTATGATTCCTCCCACCATTTCATGGGAAACCAATCAACCTCTCTCTACATTGCTTTTGATGATGATCTTTGCTAACTTAGGTCTTATATTTATTTACAAGCATCCTTTGAATTACTTATAAGTATTTCCGTGGCTAATTTATAATTCCCTATGTAATTGATTGAGGGATTTAATTAAGAATGTGTCCTAATCTGGCTATGTGAGACCGGTGGCTATTTCTATCTTACAAGCAAATCAATTCATTCACCATTGCAAGTTTCATGAATTTACACTACCTAATCTATAGTTTAGTTTTAAAATCTTTTTTTCAAGTTTATTTCAGTTACCCAGATCATCTAGTGATTTTCACATACCTAGAAGTATAAAGAACAAGAATTGAGTAAATAAATCATACCATAAATTGTAGGTATAGAGAATAATTACAACCTATTATATGCTAGGATTTATCCCAATCCTGAATTAAGATGTTTAACTCATAAATACAATATAATCCAACATCAAAATCAGAGGAATCAGCAGAAACATCATGGATTACAGAGAAAAGAGAAGGAATAGAGAAAACTAGGAAATAATCTTCGCTTCTCTTCAACTCAAAGCTCTCCTCCACTCCTAAGATGCTCCAAGCTGCTCCTTAAACCCCGGAGGTAGTCAAAATGACAGCCAAAAGCAAATAGAGGGGATCTAATTTGCAAAACCTAACAAAAACTAGAGTCAAAATGGCAGTGTTTCAGCTTTATGCAAAGGGTGCTGCGACTTGGCATTTTGGAGTCACAACTTCATAACTCTTTAGACAATCCCTAAATTTTTTTTCTCCCTTTTTTTTTTTTGCATGAAGTCACAACTTTGAAATTGAAGTCGTGATTTGAGAATTGAAGTTGAAGTCACAACTTTGAGCTGAAGTCGCGACTATGTAACTTGAAGTCGTAACTTTATACCTTCTTTCTTCTAAACTCCAATTTTGAGGCTTTTTGACCTTCGATTTCTAGCGTTCTTGCTCCAAGGTGACTCTAGCTCAATTTTTTTTTTATATTTACAACCTGTAAAAATAGCCAAGGTATGAGCAATTTACAATTTAACCAAAATTAAGTCAAAATTTGTCATTTATAATATAAAAACTTGAGCATGGAGCTATATATAAAATTAATGTACATTTTTCTTAAAGTTAGTCATATTTATCGGATATTCTTAACAAAAATGTGTAAAATAACATGAATGCACACGAGTTAACATTTTATATGCAAGTTACAAAACAAAGGCTTTTTTATTTTATTTTATTATTCCTTTTTTTTTAATGTGGATGTTTTCTGTGTTACGCTTTTGAAGCTATTAATTTGATTATTCACTTTAATAATTTTGGTGAATTGGTTGAAGGGCAGTATATGAAGAGTGCTTCTAATAATGGACACTAACTAGCAAAATTCACCTGCATAAAAGTCAAAGTTGAATTCTTTCTTTGGACCTAGTTCTTATCGTTTGTCTGGTTATTTCATCTTAATGTAATGCCTTGTCAGCAACTATACTTTTCTTTCGGCACCACCCCCCCAACCAAAAAGAAAAAGAAGCAAGTATACCTTTCATACTTTACTCGATTAGCAAACACCACCTTCTATTCTGGTATTATTTACTTATGCTTTTCATATAAAAAATAAAATTCAATGAATCAAAGAAATTACCTCTACAACCCATTTCCAAGAGACAAAAAGATCCGAAATATGGAGGCCTGCTTAATTTGTATTCATTGATGCAGCAACTTGAGGGTCTTCCTGGAAAAATAACGTCAGTAAGAGTTAATGCTATAATGTGTCGTCAAGAATGAAATTGGATGATTAGAGTTTCTATAAATATAATTTAAGGCCAAGGAAGGGGAATATAAGATATTATCTCAACTTTGATATAAAAACCTTTTATACTATAAACCTTGTAGATTGAAGATCATGATTAGCTAGGCAAGTATTAATCTAGCATTAAATCACTCTAATATCTCAAAGACCAGATCATTAAGACTCAAATGCAATGTATTTATTGCTTATACTCAATAACACAGCCTTAAATCACCTGTTTATCAGAATCAGAACTAAATAATACACCTAGGTCTGAAGTCTGAACACATTACAAAACCAGGGGTGGAACTAAAATGTCATGTAGGTATGTATGGGCAGGGGTGTGCTTCAAAAGTTATGAAAATCTAGTGTGCGCATATCTATATGTACTATAATATTTTTCTTTAATAAAAATGAAAAAAAATCGAAATTTCCTCAAATTTATTGCAAATCAGTCAAGATTTTTTTTAGTTGTATTAAAAAATAATAATGAAGTGCAAATAGGACTTTGAAAGAACATAACTAAAGCTTTAGAAACTATCTTATCTGAAGAAGTAAAGAGTGGGCCAATGTCTATGCAAAGAAAACAATGAGCTTTCTAGGCAGCTAATTAAGGATTAGATTTAGATGTATTTTCTTATATCTTTACTACTAGATTTTCTAATTAAAATAGAACATATATATGATTTTTCAATTAAAACTTGACAAGTGTATGGTTTAATCGAGGAATTATACACTTGTTTGCATAAATCATATATATGTTATGCTATTATTAAAAAATTATACATTTGTTATATTTTGATTGGGAAACCTGAGTTAGGATATAAGGAACTGCATCTAAGTTTTTTTCCATAGATTAATATCAAGATGAATAATGATATTATTGCAGATAATTGCCTATAACTTTATTGTGGACATACTAAATGATAGATGGATCCAAATTATGAAGATTAAGGGTCTTAAACTCCTAGGTCATTCTTGTTATAAGCATTATTTTTGTCTAAGGTCAAGTATAATATCCTTTTACAAATCTTAAATGGCATAATATTTAAATATATTACATATGCATAAAAGCAACATTGATTTCAAATTATTTGGTTTTGAGGATGTTATCATAATGCGTCCTCATGAAATCTGTCATACATTGTTACTTTTTTAGCTTTGAATGACATGCACGCCAATTAATAAATATTATCCTTCACCATTAGAATGGAAACCTTGTGGGGTGTGTGCATATGTGTTTGAAGACGTCAAATCTATTTAGAGAATTCTGAGCCCAGATGCTTTGACCTTGTTTTCTCCTGTTCCTGTCAGATTTATCAAAGGGAAATATTTCACTCAAAGTTAATGGTATATAACGCTGATCAGCACAAGCTTAAAGACAGGATAGGCTTGAAACAGCAGAGAGAATCTGAGCAATCATCATTAGAGCCTCTATAATGGTATATAACACTGATCAGCACAAGCTTAAAGACAGGATAGGCTTGAAACAGCAGAGAGAATCTGAGCAATCATCCTTAGAGCCTCTATATCTTTTTCTTTTTCTTTTTTTTAAGTAAATAATTATTTCTCATCAACACTATGGATAAGTTAGATTTTAGTCTGGTCTTTCATCCATATCACATATATCATGTTAGACATAACATTGTTTTTTGTTTTTTCTTTCCTTTCTTTTTTTGTTCTTTTTTAATTTAAAAATGTGATAGTAATTGGTGAGCTTATTACATTGAGATTTTGGTCTTATTTTATGCAGGCTTGGTTGGTCTCCTGGGAAAATATGTGATGAAAAATATGCAGCAGGTAACGGATGTTTTTGCGATACAAAAGAAAGAGAAGATAGAGGTCTAAGTAAACTGAGTTATTCATTAAGTATCTGGGTTTTGGTTTGTAAATGAACAAGTTTGGGTAACATATTAAGCTTGTGTAGTTTTTTAAAAAATAAAATAAAAGAAGAAATTGTGTTAAGACACAGAAAAAGAGTACAGAAAGCTTGAGGATAAGAAATTCTCAAACAAAGAAAACCAAGTAAAAACTCAACAGAAAAACCAAAGAAAAGCTAATAAAAAACCGGTGAGTAAAGAACAGCTGTCCAGTCTCTTTGCTTGTAAAAAAATAGTGAAACCCTTAAAAAGCCATGTGCATTAAGCTTGTATTGTTAAATGAGTCAAGCTTGAGAATTTGGATCTTGATTTACCTAGGTTAAGTTATAAATAAAATAAAAATAAATTTTATATGTTATTTTGTATTTATAACAACTCAATTTAATCATTTACATATAACTTTCTCTATATCATCAATAAATGCAATGATTTGAGTCATTTATAATTGTAATCTTTTTTTATAAAATTTTCCACTCATACAGATTGAAAAGAATCCTAGAGTACATTAGACTGTGTTTAACATTTTTTTTTTACAGCATCTTATTTATGATACTATTCGTACTCTTTTATAAACAAGTCGAGTTTGAGCGCAATATACTTTAAACAGCGTGGTATATTCGTACTTAATATACTACAACTGAACCAGTTTGAACAAACTTGGCTTAGCACCATTTAGTCACAGCTCTAATGGGAACTTACTAAGTCTGCTTTTTCCTCTTATCATATAGGGGGCAGCAACCACATGCTATGTAGCTTTGCATCCCCAGGTTAAAGGGATGACTGGGTGTTACTTTGCAGATTGTAATGTAGCTGAAACAAGCTTACAGGCAGCAGATCCAGATTTGGCAAGGAAACTCTGGGATTATAGCTTAAATTTGGTTAAAAGTGGATTTCAGGTTCCCGAGGGTTAATATCTAATTTTAGCTTCTGCCATGTGAAGATTAAACATTCCCAGTCACAGTGCATTTTTACTTGTTTCTCATTTTAGCAAGATCTGCTTATCTTGCTGCATAACATCACATCTTACCAGATATTTGAAAGCCTGATTTGATGTGGTAAATAATTTTCATGTCTAAGAGATGACTTGGGCTCGATATATTTTAAATTTTTGTAATACCAGTTTTCCATTATCACTTTTGCCATTTGGTGTTTCAGACAAAACCCTCTGCCACTCTAGGAAGATTAGTGTTAGAATTGTCTTGCTTTTGCTATTTATTCATTTTTATTTTTGGGCATACTTACCTAGTTAGGTCTTTTTTAATTTACAAAGGAGGCATAGATTTGGGAGGAGAGAGCAGGGAAAGGAATTCGGGTATGGATCAAGTATTTGATATTATACTCACTTCAATCTCAAAGACTAAAGTTAGTTTCATGTGAACTATTTATTCAATGGCTAATAAAGTCTTTACTATTAACTGACCAGTAACCAAATGTTCCACTCATTTTTGTTGCCGGGAAAATAATTAAATCGAAACATATTTCTAACGAGTCGTGTCTGTGTTCGTCGCACAGGGCCCATAGTGCAAAGGAAAATTCAACCATAAGTTACAACCTCACTTCACTGATTTCTTTTAGGTGTATGGAGAAATTTTCACATACATGTCTTGCCCTAGAAAGTGTAAGAAGCTAATAGATATTCATTAAAATGGATTTGTTTATAAATTTCATTACCTAAAATATAAAAAGTTTTTGCTAACTCGGCATCCGTGGTGAATGCAAAAGGTATATTTAACAATTATGCTTGTACTAGTGATAAAATAATTTATTGTATTTTTTTCCTGGTTTCTTTAAGATGAATTGGGTTCTAGAGGCAGATGTTGTATCATTCAAACAGGAAGCTAGTGTATTCTTGTTATGCGCAGATGAAAAGAAAACTCTCCAAGATGATAGTTAAGTTATGATTTAGAAAAGTAAACTCTTCGGAATTTGATGCTGCCTTTTTAGCCATGTGGTGGTTATAGTGTAAACCCCTTTAGTTGGATCAACGTTGAATATGTATATATATATAGACAGAATAAAAAATAACAATGTTAAAATAAAATTATAAAAAAATAGATACTAAAAAATAATTACAATAACATGATAAATATTATAAAATAGATTATATTGTGAACTAGTCACGGTGAGCAAATCAAATGAATCCTGAGTCACCAGGCAACATGTCTGAATCCATCCAATTTAATGCTGGTAAAAACAGCTTCCAAAAAACAATACCAATTTAAGAATTTTTAGGTAGATTCAAATTTATAAATAATAATAATAATAACGTAAACCATCATATATTAATATATTTATATATCCATTATTAATTGGTTTAATCTACCAAATTTTTGGTAGATCGGTTCTATCTAAAATTTTCATATCTTGGAAGTTGCCAGCAGATTAGTCTTGTATGTATCATACATGCAGAGATGCATAATGATACCAAAAGGTTCACCCCACCAGATAAGCCCTGTACAAACCGGATGAGAGGATCATAATATCAAATTTCATCGATTTTACTGCAATTAACAATGTACATAATTGATCCTTTAATAAGGTGTTCAATGACAGTAATACACCTGAACCCGCATTAAATACACGAAGAGATGAACGGGCTCTTTAAATCTTTGACTTCACATCAACAAATGCAGGATCACAATCCAGCTTCCCATCTTATGTACCAATATCTGACCTCCCAAAATTGTCCAGAAGCTAAATTTTTTACCAATTTAACTTTCTTTGCATCTAAATCATCCCAAGTTCTCAAATTTTCATGAGTTGATGGTGCATCTTAAATATGCTAGATACAACTGCAAGCTTCTTTGCCAGAACGAGTATTTGTAAGCTGGTATGGACGAATCATGTCAGAAAGTTTCATATCGTGGCTTAGTTTGCTTAACATGTAAAGATCTGAACTCCACAAGCCTGAGCCTGAAGCCAAGGAAAACGGACTATGTGGCCCCAACAAGTCTATTCCCAGATCCAAATTTATTACATTAATTCTCCCGTGCTTTGGCTCCTTATTGTACAATTACTTCCTCAGCAATTAGAACAATGAACAGATCTGTGCAACTAAATGGTCTTCTGACAAACTTGAAGAATAGCTTGGACAAAGTGAGCCCAGGAAAATGACTCCTGTCATATACCATTTGCCCGGCTAAGCAAAGGGGAGTTGGGACTCAGATCCAGGGATGGGTTACTCTTAACATGATCCCCCAGTAACTGCCGGCAAACACGATCAGCCAAGATTGACTGAACATCATAAGGCTCAGCAGGAGGAGGCCTAGCAAAATGCTTCCCCCGAACATCATTATCACTAGGAACCAATTCTGCGTGAGACCCCATTTGCACTGAGCGAAAAATGTCAACATTTGAGTCATGATGAGCAGGGGCACTAATGTAGATACCATTTGAGTGCTTTGGCAGGCTTCCAAGACCCTCTTGATAGTAAGCTGACTGTTTCAGGTGATTACCAAATGGAATGGCACCACTACCCCCAGTGAGAGGTGTGGATGCACCAGAAACAGTACGAGGGCTAGATATAGGAGAGGGAGACATCCTCCCATTCATGTGCTGTGGTGATCTTGACCGCAAAAGTGGGCTTCCAATGGGAGAGACAGGGCAAGATATATTCCTTGGAATATGGATTTCACTGAAGATTAATGAAATTATTTCAGACCACCAAACATTAGCAACCTTGTGTGTGCATATGTGTGTGTGTGTGAGTGAGAGAGAGACCTGGCATGCGGATTACTTTTCAACACCCTAGAAGAATGAACAGAAAGTCTGTCGGTATCCAAGGCAGAGTGGTGTCTTCCTTGTCCAACACCCTGAATATTTATCAAAGATGTATGCAATTAATATAATAACAACAGGAAACAAAAGGAGAACCCATATATTAAAAAATAACTTCAACTATAACTCTATTGGTCTTACATTTGAAAGCTAGTTCATGTTATGGTCTCTCATCTTCTATGGGATAAAGTAGCCTTGTGGCTTCCTTATGGTTCTCAGCTAATGGTTTCTTTTCTCAGCGAGGTCTCTGATAGATATGATTAGCAATGGCAAACAATATTCAGTTGGTTTACCCTTCAATTTTAGTTTGTTTTTCAAGTTCTTTCTTCTTTTATGTGGGTTTGTTATCCTCAACTCCCCTACTTTCTCTAATAATATTCTAGCATATGAAAATCCGAAAAGGTCTTGTGAAGGCCTCACCCAGAAGCAGTTTGAAGCCTCCACGTGGAGATGGGCATACCAGACATGATAATACAACTACAAACAACATTTGTCTTCCGGCTGAAATAATAATAATAATCCTGATAAGTCTTTGGATGACAACATTCTTAGCTTTTTCTTTTTCTCCAAACCACATGCATGATTTTTACTCCAAGGTAATATTCCAGCTTGATCTAATGGGGAAGTAACTCAGTCTAATTCCTACCTTACCCTTTATAGTAAGGAATCACTTCATATACTTTGTCTTGCCGTCTTTATAATTTAAAAATAATAATTCTGCTGAAATCAAACATTAATTGAATTATCCATTTAAATACACAAGAATACAAGAACTACAATCCTTTCTTCTTCATACAGATACAAAAGATTCTTATACTTCAGTATCCGTGTGTCATCAATCCAAAATATAAATTAAACCAAGGTTCACTATATGTTTAAACTGCAAAAAACCCTTTATCAGGGTATAATAAAACAGGATAATGAAAAATGTCTATCTAGTATATTCTCCTCTCCTCCAAATAAAGGAGTCATTCTGCCTTACAAAAAACATATGTATAGTTTCCATACTCCCATATTCGGAGGAGGAAATGGAAATACAGATCTTGCATTTTACCCATATATTTTAGTCTCTGATAGATCTACTTACCAAGAACCAGTCTCAATCTTAAGGAATATAATAGGATGAAGTGCAACAAATTATATATATATATATATATAATATAGATAGTTCTTATTCATTCCTATCATGAATAGGCACAAGAGAGAGGGATAACTTGATACAAAATGAAAGACAAACAGGCTTACCCCAACTTTATCATCGGAATATGGACATAGCACACAAACAAAACTGTTACTACACATTATATAATGGAGATAGAATAGTACCAGAGCTTTTGCTCCATGTGCAATACCAGAGACAGAATCTGATGCTTCAGGGCCCAGAATAGGTCTTTCCAAAGGGGCAGCATATTTTACAAAAGGGTGGTCCAACAGTACCTGAGCTGAAGGACGATCATGGGGGTTACGTTGTAAACATTTCCGAACAAAATCCTTTCCTTCATTTGAGAGGTGATCTGGGATTGTTGGGAGTTCCCTGCTATTACCAATCTTAAACATGGCAGCAACCTATTATGGTAACACGCAAATTCATAAAGCCATAAGAAGAAGGAATAATTTATTAGCATACCTATAATACCAAAAAATTACAGACACACACACACACTAATATGACATTGGGACCTTTTGGTGTCTTTGGTCCCAAATTAGCCATATTATTATAGATTATATTTTATATATGAATAATCCTCCACATGCCACTAGATTGCTACGAACACTAATGCCATAACTTCCCACCATTTCCCACATACCATATTATGATTTTAAAATTTTAAAATATTATTTCTAAAACTAAAATTGCGTGTGTATGTGGAAATGGAAAAATGTAATGCAATTAATTGACAAAAATAACTACCCCTTCATACTGACTCCAAGGAGGCTTAGTTGTAGCCATTTCCAAAACTGTGCATCCAAGACTCCATATATCCACAGCAAGGTTGCAACCACTAGAGTTCTTTATGACCTAGATAAGCAGAAAACAAAGACACTGATTCACAAAATTAAAATATAATTACATGTATAGAGAGTTGAACCTTAAAGAACAAAAATATAACCTCAGGAGCCATCCAATAAGGACTTCCCTTGAATGATAATGGACATGATTGCCCTGTTATCTGCAAACCATACAAAGTATGAGTTGGGCAAACAGAATAAATCATGCAACCCCATGATTAATTATACCATAAGCAGAGGGAGAAAAAAAAAAGAAAAAAGAAAAGGACATAGATTATTTCCAATTGCAACATAATTTGCAAATCTCAAATAGCAGTGATGTAGGAAATTTTGTGAATTATAAAGATCAGAAAAATCTAATTTCTAGGAAGTAAGAGTTAAACATGTTAAACTGGAAGGAATTGAGCTAATTGATTGTTCTTTACAACATTACATGTGGGCTACATGGTTAATAACACCATCGCAAAAGGCCAGCAGTTCTAGGTGGGAGAATCAGATTTTCTTGAATTACCTTTTTATTTTTTCTTCTACATCGATTGTGGTTTCTGTCATTCTCTTTTCTAGGTAGAAATTATTATTATTATTTTTTTTTTCCTGTTCCCTTGTTTTGCTTTCTATGAGTTTCCCTTTGTAAACGTGTAAACTGTAGTTCCCTCTTGGCATCTTGTCATAACAATTTTACTTAACCCTACCGAGAAGCCAGAATCATCAAAATTATTGGAGTGAATTAATGAGTTTTTTGCCTTAATTCATGATATAAGCAAGCACCAGAACGAAATTTACATATCTAACTCATTTAGTCTCAATGCAGATAATAAGGATAGTTACTATCTCCAAGCTTACATGCTTTGCCATGCCAAAGTCTGCCAACTTGATGACCCGGCCATTTTGATCTACCAGTATATTTGCTCCTTTGATGTCCCTTTACATGTAAATTCAATTTTAGGGATAGACACATCAATCTTTTAGAGAAACAACATTACGCAGCAAAGTACAAGTTTAAACTTTTCAAATTATGAATAGGCAACATAGTTCACCTGTGGACAGTATTTTTAGCATGTAAATAAGCAAGCCCCGACAAAATTTGTTGAGTATAAGTGCGGATAGCTAATTCACCAAATTGCCCATATTCTTGAAGAAGTTTATATATGGAGCCTCCAGATACATACTCCAGGTATATGTAAAGCTTGTCATCTACCTGTTCAAGAAATATTATTTCACAGCTTTTATAAGTACATTACAAAAACCACATACCACATACTGCTAACATATTTCTACTACTGTGCTGTTAGGTAAACCGCCAGTAATTAATAACTTATAACTAAATGCATACGTTACAAATGGACAGTCTACAGAAAAATCCAAAAATAAATCACATGATCAGTCACACACAGCTAAGAAAAACATCAGAATGTGAAAGCAGACATTTCTTAACAGCACGGATTTAATAAATTAGAAATAAAAGATCAAACTTACTGTTTCAGAACCATAATACTGCACAATATTTGGATGCCGTAAACGACTTAATAGAGCAATTTCCTGCCAGAAAGTTTGAAGTAAGATTTCCAAAACTAGGTAAATTTTGAAACAAACTAGAAGCTGCTATATTGCCCACAAAGATAAGGGATTATTCACCCACATGAAAATTTTCTATGTCTAAAATGTAATCAAATTACCTGCATTAATTGCTTAGCGCTTTCCTTTGACTTGGCATCATCTGAAAACAGTGTTACCTCCTTCATTGCACACATCTCACCACTTTCCCTATCAGCGACAAACATATTAATTTGAGTATATATTACATGTTACATGCATGGGAAAAATAGAATATCTTTTGTTTGGTTTATAATGAAATTAAGAACTTCTTGTCCAAAGTACATACCTATTGAAGCCAACATAGACATGTCCAAATGTGCCTCTTCCTAGTAGCTTTCCCTTTTTCCACCGAGAGCCAGGGCTCAAGGGATTATCTGCTCTTCCTGGACTTCTTGGCATAGATGGAGATGTTGCTGCTGAATTTGAATGAGAGAAAGGTGAGGAATTGGTAACTGTTAGGGGAGGAAGAGGGAGACGATGACTCTGTTGTTTCCCATCATCAACCCATCCAGTCTGTGACTCAGTGGGTGTTGCCCCAGCTCTAGGATGAATAGGTGTGACAGCTCCACTCTGAATCCTAGAGCTTGGACCAGGACTAGTCATTCTGGGACTAGGAACAGGAGAATACTCAGGGCTACCCCTGCTTGGTTGCCAAAATAATTGTCCTGTCATGTCCCCTCCCATTGAATTATGCCCAGAGTTCTGACCAGAACCTGGACTGGAGCAGTGCCCAGATCCAACCAAATTGACCTCTGAATATGGCTTTCCAGCCCAAAAAGCAGAGCTCAGCACTTGTTCTGTCCCAAATGCTCTCAATGGACTTCTTGATGGACTTGACATGGAGCTGTCAGGAGCACTAAAGAAGGCACCATGAGGAGGAACCTGCAGATTTGGCACATGGTTGCTTAAAGGTCTCCGTTTTGGTGAGGTAGGAGATATATGATTACTCAGAATGTTTGCTGGCTTTTTGGCCTCTCTTGAATTTAGTTGAAAAACAGTAGATGGTTGATCCTTGAGCATTGAGCTTCAGAAATAGGGCAATACTTTTGTCAGGGATGAGTAAAAAGCAAATTTTTTTTTAAAAGAAAAAAAAAATCCACTGCAAGTATATTCAATCCTGTAAAATTATGGTTATTGTTTGTTAAGGCTACCTGGAAGGACTGCCAGCAGCAGTTCTAGTCCCAGTCTCAGAGTCAGTTGCCAGAGGACTACGGTGACATGAGTCTGCTGGCTCATCACTATCAGCAGAACTTTCACTAGAGATAGAGGCAGTGATCAGATCTCCATCTAAATCTGCAGGGTTCAGCCCATTACGCATACATGCAGGTCTTGGAAGTGGCAGGTACAACGTTGGCTTGGAGTCCTTCTCCACTCTTGACTTTGATGATATGCTAATTTCAGAATCTGTTCGTCCGACACATGAACGGTGCAGCCCAGGAAGTGGTAGTGGCTGAGCTTGAGGCCTTTCAGCAAAACTTTGACACCTTGCTACCTTGGATGGTGAAGGAGATCTTGATTCAGCTGGAGACTGAGTTCCCTTCTCAGAAATTGTGTCATTGCAGTTTCTACGAGGTCCTCCAGACCTACTTCTCACCTTACCTTCAGATGGGATTTTAAGTTTTCTTTGTAATGTGTCAATGAAACTTTCTTTACTTCCTTTCTTCTTGGTTTCTTTTGATGATGATTTCCCCCACCATGAAGGCATATTTGTCTTTTATATATTGAGGTGTGGCAAGCAAATTTCTTAAGAGATTCCCATTAATAGTTTGAAGATTTAATCATTACCATCAGGAGATGGAATAATAAATGTTATGAGCCAGTCATAAGCTTCACCAAATAAGGGATTCAGTAATACCAAAAGAAGTAGCTCTAAAATGAAACACAAAACCTGCAAGAGAGAAAAACGTGCATTTTCAATCAGTCCCTGAGTCTTTTGTCTTTAAGTTTTGTACATGCAAGTTATATATTTAATCAATAATTCTATAATTACAAGACTATCCAAGTAGATAAATTGCAGTAGTTATGCTAGTGCCAGTTACTAACTTTTCAAGGTAGTGACATAATGTGGTACATAAACCTTCTGCACCCAAGATTAACTAAGCAATCTAAAGGTCAACAAATCCATGAGAACTCCATCAGCTAGTTCTCCACCCAAGAGACTTAAGCGTAAATTTTAAAACCACGTCTATGTCAAATAATGAGATTTGAAGTTTTGAACAAGAACATTTTACCTAACCAACCTTACTAATCAATACAATTAATGCAGCATAAATTCCTAGGTTCCAAAATAGGATGATAAACTAAACGAAATTATAGTTTGGACCATCATAAATTATATGAGATCGTCAAAGCAAAAGAGTGCCAGCCCCCAATTAAACTAATCTGCAAATATGGGTTACCTTTTTGTGAGTGCTCCAATACCCAGATTCCCAAAGACCCAAGAACTTTAGAATGAAATTTCAAACTTTCGTATTCACTCTTTTGCTTCACCAAATTTCTCGGAATCTCAAGTAAGATCATCATCCCAAATTGCTCACAAGAATAACCTCAAAGCACAGATCCACTAATAACATATTACTGAGCAAAGAAACAGCTAAATCAACTAACCTATTGATCATACACTGAAATTAGCCACGAGATGAAACCAAAATGCACAAAAGAAGAAGACTTACTCTCAATACTCAACGGTGTGAATCTGAACTCAACCCACTGAATAATTTTAGCTCAAATCTGAGTAAGAACATTCCTGAATCGTTCAGAACTCCGCGAGAGAGCCCAAACAAGACCCATAAAATCTACAATACAAGAAATAGAGAAGGATTTTGCAGTGATGTATGGTGAAATTTCCGAATTGAAAGGCAGTGAAAGAGATCGCGTACAGAAGGAAAGAGAAAGAGATATAGCGAGATAGGAGAGAGAGACTGTCTCCAGGCCAAGACAGGAAGGTCCCTGAGCGTTGATCCTTAATAATTGAAAAAAAATAAGTAATAAAAATTAAAAATACTAATTATTATATTTCTCCTCTCCATATAATTACAAGGCCCTTTAAACACTTTTTTATTATTATTTTATGGGTGGCTGATTTTTAATTTACTTTTGAGAGGAATCAAGTTATATGCCACTACACTATGCCATCATGGGATTGGCATTTGGACTTGATTCCTTCAACCAACGTTGCTAATTTTACAGACCATTGAAATAAATAAAATGTGATGGCTGGTTCTTATAATAGTTTTTGATTTAAAAAATGGTTTTTTTAAAATTCAAATAATGTAAAAGAGTTCTTTTTAGGATATTATACTGCGTACTAAATGTTTTCAAGTACTGTTATATTTAGTTCTAGTATACAATAATTTTAAAAAAGAAAAAAATTATAATATTATTAGTAGGCGTGTCAATTTTTTATTTTTTATTTTATTTAAAAGTAATTTTATATAACTTCCACTTTACATTTTAGTAAAATTTAGTATGATCTAAGTTCGTAACTTCTTTTTTTAAATATTTTCAATAATTTCTTTTTAAATTTCATCTTTTAATATTAATTTTCTTATTTTATCATATATTTACGTGTTTTTTTTGGAACTAAGACGAAAAATTTCAAACACATACTAATACAGGTAAAGTCGTGCAATCATTATAAAAAAATAAAAATAAAACTTATATCTTTTTTTTTAACAATAAATTATAATTGGATGGTTAAATTTTTTAATAAATCATTATTCTTTTACAACGATAAGTACATAATTAATTAAGAATATTTATTTTCCACATTATTTGAACTCTATCATAATAGTAATTGAAGTTTTGTTATATAACAAAATATCTCAAAATTACATAATGAAACATCTTGTCCTCTTTCGCAATTAATAATATCTACTTCATGAGAAAAAACTATAAATTAGAAAAGAAAAAAATTATACTAGTTTTACAATATAAAATCTGTTTTTTTTTGAAGAGTTTTACAATATAAACTCTAACAAAGTCAACTCATATGAATTTATTTCTTATGAATATGATTTAAGAATATAAATGCTTGGTTGATTAAAAAAAATAGGGATTATAAGTAATTGAACTGGATGAATAGGCACAATTATGCACATTTTCATATAGATAATAAAAAATTTATAAAGAGTCCTAACTATGATAAGTGAGTGAAGGCTAGCAGCCATTTTTCTTTTTCTTATGAAGGGGTTAATGCAACTATGCACCCTCAAATGGATGCTTTGCAATATAGTATCTTATGCAGTTAGAGATAGAAAAAATCAATCTTCCAACAACACAAGGTGCAATTTTTGCAAAGAATCCAAATTAGTTATGCACCATGTTTTCAAAACCAAAAGAAGATAAAGTTAAAACTAAAGGGCTCTCTTTCCAACTACATAAGATGCAATTACTGCAAAAGATCCAAATTAGTTATGCACCATGTTATCCAAGCCAAAAGAAGATAAAGTTAAAAGTAAAGGGCTATTCTATAACTAAAAAAAAATTAAAGTGCTATCAAGCAACTTAAAGGGAATTAGTACAATTTATAGAAGATAATATTTTATATTTTGTTGTTATTAATATGCATTTGACTTTTTTTCCATTGTAAGTAATTTTGGCTAAGTTGATGTAAAAGAGTGTAATCCTTATGATTTTTTTGGAAAAAAGAATTTATTTCAAACATAATCTAATTAAGAATCGTATTATGGAGGTCTCATAGCCATAGAATTTAAATTGGCCCAACTCAATCCAACTCATTTCTAGAAAGCCCAAAGACTTAGAAGGCTTCCATTCATCAAGTCTTATACGAGAAGTTGACACTACAAGTTGTACAAATCACTTCAAACAAAATAGTTCTAGCACAATAAGCCAACCCTGATTAGATGGCTTCTATGGTTCTACTGGGCAACTTTACTTGACAATTATTATTAGCACACTGACCATGAAACTTATAAATAGAGACCTCCAACAGCATATTGGAAGAGGCCTAAATACACCCCATCCCACACAAGCTTACTAAGTTTAAGAGATATTGTCCTTTACTTTATCTTATTATTATATCCCTCTTTAAAGACCCTTATACTTTATAAATCATCTTTACATTGATCTCTCCTCCCTTAATTCCTTCTTTGTATTGATCTCTCAATCTCTTAATTCCTTCTTTGTCTAAATCATGATCTCTTGAATTGAAATATTTGGCATGCTAAGTAGGGGCTCTTATCCTCGTTCTTTGTTTCATTTCAAAAGTCATGATGTAGTCAAAAATATATCACTCTTCCAATTAAAAGAACAACCAAAGAACGAGACACGAAGTGAAATCCACTCCCAAAATTATCACCAAGCATCTCATAACACGACAGGAACAAGCAACATGAAAATGGCAACATTTCCAAATTAAACCAACCTTCTTAATCGAACCAAGGCCATCATGGTATAGATGAACCCTTTAACCTACATCATTTACCCACCACACATAAGATGTACTTTTGAAGCTTTACCAGTCACTGGGTTCGTCTGTCTAAATGCACAAGGACACAACACTAGCCCACTTGAGTTCATGTCTTATGAGATGGAATCACTCTTGACTCACACCTTAAGGATAATTCATGGCATAACATTTTTCGTCATAAGTTGTGCTTGCCACACATTTCCATGTTATATTATGCCATTTCCCATTATAGAAAAATCATACTTCTATTAATTATTATTAACTTTACTAGGAAAAATTATATTTCAAATACAACATTATTAGCTTTGAATGGAAGAAATCATTCTACCAACAATAACCTTGCTTTTAGTCATATCACCAAACTACTTCATGACAAACCCCTTACTTCATTTAAAAGAGGGAGAATTTAGCATTAAAAGAGCATAACAACTTAACGTTAAAATGCAAGGAAGCAAACATTGAAAGGTTATCACTTTATTAACTTTAGAGTAGCTTTTAATTTTATATTATTGTCTTCTTATAATAATAATTATATAATTATTATACTTTCAAACTTATTTATCTTGTAAAAGAGCACTATAACTTGGATGAAGTACCATCTTAATAAGTCCAAAATTAGCATGTTTTTATGCGTACTTATCATGGTTTTTCAATGGTTTTAGGCCTTTTTACATCAATATTTACATTATTTCAAGAATTGTATTTGAATGATGTAATTTGGCTCTTAATTAATTAAATTCCCAAAACTAGGATTAAATTGTAATAATTTCAAGTCATTAACATTTGCTTGAAAATTCTTAAATGTGTAGTTAATTTGTATTTTGTGAAAGCCAAGTTTGCTATCTAGTAATTAAATTATATATCCAATATTGTAGTTGTTAACTACTTAATTTTATTGATGTTATTTGTCATTTTAGTTTAATTTCTTTTATTTAGAGATTTATATGTAAATAAATAAAGATTTGGGCAAAGGAAGGAAGATTCATGAATCCTAGAGATTAAATTGCAAAGAAATATTTGGAGACCAACATAGTGTTCTTGTTGCAACCAATTAGATCTCAATTGCAACGAGTAGAAGTTGAAATGTGGAAATGCTTGTCATTTCACATTGTGACGGATTACTCATTGGCTGCGACAAATAGGCTCTATGCAATTTTTTACATAAATCCTTACCTTATATGCAAAAATAAAAGTTTTAGCTTTCACTTTGATTTTTCTTAGTATTTTTAGGCTAGGAGGAAGTCTTAAAGCTTAGAGTTTTTGTGAAAAAGAAGAGAAACTTGAATGTCTAGGAAATTTCCTTTGGATTTTCAAGGTTAGTGGTAAGATTTTTTTTTTTTGGATATTCTATTGGTGATTTCAATTTCTACCTTGATTTTAATTGGCATTTTAAGATGATTATCATGATTAGAATCATTAATTGGATTGGATTAAGTAGATTAATATTGAGTTTAGATCTTAATTGGTTAGATAATATGTTGACCACAATAATGATATAGTTACTAATTAATCATAGGTTAAGTGTTTGATGAAAAAGCCAAAAAGAATTCTCATAACAATGCACTTTCTTGAAAGGCTAATAATGTCTTGGGGAAGCTATAAGGAGATGCACTATGTTAGGCTAATCCTATGACATAGCATGGAGCATAAATGAAGATCAACCTAAGTTTATGATTAAGTATGGTTATAGGAGTATTAGTAAGATGCATTCAGTTGAAGCTAATGTCTACTATGTCATATGGCTATTGTGTCTGATGCATCTAGTGATGAGTTTAGGTTAGGCAATTTCGTATAGAGTATACTTTCCTAAGATAGGAGCTAGCTAGGTTGAAGCATCTTTAGGAAGCACTAATAGGCTAAAGCTACTGACTAATTGGTGTTAATAATAACTAGAAGTCAATTACCTTCTTAACCTAGTTCATTATGTAATTTTAGAGCCTAAGTGTCTTTTTAGCTTCTTAAACTATTTTGACTCTTTTAGGTTAGTATGGGTTCATTCTATTATAAATTCATTCTTCTTATTTTCTGGTTACTAGTGATTAGATTAGCTATGACATTAGTTTAAGTTAATTCACTAATAATTAATTGAAAATTCATTCTCCAAAATAACTACTAATTGTTGTTGAAAATACTTTCTATGTGAGATTAACATTCAGATACTTAAGTTTTATTGTTTGAACGACTAATATAATTGCTAGATATATTTTAGGGAGATTGATTTAAGTGATAAATGCCATTGCCTATGTTGAGTTATTAAGTTGTCTAAAGCAATAGGTGGTTTAAAGCTTAAGGACTTATTTTGCTAATGTCATTTACAATTTTAAAGGTTTATCAAGTTTTTAGCATCATTATTTAATGATTTCGCAAATTTGTTTATCAAGTCCTATTTGGTATGAGCACCAATAAGTGTGTATATTATAAAATATGTGCTCTATACAGCACAAATTCCCATGCCATAATCTCAACAAGGTTATGGCCTCAAAAAAATCCATAACTACTCTGTATGAAGAGCAAAAACAAATGCCCTAGCCACATTCTTCCTCCACTTGAACCATAAGAAAAAACCTAAAAGGTTAACTATAATTTGCTTCCCCACAATAGCTTACTAAAGAACAATTCATCCTTAACTAGTTGAATAAGGAATAGAACACAATAAGATTTGGACCTCATCCTTGAGACCAAATCACAAAATGAGAAAATTTTTTAAAGAGAAACAACAAGCCTTTCAAACCCTGGGTTTTCTATTACTTTAAAACAAAGAACATGTTATACCTTAGATCTCATATGACTTCAAGATCTCAACTCTAAGATGACGATGTATCTTCAATCTTGGCTTCACGACCAAACTATAGGAAACTTTTGAAATATGACAAAAGGTTTTTAGACCTTGGGTTTTCATGGCTTTGGAATGAAGAACATGTTAGATGTTAGCTTTTATATGACTTTAGGACTTTAAATTTAAGGCAAAAACAATAGAATTTATGTTGTATTTGGATTCATAAAACTTCACATGAAGATTATAAAGTGGCTTTTAAAGGAAAACAATGATTTTATGCAACCATGGGTTACTATAACTTTGGATTTATGAATAAAGATGATAAAACAAACAAAAGTTATGCCTAGACCTTGATGAGCCATCAAGTGCATCTAGGAAAGAGGATTTTGAATAAGCTCTTTTTGTAAGCTCAATAGATCTTCAAATAAAATGATAGGAATTGATTGACAAGACTTTTTTTTTCTCTTAAAAAGCAAAAGCTATGAATCTAATTAGGCAAGAAAAAGGACTTCTTGAAACTCTTTTTATAATAGGATAAAATAGGGAAGAATTCAGACATGTGACATAAAATAAACAACCTCCCTTCCACCATAAAAATGATGGCTTTTTTATCAAAAGTCCAATATGGACTCAGATCCCAATAACCTTGAGCCTTGCAAAAAGTATTCTACCATCAACGTACGATCAAATACGCACACACACTTACACAAGATTAAAATTCAAGTGTATTGAGTTAAAAGGAAGAATAGACTACAATCCAATATATGAAATAGATTACCTATAGTAATGTACATGGTGTGATTAAAGAGAAAAAGATAAAATAACTTTTAATGTTAGAAGCTTCTCTCTTTAACTTCTAATTTTAGAAGCTGGTTGACCCCATATCTTATAGTCTTCCTTACTCCAACTACATAACATGTATTTATTCTATAAATGTAGGAGATATTGATTACCTAACATATAACTAGTACTTAATGTACAACTTGAGCCATACTTTTTGAAATATTCTTAATAAGAGGGATATAAATTGATAAAGTATACATTTTTTTAATCCTCCTATCATTCATAAATAGGATACTAAAAGATGTGCTTTACTACACCTTAGATATCATCCTTATGAATATCAAGTGCCATAAGACATACATGTCCTTGGCAATATCAAAATACATTATTAAGAATACCTTATATAGCATTTGTTAAAAGACAAGATGCATTCACCCTTAGTGATAAAAAAAAAACACAACTATCTAAGAAAAATCCAAGAGATAAAACTTTAATAATAAAACATGTATAGCAAAGTGACCACATTTGCATAATTATACCAAAACCTTTCCAAAACATTCTCACATAATAAAATCTTTTCACAAACACTTAAACATAAGGATAAGAAGAACTAAGAGCCTTCTCACCTTCACCTTTTTTAGATAACTCTTTAAATGTAAATCCAAAACATTTGCTAGCCTAACCATTTATAGAAATCTTGATATTTACCCCCATATGTTTCTTCTTTACAAAGCCTAAAAAATCCTTTCTTACCTTTTTCAAACTAATGGCCAAATCCCTAGCACCTTTCTTAAATGCTTCTTTCAAATGGCTAAAATATTCCTTTTTAATAACTTTTAATTTCTGCTTAGCCTTCGCAAAAAAATATTGAAATATCCCTTTCTCCTACTCATTAAACTTAATTTACTTTAGAAATTCACCTTTCAATTTAGCCAAATTTTCCTTCTTAACCTTTGATTGAGCTAGTTTATCTTTCAATAGCCCTACTTTAGCAAAAAGATCATTGATAGACTTTTCTAGCCTTTCTTAAAAAGGATTAAGGTGGATAAGTGACATTATAAATTGAACCAAAACCTACATTAAATGGAAAGACAAGTATAAGGAATGACTATCTGAAACATAAAAACATCAATTAAAATTTTTACATATCCCCAAATTTGCCCTTATGAACTTCACCTCTTCAGCTATTAATGCAAGTCCCCTATAAGCCTCCTTTTCACCAATTGCTTGTATTTATCACAAATACACAAATGATCGAATAAACTTTTAAAATTCTCTTTAAAATGTTGGAAGAAATAATGTAATTAGAAAAATCCTTCATTGAGGGTTCAAGAGTCTTTGGTGATGGTATTGACAAATAAGCCCTCAATTTTGATACAAGAACTAGTCAATTGGTGCACAACTCCCTTGATCCCTCTCACCTGTAACTTGAGTTTCATCTTCAAAAATTTCAAGCAAGCCTCTTGTTTTTAATGAATCCTAACATCCTTCATTTAACTTCTTCCCTTTTTTTTTAACCAAGATCCTCCGTGGATAAAGCTTTTCTCTTTTATATATCTATCTATGAAGCATTATTTGCATGGTTGGATTGGGTGCCATGTTAACGCTCACTACAACCTTGGTCAAAGGAATGTCATTGGACATTCTCAACACTTTCTTATTCAATGTCTTTTTTTGGAAAAATTTTTTATCCCTTGAAGTAAAGGGAGTACTAACCTTAAGCTTTTTACTAAAGTATTTTAACTACTCTCAAGGGCTACAAAAACAAAATATCCAAGAAAATAATAAAGACATAAGAAATTTATAAATAAAAATTGTACTACAAAAACATACCACCAAGACCGCATAAAAGTCCCAAAATCACCGACCTTTCCCAAATGCCTTGACGGCACTAGCAATTTAACCTTAGAATAAGACAAATAAAAAGTAGTTGCACAAAAATATGAATATAATTTAGAAGTTTAAAATCTCTATTATCAAGAAATAAGATTTAAAACAAAAAGCTACCAAAAGCTTTGAAATGATTATTTTATAACTTAGAAAGAGTTACGGGAATCTACCTATTGTGAATCAAAAGTTTACAATTGGTTAGATACTCAAATATATCCTTAGCCTTTACAAGAATAAGTAAACTTTTAATAAAACTCTAAATTTTGTGAAATTTTGCATCCGTTGACAACAATTTTACCCCTCCCTATTTTTTAACATTTAAGATTAACCTAACCGCCAGGAAGCCCAAACTTCATCCTTACACCATTAGCTTGTAAATCCTCCACCCAAAAGAAAGCATGCCTCCATTCCTTAAAAATCCAATTCATTAACTTATCATAAACCTCTCTATGACCTCGAGAAGAGGTAAAATAGTATTAACCATAGGAAGGGTGTAAGATAAACACAAAACTAAATAACTTAAGCAAGAAGTGACTTAAACTACAATTTTCCTAATTGGCAAGTGAAAGAGTGCCAAAGAATGGATAATATCAGTCTAGTAATAAAAAATGAAGGCCAAATTTTGCTTAATGGGCATAATAGCAGAAAGTAAAATTATTTAATAAAACATGATTTGCATGCCTACCTATAAGAATAAAGACCATAATACCTTTAGAAAAGTGTAATGTAAAAGTTAGATCACTAGCATTTTCTTTCAAATACCTAAATAAAGGATTCATATCCTTTCTATTACCCTCAGCCATGATTAGTAACCTTACTATATTTATAGCTAAAATAATAGAGAAACAATCTTTTTATGAAAAATAAAAAACTTACCTAACACTTGACTAACACACTTAAAGCCTGAAAAATAACAATGAGCCTTAGATACTTCTACTACCTCTAAAGGGTAAAATGAGAAAACACTACACAATCTTTCTTGACATGTCTCGACCATGAAAACTTTCATTTAAAAAAAAAACTTAATATGCAAAGACTTAAACAAAACCTTATTGTTTATTATATTTCTTTTGCACATGTCATGAATTACATAATATCCTTTACACTTAAAGGAAATTCTAGCTCCCTATATGTTTTAGCACAATGGGAAACACCTTTATAGTAAGCCACGAGCCATTCCTTCTCAAAATCTTATTTTAGTCTAGCCTATATATCTTTGCCCTAAATTTAGACAATTTGACACCCAAACTTGGTGCAATAACACCACTTAATTGTTGTTCATACTCTTTCACCTTGAGCTGTAATTTATCTCTCTCTTGATAATACATTTCGCTTTGCTTAAAATGCACAATCACTTTTGTTTCACACTCAATAATCCACTCTCAACTTGAAGACTTCATTCTTTAAAGCTTCCACTTATTCATTTGCAACCAAACAATATCTCAAGGCCTCCACTTCTTTTTTCGTCCTAGTACTTAAACAACAAGATAACTTTTCCACCTCCCTTTTCTTCTCTATGCACAAATGTCGTACAGTTATAAGAAGTTGGTCTCCTTTTAAAATTAGCTTATGATAGTTCTTACAATGAGTACAAATCCTATTTTCAAGAATCATCACCTTTGACCTTGAAGACACCACCTTGACTTCAAGGGCTTTCTCTTTCTCATAATAAAATAATAAGAATGGAATCAAGCCCAATGAAGCTCTTGCTTAATTTCTAAAATAGATGAACCTTGGCCTTTCTTACATTTATGATACTACAAAGAACTAGAAAACCTCTCTTCCCCTCCTTTATAGTATGATGTAACCTTAGTACTTTAAGGCTTGGACTAAACTCTAAAGGCTAGTAATCCCTTTAATCTGAATAAATATCCCCATGATTTTGAAAGGTTACAGAAAAATAAAAACTATTGATTAAAAAAATACACATGCAAGAAACCTACAAAAGGAAAGTACAAAAAAAATACACACTTACATAGCCTACTGTAACTTGCTTGGAAATAATGACTTTCATAAGTTCTGAGCTTATAAAGTTCAATGGCAACCCATAATGGATGAAACTTCTAACAAAATTTGTTAAAACTTTAGGAATCTTCCCTAAACCAAAACCTAATAAATCTTCATACTAGAACATTTCCTTTATGCCACAAACCCTAAATCTACGCTTACTAATTCACAGAAGGCTACAAATGTAGGAATCATTCTGTGACATTTAGGATGAGTTGACTTAGGGATACCTCTAATGATGCTATAATTGAACTAAACTTAGCATTCAGTAGAAACCAAAGTCTAACTTTTATAAATTCTTGAAATACCCCCTATTGTGGCACCATCTTTCTCAATATTGGCAATGCTATGCTCTAATGACCAAATAGACACACTCATAGTTTCTAGGAAATGATATTTCTCCAACAAAAGAAGCCAATTATTCTCTAACAATATGCTTCTGAAATCCCTCATATGCTTGAAACATCTATAACTTTCTTTTTTGCTTATGATGCCATAAGAGAAAAGTGAGAACAAGAGACAATTAAATGCACAAGAAGATAGATGAATGAATGATTTGCTAGAAAATGATGCTTGGTATAAATGATGGCATAAAAAATTATCAAGAAAAAGCATAAGAACAAAATTTCCTACCCATGTAAACACAAACCCATGTTAGCTAACTAACGACTAAAAAACAACTATCTTTGCATGATCTCTCGCATGCCTCTTTATAAAATTATTTTCAATTTCAATTATAAACTCTACCAACTTAAGAATAAGTGATAAGGTTGTATAATGATTACATACAATATGATAACAAGGGAAAAGTTAGTAATCTTACAGATAAATAAGTGGGCAATAGAGGAACCTAGTCATGATGACATTGGATAGTGGTAATATTAATGGTGAATAGAGTGACAAAAGGACTCAATGAAGTTATGATAGAAAGACAGAGAAAAATTTAGACATACTAGAACTATAGAAACTTAACTGCTAAACAATGTCTGATTTGAGGACTGTTTGATTTGAATAGTAGAAGTTTAGCAATTGAACAATGTTGATAAAGAGTTTAGTAGTTGAACAATGTTGATAAAGAGTTTAGTTAATGAACAATGTTAACTGAGGAAAACATTAGTACAAGTTTGGTTTGAAGTTTAGTTGATGAACGGTGTTGATTTAGTTCAAGTTTAATTGATGAACAATATTGATTAAGGAAAACTTTAGTTTGTATACCATAAAATTATGCCAAACCAATGACTTTGACAAAAATGAATAGGACTACTTAATTTTAGAAAACTTGCATTTGAAAGAAGGAGAATAACTCAGTTCAAGAAAACCCTGTGCCCCATAAATAACACTTCAAAGTTAGATACGATGTCATTATATGTACATATCTATACTTGCAGGGATAATGTGACATATACAACTTCGTGCAAGACCCAAGGAGGTAACCTAACTTGGTACACGCATTGAAATACAGTCTATGCAACCTTGCATTATGACCTAAAGTTAAATAACTCGCTCGATGAGTGTACCCAGAATGCTCAATATAATTGTGGAAATAATGCAAATAGAAACAAGAAGATATTGGTACTTTGACATATAAGTACTTAATAAATTTATTATTGATATTTCATATAATTTATTACATATTGCATTATATCCTTTAATTATCATGAAAGCCCGAATTTAAGCACGCTTCATTGGCTTTTTGGACCCTTACCACAAAACTACTAACATATGTAAATCACCTTAGCATAACCTCATTAGAGCTCACTTCCAAAGACTTTTTAAGCTCACTCAAGTTGGTCCCTTAACTCTTAGATGAAGGCATAAGCATCTCTTCCTTAGTAATGTCATCCCCAAAATCACAAGATCATTCTCTTGCCTCTCAATGGCCTTTTTGCGACATAAACTCCTCGAAAGACCAAGATGAAAAAGTCATGGACGAAAAACTTGTTGGAGGAGTAGCAATAAAAGGAAAGATCGGATAAACCACAAGTATATAGTTAAGCTCATCTTGGCCAATATGCCTCAACGGTTGTGTAAGCACTTCATAGTTACAAAAACATTGCCACATAAACACGAGAGAACTAGCATATCACACTAGTTCATAGAAGAAAGAATTTGTAATTCTACCATTTATTCTAAGCAATGCAATACATTGTTACTAGACTAAGCCCATTCTTAACCAAAGTCTAAGCACCAACAAATATTCTCTCATATTTTTTGTAATATTTAAAATATGCATATTAATTAAAATACAATTAAATTGATAATATATATTAATAATTATTAAAATTTAATATATATGTATAATTTCAAAGATTCTTAGATATTTTTAATAATTAGAATAGCCCAAAACATCCCAAAAGAAAAAAAATTTATGGTGACATTTTGACTAAAATGGTGTATTAAATAAGTTCTTATTTAGATTGTGTACATACATACATGTATAAATGACTATATACCTCAAAGCATCCAAAATATTTTTACATTTCTATGTATTTTTTATGCAAAAGTTTTATAATTTGTAGGATAAAATATGAAAAACTTTCTAAGTTATAGGATTATGTAATTTTTCTCTTTAACTTTACAAGTTGACAATAGATCCCTAAACATTCAATTTTTGTGACATAATCCTTTGGTTAAATTTTTCTGTTAAAAATTCTAACTCCACTTGTCTATATAGGCCAAAACAAAAAAAAAGTCAACAAAAAATACATCCAACATATTATCCTAAATGGTAAACAAAACCTTTTTTGTTCCAAAAATTTGGTAAGGAAACAAGAGAATAAATTATAAAATTAAAAGTTAGAAGACTTTAGTCAACTTTTAAAATTGATAAAATAAATTACACTAAATTGAAAGGAGTTCTTTGCATTCAAAGCTAATTTCTATAATATATTGATATTCCATTTAATTGATAATATCATTGGTCATTAAGTCAACATTAAATTTATCCAATAATTAATAAAACTATTGGTTAAATAAAATATTATGTTTATATTTTCAGGAGGAAGAATTGCCCTCTCATTCTCCATATTTATTTTCTTCTTATTACAATTATAAGAGTATCATATAGGGTTTTTTTTTAAACTAAATTATTTTTTAAAAGCCGTTTTTTACATCTGTGATACATTTAAAATCATAAAAAAATTAAACTTAAATTAATAAAACAAAATTACTATTATTTTCATCAACTGAAATATTTAGGTTGCATATATATATAAATAATTTTTTATTAAAATTGAACTCTCAATTGTCTAATTTTTTTTAAAGTTATAATAAATAATATTTTATTATATATGAATTAAAAATAATTAAATAATTTAAAATTCAAAGTTCGAAAAGCACGATTTGTCTATGGCAAAACCTTACGTATCACCTCGAGGGATATTAGCCCAGGTTGCTTTTGAGAGTGAAAGCACGAAATGGTCAAATATGATGCCTAGACAAATAAGAGAAGGGGAAGGGGAGATGTATGGAGGCGTTTGGTGGGACCCGTGGAGCCCACAGTGACCCTTGCACGTACTATGGTCCTACAATTCCTTTGTGATCATGTTTGCTGGCGACTAGGCATTGGTCACTTCTAAACCTCGCATGTTGTCATGCACGTGCTCCCAGGCTTGCACGTTTTTATTACTCATATTTAAGTTTGAGAAAATAATATTAGTTAGTTAAATAGCGTTTAAACCCTGATATACCAAAAGATTTAGTAAAATATTTATTTTTAAAATTAATTAAAATTTTAAATAATATAACAATTTCATCTATGCAATTTATAAATATAATCAATATATAAGCTAGACGAATGTAATATGATTTTAAAATATAAAATGATATATGCGATAATAGGTTACAAACATGTTACCTAAATAAATACCTGACATACTATATCGTAAAAAAATTTTTTATTACACAAAGTTAACAATGCTATTTGAAGGATTGTCTTTTTTCTCAATAGTAAGAATCTTTAATCTACTTCTATTCCGTACTCTCAAAATTGTGCCATACAATAGTCATAGCCAAAAAAAAAAAAAAAAGAAGTACCCTGAAAATTGTTTTCATTTTAGCTTGAAAGGTAACTTGGGAGTTCGAAAATATTGTGATAACCATTCTAGGAACGAACACTTTCTGATCAATGTCGCTGTAAATAACTTGAGCCTCCAATACATTTTTACCCAACCTGCTAATTATCAATCTAGTGCCATTACACAAACCCATTAACTCGTCAATATTTCAAAGCACTATGAAGGGCCCAACCTTCAACTTTATCATATGATTAGGGAGCTCTCTCTTGAAAGTAGTTTAAGTTAGCCAAATTTTGTTGCAAATTAGGATAATTGCTACTTACAATTGCCAATATTTGATTGTTTGTGTTGTCTATGATAATATCGTCTGGAATATTCCCTATCATTGCTTTCATTTGTTACTCTTACTCCTATATTAAGGATTCATTGAGAAAAATCTCTAATTTCCTCGTTTATGCTATGACTAGCTTGATTCTAGTTTCATGTTTTTGGTTAGTGTCATTTTACCTTGCAAAAATTCCATATGTAGGAAGCATTGGTTATGGGAAAAAAAAAGTCTTCTCTTCTGCCTTTTGGTATAACCGATAATATTTCTCTGAAGTCACCACCAAATAAAACCACTTTACCTCCAAGAGGCAAATCACCACCAAATATTTTATATAATCTTAATTTTTTAAATTATAATTATGATACTTGGACGTCTTTACAGTGAAGCAGAAAATTTAATATGCATTTTAATGTCATTGCGTCTTGCGAAAAAATAAAGGATAAGTGGAAAATTGCAAATTATTTAAATGCCTTTGACTCTTCTGACCAATCTTTCTCACTCCTCTCCGTTTATCTGTAACTTCACTCGCCAATTATGCCTTTGACTATCTCATTTTCTTTTACTATATGGTTTTATGTCATTTATCACGCATTTATTATTAGGGACAATGCTTTAGTAAAATTTTTGACGTAATTAGTTAGTTCTTCAAATATAGCATATATCACTCTTAATCTGTATTTTTTCACTAGACTGGGTTGAGCTTGATAAAAAATAATTTGGGCTTGTTTTAAAAAATACCATTAAAATTAAGCGTAGGCCCAGCCCGCCCTGCTTCCTTTTTTTGATATTAGTTTTTGATTTTTTTCTCAAGGCTAGCCGCTCTCTTTGATAATTAGATACTCCTTTTCACTAAAAAAGAATTGAAGAAAAATGCATCTTCTAAGAATTAAAAATTGAAAAGATTAAACTGTTTGCAAAATAATATCAAGCATTGCTAAACATGATTTAATTATGAATAATAGCCAGTTTTATATTTACCAAACCCATCTATAAATGAATGACATAGAATATACTGTCTATATTATTTTGAAAAATATAACTTTTTGCCAAAAAAATATTAATTATCCACCATCAGTTAATCCTTATTTGATTTTTTTCTACTTTTATTATTTTTATATTTGGCTTGTATAACTTGATATTTAAATTTTAATTATAATGATATCAACAGTGAAAATTGTGTTCTTCTTTCAAATTGTATTCATAATTGATTTTCAAATTTCATTCATGAAGAAAGGATAAAGTATTGTTAAACACGATTTAATCATGAATAATAGCCATTTTTACATTTACTGAACCCATCTATAAATGAATGATATAGAATATATTGGTTATATTATTTAAAAACATACTTCTTTTTGGCCAAAAAAATATATTAATTATCCACCATCATAATCCTTATTTGATTTTTTTTCTACTTCAATTACTTTATTATTTTTACATTTGGCTTGTATAACTTGATATTTAAATTTTAATTATAATGATATCAATAGTGAAAATTGTGTTCTTCTTTCAAATTATATTAATAATTGATTTTTAAATTTCATTTATGAAGAAAGGATAAAGTGAAAGGAAGGAAAATTAAAAAAGATCTAGATAGATTTAAAAATATTACAATAAAATAATAAAAAAATTGTTCAAATCAAGGTCAGGCTTAGGTTAGATTTTAAAAAAATATTTGAGTCTCGTCCATTTTATATTCAAAATATTTTTAAATAAGTTTTTTTTAAAAAAAATTTTGGAGTTTATATTCATTTTTTTTGGTTTTAACTAAGCCTAATGGGTTGGATGAGCCTCCTATCCATAGTCAAGTTTACTCTCCATGTCTCCTACTATCTTTCACTTTATCTCTCAAAAAACTTTTAAATAAAAGTGATATGCGTTACGCGTATAAAAATAAAGAATTAAGGGAAAACTCTGAATTAATTAATTGCCTTTGAATCTCTAACCCTTTTTATCATTCCAAATCTTTTGTAGTTCACAAGTGAACTGCACATAATATAGCCAAAGAAAAAATAAGTATAAAGAAAAGAAGTGAATTCTATAAATTTTCTATCATTTTGTGTCATTATCTCTTTGACTGCACAATTATATATCTAAAAAAAATTCATTTCGCTTCTCCTGTCCTTCTATCCCTATTTCCATCCATCAATCATTCCTTTAACTCTCTTTTACCATTTATCATGCTATTTTTTATACCAATTATAAAAAATGCTTTACTAAATTTTTTAGTCAATACTCTAAAAATAACAAATATCACTATTAATGTGTATCTCTTTATCTGTTTTCCTCTATCTCTTATCATGTCTTTCAAAATATTTATATGGAAGCAATATGCATTATGCCTTCCAAAAATGAAGGATTAGTGAAAATTTCAAAATTACAAAAAATATATTTAGTGAAAAAAAAAATGCACAGGGATAAACTTTCCGCTTTCAAATCTAAATTTTTGGCTACAATATGCTTGTTCTTGAAACATTTTTATTAATTACTGATAGCCGAAAGCAAAGAGAAATTTGACAAAAGTTATTGGGAAGATGTATAATTATTAACTATGTCAATTACTGATGCAATATATAGAGTCTTGATGGGCGATAGCTTTAAAGTTACCTTTATATTAGTTGTTATGAGATGAATGAAAAGATAGCATCAACTTTAAATTTAAAATTTGAATAAAGATATTTAACCCCCAAAAAAAAAAAGAATTTACAGGGATAAAACTCTTACTTTCGTTTATTTTTAAAAAATCAAATGTCTGAATAACTAAAATATAATTATTCTCAATATAATTTAATTAATTCAAGAAAATAAAACTACTACATTTTCTCTTTCGGCCGGTTTGAAATGCAAGGATTGGCAAAGGAAATGAGAGGGAAGAAATTTTTTTTTTGTAATATTTATTTTGCTCTTCTAATAATTATTCAATTATTATTTAATACTATCTATTAATTATTACTTAATCATAACAAATAAGGATAATAAAATCATTTTTTATCTTTAAAATTATCTTTTATTTATTTATTTTTATACTTAATTCCCAGTACACCAAACAAGACTTATAAGTAATATCTATTCAAGAAAGTAAAACTATTGTATCAGTTTGTTAGCACTCAAAATTGATGATTAACTAAGAGCCTGAAAGTTCATTTCCCATGGTTATCTATTGTAAATTAACACACAAATTGAATTTAACATCTTCAAAGCTAATAAAATACTTGACAAATAAAATACATTAATCTTTCCTTCAAATTGCAAAAGATAAGCATAGAACTAATTTTTTACACAACCATTAGCCCATTTGGCAAGTGATATGGAGAATACGAACAATGATCTCTTGTTGGATTGTCTTCTAAACATGAAGACAACGTTGTCATAACCTGACCAAACTGGATATAGTCTTTAAACTTATCTTGAATTTGTAAGAAGATTAAGCAATTTTCCTTCTAAATAAGTCAGACAATTATATTAATCGAATGAGGATGAATTTGGTTCATTTCCAAAAGGTCTGAAGTCTTCGTGCGACCATTTGTACCAAAAAGAGAAATAAAATTGTAGATGAAGAGACATACCAGATCATTCAGAGCTGCTAATGTTGATATTCCCTCATGGGTCCACTGCAAACAAAGATGCCGTAATTTTGATTACTTTTTTAAGACATGTATAGTTGGATGGAATGAATACGTGTGAGAATGGAAATAGAAATGAAAATGAATTAAATGAGCCCTTATGCCTTGTTTGGTATATATAATTGTTTTTAGTAGAATTGGAATATGAATGTGAATGTGAATGTGAATATAATGGAACCTATTACATTTGGTATAATATAAAAAAATAAAAATATCATTTGTTTTGTATGTTTAGTTAGATAAAAATAATATAAGAATAAAAAGTATTATTGAACAAATGACAAAAATACTTTAAAAAAAAAAGAGTAATTATAACAAAGACATAATAAACTTTATATAAATTAGGTTCCATAATTTCAACCTATGATGGCCATTGATTGATGAATTCCATGGCCATTTCTGTGTCGAAGTTGCTACCAAACGGCCTCAAGTTTTCCAACCGAGGCGACCCTCGAAGGGTAAGATGTAATATGTTATATCCTTTCCGCAACGTATGGGGCTAGAACTACCACGGAAGCAGACTCATCGTTTGGCTATGACAATGGCATTCTTCATCTTTTAAGCCCAAGTTTCATGTGGGGCTCTTAACTGAAAAAGGTAAATCCAAATATTATAATAAAAGATTGGTGTAGAAAGTATGCTTATTGGAAGACTTTCATGTTTATAATACTTCGAACAGATCTAGGCCTACTTGAAAAATTGGATTGTCTCAAAAGGTCCACAAAGGCAGCTTCATCAAGAACAGGCCCTCTACTACAGTTTGTAAGAAATGCTTCCTCTGATAGAAGTAGCATCACTGACATAGAGAGAAGAATACTTTTAACTACATCGACTAAATTATTATGACTTTGGCAGATACCCAAGGAAGGATAGGCTAAGCATCACACTATTAAAAAAAAAAAAAAAAATCTACTCCCGCTGGTTTGCCAAATATTATGTCAAAATCGTCCAATTTCAAAGTAACAAAATTACATAATACATAGCAATGCAATCTGGTCATCTTCTGTTTGCCACAGATTTTTCTCAGTGACCAAGCAAACGGTATGATGAAAAAGCAGAATTTGTAGACAAATACATCGACAACTGAGAAGCAAAGGACTCACCAATTTACCGACGATATTTATTTATACATTTTTTTGGGTTTTAATATAAAAAATAACTCAAGTTTCAATCATGAAAGTAATTTTTGTTGTATCTTTCTTTATATATATATTGGTATTAAATTATTTATTCATTAAACCTATCAATAATTCCAACACTAATTATAACACAGTAGGCAACATTTTTTTTTTTTTGAGTATCTCGATACTCATTTCATTCTCTTAGTCTTTTTCTTTTTTTTTTGCTTTCCCATTCCATTCCATTCCCAGAGATTTTATTAGTGAAATCATGCTCTTTTCCACTCAACATATTAAAAAAATAGATATTAATACTCGAAATCAAAGTTAATTAATAATTATACATATCACGAAAGAGTCACATAAGAAATTGATTAGCATTTAATAATTTTTACTTTAGGTTTGAATTTGTTTTTTCTTCACAGCATTTGGTTTGGGATTGTATTTCATATTTTCTTTACAGAATAAGAGATTGATCATTACGCAAAACTTCGACAGACTTTTTTTTTTATGTATTTATTATGAAGCTTTTTTATTAAAAATATAACATGAAAAGCTTTTTTAAAAGATCCAGTAAAAAATCTTCATGTCATGTTTTTATTTAATAATTTAATAATAAACACCTGAAATTTATGCTCAAATCTTGTCCCTTGTTGTATCTCATTTGCTTAAGTTAATACCAATAGTATGTAAAATAAAGCTGGCCCATTCATCTTTTATGAAACATATTACGCTACTCACATAAATGGATGATCAATTATCAATGCATTTTTATAATAGTAAACTACTTTCTTTACCTCTAAAAGATACTCATATACAACTCTTCTTCTGTTTTAAACATACTCTCAAAACTAATCTCCTACTCAGTGTTACTGAACCTAGGCAGACATATACTTACTTTGTAATTATGTTTTCCATTCAATCGAGTCACATATTATACATATTATCTTATGAGTGTCAAACCAATAGCAGTGACCACAAGAGTAGAAGGAAATCCAAACTTGAGATGGTTCCAGAAGGTCAAATTGTAAGCGAGGTTTGGTGCTCTGCGAGCTTGCTCACACACAATCAAGTTGGCAGCTGATCCCAAGAGGGAGAGATTCCCTGCAACTGTGCTCACCCAAGCTAAGATGAGCCATGCCTTCTTCTCTTCTGCTTTTGAGATTGCAGCAGCTGAGGCTGCAATCCTTACTCCAAGCAACAGAACTATATATATATGAAAAATGAACACAAGAATAATCATATATATGCATAAGATCAAAATGGTTTTTCACAAAGATTGATATCAGTTGAGTGTAGGCCATCTAGGCCAGAATAAAAATGGTATATTACAGCTTACATCTATGTGGTTTGGTCTGAAATAAGTTGTTTAATTTCTACCTTTAGGTAGTTTATTTTGTTATCAGTTAATTACCTTGTGTTATTTTTCATTCAAGTTTTAATGAAAATAATCATGTGAAAACAATTTTTTTTTGTGTGTGTGGTTAAAAGTATGTTTAACATATACCTCTAAAAATGACATTTGGAAAAATTGTCAGTTTAATCCTATTAACAACTCAGAATATTCTGAAATTGTTCAAGATATAAGGGAAATAGACTTTTAACATTTAATTGTTCTACATTTGAACATTCATGTGATTATTCCATTAAAATTTGGATGGAAAATATCACAAAGTAATTAAGTGATAACATAAATTACAATGAGATTTAACTGGGACATTTTATACCATAAGTATGTGGGATAAATTGTAGTCTATCCTATAAATAAAGATAAGCTTTCTTCATGACTATTTAATAAAGAGTATGTGGATTCAACTTAAATATCTTTCACAGTCTCTGATTTTCATTTTTCCAAAGAAATAAAGGGAGAATAATTTTCTTTTCAGAAACGTTAACATAGATCACATTATATAGCACAATCATCAACAATGTAATTGTTATGGTTTCATTATGTGCGATAAATGTTCTTCTCCGCATACCAAGTGACTACCTGAGGTAAAGGGTAATCTGAACATAGTTCATCTGTGCATGCAACCATATTTTCAGAGCGAATGCAGTCTAAAACCTCAAAGACTATCCACAGTTCCACACCACAACCCAAGAAAAAAAAAAGGGAAAAAGAGAACCAACTGTTCGATTTAACTTTATATTCTGAATTGGAAAACCTGAACTACTTCATAAATCATTTTGAAACTGGCACTTGTAATCAAAACAGAGTTGGACAAGAAACATTCAGGTCCATAGTCACTTGAAAATCAAAGATCTGTGCATTTGAATTGGGTTACACGGAGAAATCAATTCTTTAACTAGTTATATCTAAGCTGATGAAGTAAGATCCTAAATTCCCCAAAAAATGAAATTGAATCACTGAGTTTTAGTGTTACAAAAGATAATCTTATAAGATGAAGTATGTTTGGCGACCCGTCGACTTGTGTTTTTCCAAGTTTCCATGTTTTGCAAATTTGTGTTAAGTACACAGCTGCTATTTGAGTTAGTGCTGAATTAAATAAAAAAGGTTTAGAAATTTACTGGCTCGCCTTTCTCAAAATTGTCCAGCGGAACAATTTGAGAATCCTTACTTCAATTTGTAACACAGAATCAGTACCACAAAGCCCCCTGTCCCATATGAAATTAACTTGTTGCAGCTCAAAGTTAATCAGTCAATTACATTAGGAATAAAAGCCAACCATCAGCAGTGTGCTTGGGCTTCAAAAGTGTAGAGTCTAGCTCATTCTCAATATTGTGCAGCTAGCACTTGAGCAGACATTTTAGTCACAGTTTTTGTCCCTTTCCTGCATGCTTTGCTTGATTATTTCTACACACAATCTTGCCCCCAATAATAGGTTGTAACTCATAAATGAGAGAAGTCACTATCTTGACAATGTCCAAGCCTACACTTAAAAAACCTTAACTTTCAAATGCTTTATTAGTTTCTGTAAATAACTCTCGCATACAAGTGCTTTATGTGTTCTGCAATTCACAATCAATGAGTTTTTCCTTTTTTAGAATTAACTCAATGAACAAGGAGAACACAGATATTACTAATCAGGTTACTAAACAAACAAGTTGATACATTCAATTTTAACATAATCCGTATGACATGCCGGGTAGAATAAAAACGAAGGAGAAAACAGAAAACAGATGGCAAAATTATACAGGAAGGAAATTTGTCAACGTACCTGTTGGAACATTTGAAGCTAAATTTGACAGGACAAGTATGACTATGGTAAGCACTGCTATTCCAGAGGCACGATCGACTTGAGAATAGGGCTCCATAAAGTCCCAAAAAGCACTTGGAATTCCAGTTTTATTGAAGCCATCTACCGTGATAAACATTCCACAGAAGAATATCAAAAGTGAATATGAAACCTGTACCAAGGGGAAAAGTTAATTCTAAGCGGTCGTACAATGTTCAAGAGGCAGTAGAATAAGTGTAACTGGCATTTCAAGGGGGAGAGAAACAAAAAGATAGGAAGGAGATCTCTTGCTAGTTATAGCCTTTACCTTCTCAAAGCTTGGCCCAGCGTCCTTGAAATCAAGAACCACCAGAGCAAGTGCAGCAGTAATTGCAGTCCATGACATGTTCAAGCCTACAAGCAAAGCAACCAACATTCCTAATGTTATAATGTAAACACAAGCTTTCCACAGTACGCCTTTCCATTTTGCGTTTAAAAAGTCATTTCCTTCAAAGGAGTATGTATCACTTGGTGTATCAGCTACTGTAATAGTCTTTGAAGGACTCTTTTCCTCCCTTGTCTGGGAAGGCATGACATTCATTTCATCCTTCGATGCATTTGGGTTGCGTGCAGAATCCACTGCGTTGCTGGGGACCAATTGAATTTCACCTGCGCTTGCTCGGTTTCTTAGACTCTGAAGCCGAGTAGAGTTTTGAATACTAATAGATTCTGAACAGTTCCTTTCTTGAGAATTAAAGGATGTAAAGTGAGACATTGTGGCCGGAGAAAACCGATGAGAATTGACTTCCTCTTCTGCTACAACTTCTTCAGCTGCATCTTCTTCATCCTTATGGGTAGATAATACTCTCCAATACATGGACAGAAGAATTAAAGCATTCATTACAATTCCCACAAACATAGCAGGAAGAATCCCAATCAGGAATTCACCAAATGATATGTCACTCTCAACAGCTATTACCAGATTTTGGGGGTTGCCTATCGGTGTTGTTGAGGACCCAATATTAGCACTCGAAGCAAGGGCTAGGAGGAATGGATAAGGAGGTAAATTATGCTGCCTTGCAACTTTTAATACAAATTCAGTCAAAACGACACAAGAGGTGTCATTGGTGAAGAGAGCACTTGAGACAGCAGAAATCAGACAAATTCGACAAAGTAAGTCCTTTGGTCCTTTACTTTTCCAAGAGAGTAACTTCCCTAAGTACTTAAACATGTCTGCTTTTTCAAGATATACACTCACAACCATTGTCCCGAAAAGAAGACCGAGAATTGCTAGATCGATGGCGGCATAAGCTTGATTTGGAGAAAGAACTTGAAATATGACCATAAGCATGGCACCTAATAGGGACCCTGCAGTTCTACCTATAGGTAGGAAAGGCACGGCTGGGAAAAGTGCTAATATCCAGAAGATTGCAAAGGCAATTGAACCTAGGATCACTTTAGGAATAGAAGCTAGTGCCATTGTTGTAGCCAGACAAGTTGAATAATGGTTGCAACTT
This sequence comes from Erythrophleum ivorense, assembly GCA_026724425.1. Taxonomy (NCBI): domain Eukaryota; kingdom Viridiplantae; phylum Streptophyta; class Magnoliopsida; order Fabales; family Fabaceae; genus Erythrophleum; species Erythrophleum ivorense. Next base: position 48,479,487 of record JAIUCV010000008.1, on the reverse strand, counting down.
CTCTAAGAGGCTCAGAGATTTATAGGAAAACATAAATATAATTTAGAACTTTAAAAATGCCCTATGATCAAGAAAAGAGAGTTAGAAAAAAAAACCCACCATAAAGCTCGAAAAGATTATTTTGTAATTCAAAAGGAGTTATGGGACTCAATCCACAGTAAATCAAAAGAATACAATCCGTTAGAACCTTAAACATATCCTCAGTCTTTATAAGAGTGGGAAAACTTTTAATAAAATTCCAAATTTCATTAAATTCTGCCTCCAACAACAATGATTTTATCCCTCTCTGCTTTCTAACATTACCCTAACTACTTAGAAGCCCAAACTCTGTTGTTACACTATCACCCTGTAAATGCTCCACTCAAAAGAAAGCATGCCTTCATTCCTAAAAAATCCTATTCATCAACTTACCAAAAACCTCTCTCGACTCTAAGAGGAGGTAAATTAGTATTGGCCAAAGGAAGGGTGCAACGTAAATGCAAAACCTAATAACTTGGGAGAGGAGTGACTGTTGCTAAAATTTAGACATACAAATACTATACAAACTTAGTCGCTGAGTAGTGTTTGATTTGAGGATTAGTTGATAGATAGCATTTGATTTAGATAATAAAAGTTTAACGGTTGAATTGGGTTGATTATGAACTTACTAGTTGAACAATGTTGATTACAAGTTTAGTCGATAAATAATGTTGATTAAAAAAAACTTTAGTTGATGAATGGTGTTGATCGATGAAAACTTTAGTTCGCATAGAGAACACTATTGAATTATGCTGAACCAATAACTTTGGTAGAAAGAAATCGAACTACTTGACCTTAAAAAAAGGAATAGGACTACTTGACCATAGAAAACTTGCATTGGAAAGGAGGAGAATAAGTAAGTTTAAGAAAACCTTGTGCTTGACAAATGATGCACCAAAGTTAGATACATTATTATTGCATGCATACATCTGTACATGTAAGGATAACATGTCATATGCAACTTTGCATCATGACCTAAATATGGTAACCTTACTCTATATGTACATTGAAATACAGTCTATGTGAACTTGTGCTAGGACTTAAATAACTTGCTTGGTACGTACACTTAGAATGCTTAACATAATTGTAAAAATAATGCAAATGTAAACAAGAAGATGTTAGTACTTCGACAGATAAATACTTAATAAATTTATCATTGATCTTGTGAAGACCCAAATTTAAGTACGCTTCAATAGTTTTTTGGATTCTTTCCACAAAACTGTTAACATATGCAAATCACCCCAATATAGCCTTACTAGCTATCACTTCCAATGACTTTTTAAGGTCATTCAAGTCAACCTCCTGACTCTTAGATGAAGGCGTAGGCCTCTTCCTCAGGAGCATCATCCCTAGAATCACAAGATAACTCTCTTGCCGCTCGATGGCATTTTTGCGACATAAGCTCCTTCGAAGACTAAGATAGAAAAGCCATGTATAAAGAACTGGTCTGAAGATCAACAATTGGAGGAGAATCCAAAGAAATTGTAAGCTGATAGTCAAGCTCTTCTCAGCTAGTATGCCTCAAAAGTTGTGTAAGCATTTTATTGTTCTGAAGCATAGCTACATTAGCATGAGAGAACCATCATATCATGCTAGTACACAAAGAAAAGAACTTGTGATTTTACTTATTATTCCAAGCAATACAATATATTGTTACTAGATTCAACCTCCACTTTCATTCTTAGCTATAGTCTAAACACCAATACATATTCTCTCATATTTTTTATAATATTTAAAATTTGTATATTAATTAAAATATAATTAAATTGATAAAAAATACATAATTGATATTTATTAAAAAAATTAATATATCTAAAATTTCAAAGATTCTTGTATTTTTTTTAATAATTAAAATAGATCAAAGCATCCAAAAAAATTAATTTATGGAGATATTTTGACTAAAATGGTGTATTGAATAAGTTCTTATTTAGATTAAATACATACATACAAATTTAAATGACTATAAACGTCAAAGCATCCAAAATTAGTTTGAGTGATATTTTGACTAAAATTTTCCATTAAATATCTTCTTATTTATATTAATCCTAAATATTTTACATTTCTATGTACTTTTTAGGCAAAGAAATTTTATAATTTGTAGGATAAAATGCAAAAAAAAAATTCTTTTTATATTGCAGGACTATATAAAATACATGTACCATGTCATCCCAAGTAAATAAAAAAAATTTTTTTGTTCCAAAAATTGGTAAGGAAATGAGAGAGTAAATTATAAAATTGAAAGTTTATCAACTTTTAAAATTAATAGAATAAATTACACAATCCCCTCAAATGAGAGGAGTTCTTTGTATTTCAACCTAATTTCTATAATACATTAATATTCTGTTTAATTGATAATATCATTAGTTATTAAATAAACATTAAATTTATCTAATAATTAATAAAACTATAGGTTAAATAAAATATTACGTTTATATTTTCAGGAGGAAGAATTGCCCTCTCATTCTCCATATGTGTTTTCTTCTTATTACAATTTTAAGAGTATCATATAGGTTTTGTTGAAAACTATATTATCTTTTAAAGGCCCTTTTTTTACATCAATATGATACATTTAAAATCATAAAACATAAATAAACTCAAATTAATAAAACAACATTAGTATTATTTTCATCAACTGAAATTTATTTTGAAATTTATAATAATTAATATTTTATTATTATAATGAATTAAAAAATAATTAGGTAATTTAGAATTTAAATTTCGAAAAGCACAGATAGGTCCACGACTAAACCTTATCTATAATCTCGAGGGATATTCGTCCGAGTTGTTTTGAGAGAGAAAGCACAATGGTCGAATCTGATGCTTGTGGGAAGGGAGGGGGAAGGCCAGATGTGTGGGACCCTCGGAGTCCACAGTAACCCTTGCACGTGCCATGGTCGTACAGTTACCTTGTTATCGTGTTTGCTTGCGACTGCATAATATAGGTTATAGGTCAATTTTCTCCGGCCACATGGGTGATTGGAGTGGGTAAAAAATGATTTTTTTTCCTTTTTATTAGTTTTAGATTCTAAATTTTAAATTTGAAGATAAAAATTATAATTATAAAATAAAAAATTTTAATTGTGAAAAATATTATACTTCAAAAATTTTAATTATATATGTTTTAATATTTTTTCTAGTTTATTGAACTTTGATTTGATCACTTTCTGTCTGTATTATTTTTCTTATATATGCCATTCATTATAATAGGAATAGCTACTTTGTCCAGAAAAATGAAATCAACTTGGAATCCATAGGAATGAGGAGAGGTCGGCAACAAGTGTCAATAAATGTAGAACTGACCAATGTAGTCTTTGTTAAGTGTAATCTCAAATGTTTGAAACTTTATGTCGGAAAGATATTTCATATACAAGCTTGAAATGGAAATAAGCAACGATTATAGAAGAAATGGAATAAAGGATAAAAAGGGAGAAGAGGGAATATCACATGAAAAGATAAGAGGGAGATAGCACCCCCTAATCTGTAGGCCGCAGAGCATACGGAAAGGGACAAAGGGCATTCTAATACATGAAAATGGAGTTTGATTGAAAAGTCAATACTCAATCAGTCTAATGACACTTTGCTAAGCTTCTTTCTATATATTATTAATCACACTAACAAGTTCCAGTGGATGTTCAAGTATAGAAGATGCTCTTTATATTTCCAATTGAGAATTAACAATCAAATAAAAATACTACATTATCTCTAATGGATAAAATTTGCTCAAGACGCACTTTGCAATGTCAAAAAATATAAATGCGCTATTGGAAGCTTCCCGACAGAAGAGGAAGACAGGCACTCTACATTATTGATGGAATGCTCCGCAGACTCCCCTGATGAGTTACTGTTGCTTTTCACAAAGGTTGACCAAAAAAAAAAATAACTATGAAACTATTGAATGGTTTAAATCAATGTTTTAAAAATTAAATTGCTCATTAAATCGAAATGAAAAATAATTTATCGTTTAATGGTTTGATTGAGGTTAAACTATTTTTCAAAATATATATGAAAAAAAAAATATATATATATATATATATATATAAAAGACACATATATTGTAAATTAATATATAAAGTAATGACCTATGATAACAAATTTATATGAAATGAATTAAGCAGTATCCAATAAATATCATAAATCTCTGTTGTAGATTATAACAATTTTTTATTTAGACAAAAAAGAGGCAAAATCTAAGTTTTTACTAGTTTAGTACTAAACTGTCTTGTTATTATAGGTTTTGACCAATTTACTTGCTTTTTGCTTAGTTGGTTTTCAGAGTTAATTAGACTAAAACAATAATGAGTTCACCAATTTTTTAGTCTTATCGACTGGTTCAATCTAATTTTTTTAACCATGGATTAAACTTGAAAAAGATGCCTTTCATTTCATATTGGAAGAAAGGTTATTGCTTGCAATTTTGTAGTGTATATTACACATGGGATAATTGGATAAAATAGCAAAGTTCATGATTAAGATTGTTCCGCAGCTTGCCATGTTCCTTTAGTAAGAAGTGAATTGGAATAAAGGAGGAAATAAATATTATCCATCTTATTTTCAACACTTCTATTTTTTTTTAAATTGATATTTAGGGAACAACTTATAAATATTGAAAGAAATATTGAACAAAAGATGTACAAGCTCATGCATTTTGTAATGTCAAGAATAAAGATGCTTTCAAAATTAATGTTTCTTATACTAAAATTTAAGCATTACCTTTGAATTATATAACAGATGGGAAGGTGTTATCATAATATATATCTTTTTGTTACGTATACCTCTTAGCAACTAGGAGTGTCTTTTATCTCCTAATTAATCTATCAGCCTTTTCTTTTAATTATATGAACCATTTGTTTTTAATTACCTTTCAATCAAATGGATGATTAACCAAGTTCTAGACATTGTTTGTCCTTATCAATTCTATCTCTTATTCCATTACTCTCATCTAATCTACTTTAGTAGGGCATGGCTAAGCCTCTCAAATTGCATTTGGCACCTAAATGTCTAGTACAGTACCTTTGATTGTTGCCCTTTCAATTTCAAACCGATGTTTAAATAAGGGAGTTGTCTATACAACATTCTCGTCTTTGACCAAGCTCCCACTTGGATCAATAGGTCGAGGTATAATTATTTATCTTTATTACCTTAATTTTGTTTCTTATATAGAGATGTATACCTATTAATCTCCTTTCTACTAAAAAATTCATTCTTTAAATGTGGTTTTTTTTCTTGACTCAATTTCAATTATACTTCTGCTTTCATTTTCATTAAGAAAGATATACCTCTTTAATTATTTTGAGTATCTTATAAAATATATTCCTTACTCTTTGAGTCTAATTTCTATGCTCATAGGAATTGTCATTGACATAAATAACCAACATCATGATCTTTAGATGCTTAAATCTAGCTTATTATTTTAGAGGGCACTAAGTTAAGTTTGAAGGCATCAGTTTGTAACTTGTCACCCCAACAAGAAATAGGTAAGTTTACTTGATCTATCATTAACCTTAGCTATTTCGTGCAAGGTTTTTATTATCCCTATCAACATCTCCATTTACTGTAAAATGTTAAAAAATTGTCAATTGTCTAATGATTCCTTTATCTTCATACAGCTTACTAAACTAATTTGTTAAATATTTACATCCTTGGTTATAACTCAAAATTTTAATTTTCTTAGCCATTTGTATTGTGAAAAACTTGTGAGTGTATGGTCCAAACAAGTAACATAGAAATGAGTCATAAGTCGTCTCACTGAAAAGGTAGGTCAATTTCTAATTTTCTCAATTACTTTTATTATTTAGAAAATCCATTAATTTAAATTAAAGAAATTAAAAGATAAAGATAAGCAAAATTCATAAAAATAAATACTAAATTATTTATGGATAAAGGCTTTGAGATTTGAATTTCAATGTCACTTCTTAAGAATGAATAAGGTCAACTCATGAAATTTTATTTCTTCATAATTAATGGCTAATTCCTTGAGTTGTGTGAAATTCCATCTTGAGATAAGTTAATCATATTTATGCTATAGCTATGTCTACTCCTGTGATCATGTGCTCTAACATAAAGCCTTTAAACTCTATCCACATTAGTGTACTCGTACATGTAACAACTTGGCATGCATATAGGTTACAATCGGCCTAGATTTGATTGTTATCTCTAGAAAACCAATGCCTAAGTTTATTATTCATGCATATTATTCAAGTAATCCCCTATAGTACTTCATCTTTTAATCCTTCTCACTATACATCTAATTTTATAATAAGTGGCTATCAAATTGCAAAATGAATTATAAATTGATTAATAAATTAACTAGATGAGAGTCATTACACAGGTATCTTAAATTCAAACAAAATCAATAGACATATCCATCCAAACCTTAGATTTGAGAGGTCTAGCTACTTATAGCAAAAAATGAAGACATAAACTCCAAATAAAAATCAAATCCATGCTAAAAGAAAAGAAAAAAAAATAGAAATAAGAGAAAACTATGAAGGTGGTTTAACAATCTTCAAACAAAAACTCTAATTCTCTCAGACTTTAATCAAGATCTCCAGAGCTCTTCCCAAAGATGTTGCGCCCCCTCAAAAGTGCTTTTCAAAATACTTTTATGTGTTGTTACCTTAGGGTTTCTCAAAAAGTTCCCAAAAATGCCCCTAAATCTTGTAAAACATATTTCTATTGATGGATATGACTTGCTTGTTTTGAATCACCTATTTACATGGCTAGGTTGTGTTATTCTCTAGTTCTTTAATTGTTTTAGGGTTTTTAGACATAGGCATGTATATCCAAATCGCCTTCCCATGTCCATTACTATTTTAACTCAAACTTCTCCTTCTTTAATGCCTCTGTACTCTAGCATGGCTAAGGTGTGGCTTGCTATCAATGAGTGATTTTATGTTGAATTTCTCCTACTTGCCTAACTCCATCCATTTTTAATTAAATCATATAAAATTTGCACACAAATAAGATAATTTGTCTTTAATTAACCATTTTTAAGGCTAGAAAAATATGCATAATTTGGACTCATCAAATTCCCCCAAACTTGAATGATTACTCTTCCTTAAGTAAAAGAAAGATCGCACCTAAAGAAAAAAGGCCTTTCATAGAGGTATCTAAAGTCCATAGGCATAAACTTGACAAAATTTCTTAATTCATTTTGATTAACCAACTGATTATAAACTCAGTCATAAGAATTGCAAGTGAATACCAGAATGGTTTCAACACACAATTTATGCAAAACTAATTATTAAGCCATGTAAATTCTTTATCCAACATGCTAACTTCCTAAATTATGTTCCTCCTAATACGACAAGTGAGTTAATAGTATAGAGTCCCTTTCTCAAGTCTTGTTACAAGTTCTTTCACTTTTTCTTCTAATTTATTCCTAACCTTAGTGACAAAGATGAGTTGCTATGCATACTTTTAATTCATGCTATTTGACTTTTTTTTTGGCAGAGTCAAGATAGCCCAAAATAAAAGAGTAGAACCATTATCAATACTCTACGTATTTAAAAACTCAACTTTAGATTATGCAAGGTAAATTAACTAGTTAGCCATTTTTCACATTTTCACACTTTTAGTAATCATTTATTTTTTATGTTTTCTACTCATTTAATGTGGTTCATACACAGCCCTCAAGCAATTCATGAAACTCATATCAATTAATGGTTTTAAGGGCTGAATCTAGAATAAGATGATTAAAGCAAAAAAAAAATTAAAATTAAATTAGGCTTATACAAAAGAATCTTCGATAAATAACCAAACATTTAGGCCTAATCAATCCAAACTATTATTCCCCAACTTAGGACTAAATGGTAAGCCTCCCTTAAATTGAATCAATGTAGTGTCCTTAATGTATACAAATGTAAAATAAGAACAACTAAATATAGTAAATGAGGCAGGGGTTAAAAATACTTCCTTATAGTCACTGCACAACCAATGGTGGAATGGGGAAGAGGATGGATAAATCAATGACTGGAATGCTAACTAGAAAAAGGAAACATGTACATAAGAGCCATTGGTCATAGAAACCAAATCAATATAATATAACAAGATAGAAGTTCGAAACAATATGACAGCAACATAGCACAATTTAAGGAGACAAAACAAAAAACAAAAAAATGAAATGGAAACTATACTATGGGGACATATATGCAAAGAAGGGGAATTAGCTGTCAGGTGGTAGTGGTGAGCATGATAGAGGCATAAAATCAACTAGTTGTGCCTCTAAAGAATCAATTTAGACCTCCTCTAATAGTCCAAGTTGTACTAGTGTTAACTCATCAATGTAGCAGTAAGGGATAATAGGACACTTGGCCAAGAATGTGCAAAGGGCCTTATACTAAAAAGCTATCCCATTAGGGTTGGTCAATGCCAAAAAGGTGACTGCAGACTTGTGAGAACACTTCTTGAGGGACATGGAGAGTTCTTGAAAAGAAAGTCAAGATGTAAATTAGAACGAGAAGATATCAAGGCCAAGCCACAAGCAAATAATTCCATAAATTAGCAAGAAAGCAAAGGCACAAGGACGAGTAGTGTGAAATGACAAGATAAATACAAGGAATGGGAAAAGCAGAGTAAGCCCAAAGAAAATAGAGGAAGAAATGGAAGGGTAAATAAATATAGAAGGCCTAATTCAAGGAGTTAAAAGTGCAATAAAAAGGAAGTAGCATGCAATTATAAAATAGGAAGCATATAAGGATGAGGAAGCACTAAGGGAGTACAACATAGGCCTAAGAATAAAGTCATATATAATAAGATAAGCCTCTAATCATAATCAAAAGTCTAATCTTAGGAGTGCATAAAACCAAAGATACTTATAGCATGCCAAAAATAGATTAAAGGGCTTAGATGAAACTAACGACAAAAACAAGATGCAAGCAAGGTCACAAATAAAGTGCAAACCAAATCCAATAATAATTAAAAGAAAAAAAGCAAACCAAAAAGCACAACTACAAAAGGGAAGAAAACAAGAAAAGAAAAGAAAAGAAAATAGCATAAAAAGAAAAAAAATATAAATAGGGACTAGAATGGGGGACCAACACAATAGCATATGAAAGACCAAAAAAAGGAAGCAAAATTTACCTCTGAGGTAAAACTAATAGAAGAAAAAAGAGTAGAAGATGAAAGCCTCTGATGAGTTAAGGGAGAACCTGTGAAAATGGAGGTATAACATTAAAGGTTAGTTTTCAAAAATGAAAAAGGAAAAGAGAAAAAGGTAGAAGAGAAGTTAAAAGATGGGAAAAGTAGAAGGGGACAAATAATGACAATGAGAAGGGAATATAAAGAATCGGAGCTCAACAATTATGAAAGAATGAGAAGTGGGGGTAGCAAAATGGGGCTAAGGCTTTGCAAATTAGAGGAAAAATGAAAGTAGGGGTGGGTATAGGGTGGCTTATGGGTGAGTGGATTGGAGGTGGATGGGGTGTAAGTTAATGAGCTATAAGGATTATGGGGAGGAAAGATGAGATGGGTATAAGTTAACAGGCTATCAAGAAAGAGGAGGGAGGGGTGGGTCGGTAACTTTGGATCTTATGGGTTTATTTATTTTTATTTTTATTTTTTTATTATTGGGGTGCAGATGAGCATGTGGAGTAACATGACTTATTTGTGCCTTTTACAGTCTTACTCATGCTTTACAACACAAGTAAGGAATGATGTTAAGTATGAGCTATGTTAAAACTCAAGCAAATAGGCATGCCTTTTTGCATGGTCTACCCATGTATGCCACTATCTTGGCTTAATGATACAAGTGAAGGGATACACGATTGCGAAGAGTCATATGACCTGGCTATGCGAGTCTTGGCCATACTAAATGTACACAACTTGAATTATCCAAAAAACCCCATAAGACACAACATAATGCAAAACACTAAAAAACTAAATAAAATGAGAGGGAGTAAGTGACTTCCTTGGGATTGGTAACCTTGCTATAATCCTTAAAGCTCCATGATAAACATATTATCTTACATTTTTTTTTATTTTCCTTTTAACTAGTCTATTTAGTATAATTTCTGTCTTATTATGATTATTAATGCTAATATTTGTGTTTAGGACATAAATTAAAAATTGGGAGTAGTTAAGCTTAAAATTAAAAAATTTCAACATTTTATGTTTCCAATTTTTTTTTTCTTATTTTAGGTTTTTCACTAGGTTAGAAGTTTAGATTGTTAATAAGGCATTTAGAGAAGTTGAAGAGGACATCCTAAGCTTTCCAGAATGATATTATTAGCTAAAATCCACATCTATTAGACCTCCAAACATGACCCTAAAGTCTAGTACAATAAGCTATCCTAATCCTGATAAGAGCAAGATTTCCACTCAACCTCTAACTTAAAAAAAAAATGTATATAAGACTTCTAATGTTGGAATCTTGTGATTTAAAAGCCCAACATCATACTCACATCTAGGTCTACAATTTCAATGAGAGCCTAAGTTAAAATAAGGTTGTTTTGAAGGAGTAAATAGGTTGGGAAGTCGAGATATTTTGACTGGATAGACTAGTTGAAGTAGTGGTTTTTAGTTTATAACTTAAACTATAGGCCTTTATTTGTTGTAAAATCTAGTATGTTGGAAAGCTAACAATTAGGCTGCATCTTTTCTGAAAGGAAAAACTTTTGAAGAGGCTTGCATCTTATTCAAAAGAGGTAGTTAAGTGAAAGAGTAAAATCAGAAAATTGAATCCTAATTGAATTAGGATAATTCTTTATTCTTAGAAAGTTTTGGGGTATTTTTAGAAACTCATTAGGAAATCTTAAGGTAGTAGTGCATGAAAGCTTTCTTAGAAGCATTATTGATGTGCTAACATTGGATGAGAAGTTCAGAAGAATGACTGTGACACGAGATTTAGAATTCCATTTGAAGATTGCTGCATTATAGTTTTTCTTTTCTTCTCTTCTTCTACTTTTTCTTTTATGAATTTGATTTCTTTTAGTTTTAAAATTTTATTTTTTATTATGAGTAGCTAAATCTTTTTTTGTGATTTGGATAGAGATGCTTATGGATTGTATTTAAATTAGAATATTTATGCTAGTAAGGTATGCATTAATATCATCATGTATTCCTTCCTTAAACTCATTTTGCATTACCATCTAAATCATTCCAGACTTGATCTTAAAGTTATTAGCTGTAATTGTTGAACTAACTATACGACTATTCAACCCATTTGCTTTTGGCATGGCAAAATCTTGCATAGGTTGACAGTGATTAAGGGTAGCCATAGCTTTTTCTTATAGGTTATGAGCTTGAGCCTTTTGCTTATTTGTTGTTTGAGTATCTTATAGAGCATCTTTTTACCTTCGGCTAAAGTTGAAATGTGCACTTTAGCTTTAAGTCATGCTCCAAAAGAGGAACACTTGATGAACAACTCATGAATCTCACTCACTTGAAAAAGGAAAATCAAAACAAAAAAAATCAATAATAAAGAAAATAAAGGTAAAAATTAAAAAAATATATCTAAAATGATAAAAATAATTTTCAAATTGATAGTGATTATGCCTTCATTTGTAATGGTGCCAACAACTTGTTATAAAGAACCTGTAAGTGTAAGGTTTGAGCAAGTAATATAGAAATGAGTCCCAAGTCGTCCCATAGGTAAGATAGATCAATTACCCATTTTCTCAATTATTTATATATTAAAAAAGTCCCCTAATTTAAATCAAGCAAATTGAAAGCTAAAGATGAGCAAAATTTGCAAAAATAAATATTGAACTATCTATGGATAAAGGCTAGGATTTAGTTTTGATGTCACTTCCTAATAATGAATAAGATTAACTTATGTAATTTATCTTCATCATAATTAAAGGTTAATTCCTTGAGTTTGTATCACTTGCTCTATCTGCTACCATAATAGTCCTTTAGTCTTAAAGGACTATGTTCCTCCCTTGTCTAAAAAGGCTTGACATTTATTTCATCCTTTGATGCATTTAAGTTTCTTATATAACCCACTACATAACTAAAGACCCATTGAATTTCACCTATGCTTGCTCAGTTTCTTAGACTCTGAACCTAATTAGAGTTTTGAATATTTATAGATTCTAAATAGTTCCACTCTTGAGAATTAAAGGATGTAACGTGAAATAATGTTACTAGAGAAAATCGATGAGAATTGACTTCTTTTTTTGCTAGAACTTCTATAACTACATTTTCTTCATGCATCTTCTTCATTCTTATGCATAGATAATATTTTCTAATACATGGATAGAAGAATTAAAACATTCATTACAATTCCTACAAGTATAGCAGGATAAATTCCAATTAGGAATTCACTAAATGACATGTCACGCTTAATAGATATTACCAGATTTTAGGGGTTGTTTACCAATGTTGTTGAGGACCCAATATTAACACTTGAAGCAAGGGCTAGGAAGAATGGATAAGGAGGTAAATTATGCTACCTTTTAATTTTTAATACAAATCCAATCAAGACAACACAAGAGGTAACATTAGTGAGATAAGCACTTTAAGAAACTAGAAATTAGGCATATTCGACAAAGTAAGTCATTTGCTCCTTTACTTTTCTAGGAGAGTAACTTCCCTGAGTACTTGAACATAATGCTTTTTCAAGATTCACAACCATTGTCCTAAAAAGAAGATTGAGAATTATAAGACCAATAGCTGTATAGACTTGATTTGGAGGAAAAACTTGAAATATGACCATAAGCATGGCACCTAATAGAGACCCTGTAGTTCTCCCTATGGGTAAGAAAGGCACAATTAGGAAAAGTGCTAATACCTAGAAGATTGCAAAGGCATTTGAACTTAAGATCACTTTTGGAATAGAAGCTAGTGCCATTGTTGTCTCTAGACAAGCTGAAATATAGTTGCAACTTCTTTGAAAGGTTTAAAAAGATTTATAGAAAAAAGTAAATATAATTTAGAACTTTAAAAATCCCCATGATCAAGAAACAATATTTAGAACAAAAACCTACCAAAAGGCTCAAAAAGATTATTTTGTAACTCAGAAGAAGTTACAACATTCAACTTATAGTAAATTAAAAGCATACGATCTGTTATAACTTTGAACATATCCTTAGCCCTTACGAGACTAGAAAAACTTTTAATAAAGCTTCGAATACCATTAAATTCTCCCTGCTTTCTAACATTACCTTAATTGCCAAGATGTTCAAACTCCATCCTTACACCATCACTTTACAAATCCTCCATCCAAAAAAAAAAGCATGCTTTCATTCCTTAGAAATCCTATTCATCGACTTACTTAAAACCTGGCCATGACCTTGAAAGGAGGTAAACTAGTAGACCATAGGAAAGGTGCAAAGTAAACATAAAAGTAAATAACTCAGGTAAAGAGTGACCTTAACTAAAATTTAGACATATTAGAACTATAGAAACTCAGACATTGAGTAGTGTTTAATTTGAGGAGTATTTAATAGACAATATTTGATTTTGATAATAAAAGTTTAGCAATTAAATAGTATTGATTATAAGCTTAGTAGTTCAACAATGTTGATGACAAGTTTAGTCAATGGATAGAGTTGATTGGGGAAAACTTTAATACAAGTTTAGTTGATGAATGGTGTTGATTGAAGAAAACTTTAGTTTAAGTTTAGTTGATGAATAGTGTTGACTAGGGAGAACTTTAGTTCATATAGAGAACATCATAAAATTATGCCGAACCAATAACTTTAATAGAAAGGAATAAGATTACTTAACCTCAGAAAACTTGTATTGGGAAGGAGGAGAATAGGTAAGTTTAGGAAAACCTTGTGCCCCACAAATAACACTCTAAAGTTAGATACATTATTATTGCATGCATACATTTATACATGCAGGGGTGACATGATATACAAAACTTTGCACCATGACCTTTGTGTGGTAACCTTACTTGGTATGTGCATCAAAATACAGTCTACATGACCTTGCATTAGTACTTCGACAAATGAGTACTTAATGCATTTTTTATTGATCTTTCATTTAATTTATTACATATTACATTATATCCTTCAATTATTGTGAAGGCCCAAATTTAAACACACTTTAATAGCTATCTGGATCCTTTCCATGAAACCATTAACTTATGCAAATTGCCCTAATATAGCCTCACTAGCTATCACTTTTAAAGACCTCTTAAACTTGCTCAAGTCAAACTTGTAACTATTAGACAAAGGCATAGATGCCTCTTCCTCAACAACGTCATCTTTGGAATTGCAGGATAACTATTCTGCCTCCAAATGGCATTTTCATGACATAAGCTCTTTGAAATACCAAGATGGAAATGTCATATATAGGGAGCTCGTTAGAGGACCAACAACTGGAGGAGAATTTAGAGTAGCCATAGGCTAATACCTTAGCCAGTATGCCTTAAAAGTTGTGTCAACATTTCATGGTCCTGAAGCATGGCTACATAAGCATGAGAGAACTGGCATATCATACCAATACACAGAAGGAAGAACTTGTAATTCTACTCATTATTTTAAGTAATACAATACATTGTTACTATATTAAACTTCCCTCTTTCATTCTTAGCCATAGTCTAAGCACCAACACATATTCTCTCATATTTTTTAAACATTTAAAATTTGTATATTAATTAAAATATAATTAAATTGATGAAAAATACATAATTAATATTTATTTTAAAAATAAAATATCTAAAATTTCAAAGATTCTTATATTTTCTTAGTAATTAAAATAGATCAAAACATCAAAAAATTTAGTTTATGGAGATATTTTGACTAAAATTACATTAAATAAGTTTTTATTTAGATTAAGTACATATGTACAAGTTTAAACGACTATAAACGTCAAAGTATCCAAAATTAGCTTGAATGATATTTTAACTAAAATTGTCTATTAAATATATTCTTATTTACATTATTCCTAAGTATTTTACATTTCTATGTATTTTTCAGACAAATAAATTTTATAATTTGTAGGATAAAATGTAAACAACTTTCTTTTTAAGTTATAGGATGATATAAAATACGTCCAACATGTCACTCCAAGTAAACAAAAAAATGGTTTTTGTTCCAACAAATTGGTAAGCAAGTGATGGCGTAAATTATAAAATTGAAAGTTTATGAAATTTTAAAATTGATAGAATAAATTACACAATCCCCTAAAATGAGAGGAGTTCTTTGTATTTTAACCTAACGTCTATAATATGTTAATATTCTATTCAATTGATAATATCATTCGTTATTAAATAAACCTTAAATTTATCTAATAATTAATAAGACTATAGGTTAAATAAAATATTATGTTTATATTTTCAGGAGGAATAATTGCCCGCTCATTCTTCATATGTGTTTTCTTCTTATTACAATTATAAGAGTATCATATAGGTTTTGCTGAAAACTAAATTATCTTTTAAAGCCCTTTTTTTTTTTACATCTATATGATACATTTAAAATCATAAAACAAAAATAAAGTCAAATTAATAAAACAGAATTAGTATTATTTTCATCAACTAAAATATTTTGGTTGGATATATATAAAGATTTTTTTTTTAAAAAAATTGAACTCTCAATTGTATAATTATTTCAAAATTTATAATAAATAATAATTTAGTATTATATTTGAATTAAAAATAATTAAGTAATTTAGAATTTAAATTTCGAAAAGCACATATTTGTCCACGAATAAACCTTATCTATAATCTTGAGGGATATTAGTACAAATTGCTTTGAGAGACAAAGCACAAAATGTTCGTATCTGATGCCAGTGAGCAGAGAAGGGGAAGATGAAATGTATGGAGCCGGTGCGTGGGACCCGTGGAGTCCACGGTGACCGTTGCACGTGCTATGACCATACAAGTCCTTTGTTATTGTGTTTGCTTGTGGCTAGATATTATTGGTTATAAGTCAATTTTCTCCAGTAATATGGGTGGCTGGAGAAGGTCCAATCATGGTAAAAATGTTCTTTTCTTTCCTCAAGGTTTTAAATTTTAAATTTAAAGATAAAAATTATAATTATAAAATAAAAAATTATATTTTAAAAATTTTAACTATATATATTTCAATGGTCTTTCTATTTTGTTAGACTTTGACTGGATTACTTTTCTTTGAATTATTTTTCTTGTATATGCCGTTGATTATAATAAGAACAGCTACTTTGTCCAAAAATATGAAATCAACTTGGAATCCATAGAAATTAGGAGAGGTCAGCAACAAGTGTCAATCACTGTAGAACTGACCAATGTAATCTTTGTTAACAAAGTGTAATCTTAAATGTCCGTAACTTTATGTTGGAGAGATATTTCATATGAGGTTGGAATGGAAATAAGCAACAATTATAGAAGAAATGGAATAAAGGATGAGAAGGGAGAAGAGGGAATATCACATGAAAAGCTAAGAGGGAGATAGCACCCCCTAATTTGAAGGCCGAAAAGCATACAGAAAGGGACAAAGGGCATCCTAATATATGAAAATGGAGTTTGATTGAAAAGTCAATGCCAGTCTAATGACACTTTGCGAAGCTTCTTTCTGTATACTATTAATGCACTAACAAGGTCCAGTGGATGTTCAAGTATAGAAGATGCTCTCTATGTTCCCAATTGAGAATTACCGATCAAATAAAACACTACATTATTTCTAAAATTTTGCTTCAAGACGCACTTTGCAATGTCAAAAATATAAATGCACTACAAAATTGGAAGCTTCCCAACAGAAGAGGAAAACAGCCACTCTACATTATTGATGGGATGCTCCACTAACTCCCTCGATGAGTTATCGTTGCTTTTCACAACGGTTAACCAAAACAAAAACAAAAAAAATCTAATGAATGGTTTAAACTAATATTTTAAAAACTGAACTGTACATTGAATTCAAATAAGAAATGAGTTATTATTTAATAGTTTGACCATTGTTGAATTTAGGTCAAATTATTTTTGAATATATATATATATATATGTATATAAAGTATAAATATATATAATATTGTACAATTAAGTCGACAGTTGTATTGTACAACAATATTTAAAATAAACATATATATATATATAAACTATTGAATGATTCAAATCAATATTTTAAAAAATAAACTACCATTGAATTGGGATAAGGAGTAATTTATGATTTAATAGTTTGATTGAAGTTGAGCTAAGGTTAAACTATTTTTAAAAATATATGTGAAAAGTATAAATATATATAATATTTTACAATTAAATAGGCATATATATTATAAAACAATATTTAAAATAAATATAAATATTTAAAAATATAAAAATTAGATAAAGTAATTACTTATGATAACAAATCTATATAAAATGGATTGAGTACTACCCAATAAATATCATAAATCTCTATTATAAAATACAAAAATTTTGATTTAGACACACAAAAAAATACAAAAACTAATTTTTGACTAATTTAGTACCAAACCATCTTATTATTATAGGTTTTAACCAATTTAGCTAGCTTTTTGCTTAGTTGGTTTTCAGAGTTAACTAGATTGAAACAATAGCTAATTTATTGATTTTTTAGTCTGACCGATTAGTTTAGTTCAGTTTTCTTAACCATGGTTTAAATTTGAAAAAAGATGCCTTTAAATTTATGTTGGAAGAAAAATTATTGCTTGCAATGTTGTAGTGTATATTACAAATGGGATAATTGGATAAAATAGCAAAGCTTGTGATTAAGATTGTTACTCAACTGGCCATGTTCCTTTAGTAATAAGTGAATTGGAACAAAGGAAGAAAGAAATATTATCCATCTTATTTTCAACACTTTTAAAAATTTATTAAATAGACATTTAGTGAACAACTTATATAAATATTGGAAGAAATATTAAACAAAATATGTACAAACTTATGCATTTTGTAATGTCAAGAATCAAAATGCTTTCGAAATTAATGTTTCTTATACTAAAATTTGAGCATTACCTTTGAATCATATAACAGATGGGAATATATTTTTATAATTTATATCTTTTTGTTATGTATATCTCCTCGCAACTAGGAGTGTCTTTTATTTCTCAATTAATTTATCAGCCTTTCTTTTTATTATATGAACTACTTATTCTTAATTACCTTTTAGTCAAATAGAAGACAAGCCAAGTCCTACACATGATTTGTCTCTTCAACTCTATCTTTTATTCTATTATTCTTATCCAACCCTCTTTAGTAGGGCATCATTGAGCCTCTCAAACTACGTTTGACTTTTAAATATCTAGTGGAATACCTTTGATTATTACCCTTTCAATTTCAAATTGATATCTTGGCATAGTCTTATAATTATTCTTCTACATACAACTGCTTATCTTACTAACTTATTCTTATATCTCATATACAAATGTATACCTATTAATCTCTTCCTTGCTTAGAAAATCATTCTTTAAATGTAATTTTTGTGATTCAATTTCAATTACACTTCCACTTTCATTCTTATTAATGAAGATATATCCTTTTAATTATTTTGAATATCCTGTAAAGATACCTTCCACACTCTTTGAGCCTAATTTCCATGCTCATAGAATTATTATAGACATAAATAGCCAATCTTATAGTCTTCAGATGCTTAAAACTAACTCATTATTTTCTCCATTAATCATCAGGTGTGAAAGTAATTAACTTAAAGGGCATGAGGTTAAGTTTGAAGGCATTAATTTGTAACTTATTATCTCAATAAGAAATAGGTAAGTTTACTTGAATCATCATTAGCCTTAACCATTTTGAATAAGATTTTTATTCTCTTTCTTAGCATCTCCATTTGCTATAGAGTGTTAACGAATTGTCAATTATTTCATGATTCCTTTATCTTCCCAAAGCTCATAGAACTAATCTATTAAATATTTGCATCCTTGGTCATAACTCGAAGTTTTTATTTTTTGGTCCATTTGTGTTATGAAAAACCTGCAAGTGTATAGTCTAAACAAGCAATATAGAAATGAATCTTAAGTTGTCCCATAAGAAAAATAAATCAATTACCAAATTTCTCAATTACTCTTATTATTTAGAAAATCCGCTAATTTAAATTAAAGAAATTGAAAGCTAAAGATGAGCAAAATTTGCAAAAATAATTACTAAATTGTTTATGGATAAAGGCTATGAGATTTGGATTTCAATGTCACTTTCTAAGAATGAATAAAGTTAACTCATGCATTATTTTTATCCAAATTAACAATTTATTCCTTGAGTTGTGTGAAATTCTCTCCTATAATAAGTTACTCATATTTATGCTAGACCTATTTCTATTCTCATAATTGTGTACTCTAACATAAACCCTTTAAGTTCTATGGACCTTAATGTACCTTTGTATGTAATGACTTTGCATGTATGTAGGTTACAATTTGCCTAGGTTAGATTACTATCTCTAGGAAACCTATATTTAACTTTATTATTTAGGTGATCCTCTATAGTGGTTCATCTTTCATTCCTTCTCACTACAAATCTAATTTTACAATAAGTGGCCATTAAATTGTAAAATGAATTGTAAACTAAATAAGAAATAATTAAATGAAAGTTATTACATAGGTATCTCAAATTCAAACAAAATCTATACACATATCGATCCGAACTTTAGATATAATAGGTTTAGCTGCTTATAGTAAAAAAATGAAAACATAAACTCCAAACAAATCAAATCCATGCTAAAAGAAAAGAAAAAGTAGAAATAAGGAAACCTGTGAAGGTGGCACAACAATCTTTAAAGAAAAAAAATCAATCAAGATCTCTGTGCTCTTCCCAAAGTTGTTACGTCTTTTTAAAAGTGCTCTTCAAAATGCTTTTATATGTTATTATCCCAAGGTTTCTCAAGAAGTTTCCAAAAATGCCCATAGACTTTCTTAAAACATATTTCTACTAATGTACACAACCTGCTCGTGTTAAATAGCCCAATTACATGGCCATGCTGTGTTGTTCTCTATTTTTCTAATTGTTTCCGATCTCTTAGACACAAGCATGTAGATCCATATGGACTGCTTGTTTCTACTACTATTTTAACTCAAACTTCTCTTCCTTGAACACTTGTGTACTCCAGCATGGCTAGGGTGTGTGGCTTGCTATCAATTTATGCTGAATTTCTTGTACTTTCCTAACTCTATCCATTCCTGATTAAATCATATAAAATTTGCACATGAATTAGAAAATTTTGCTTCAATTAACCATTTTCAAGGCTAGAAAAATATGTATAATTTAGACTTATCAAACTCTCCTAAACTTGAATGATTAATTGCCCTCAAGTAAAAGAAGGACAACATAGAAAAAAGGCCCTTCATACCTAGAGGTAACCAAAATCTATAGCCATAAATTTGACAATTTTTCCATTCATCTTGATTAACCAACCAATTCTAAACTTAACCATAAGAATTGTAGGTGAATACCATAATGCTTTCAACAAACAACTAATGCAAAACCAATCATTAGGCCATGCAAATTCTTTATCCAACATATTAACTTCTGAAATTATATTTCTCCTAATATGACAAGCTAGTAGTATATAAGCCCTTCATTGGGTATTGTCACTAAGTACTTTCTTTTTTTTCTTCCAATTTATTGCAAACCTTAGTGATAAATATGAGATGTTATACATACTCATAATTTAGGCTATTTGACTTTTTTTTTGGCAAAGTCAAGATAGCTCAAAACAATAAAGTAGAACCATTATCTGCTCTACCTACTTAAAACTCAAGTTCAGATTATGCAAGAGAAACTAATTGGTTAGCTAGTTTTTACATTTTAACACTTTTATTATTTATTTATTTTTCATGTTTTGGCTCATTTAATGCAATTCATACATAGCCCTTGAGCAATTCATGAAACTTATATCAGACAATTATCAACAGTTCTAATTGCTGAATTCAGAATCAAATGATAAAGGTAAAAAAAGAAAAAAGAAATTTAAATTAAAGTAGGCTTATGCAAAAGAATCTCATATAAACAACCAAGCATTTAGGCTTAATCAATCCATACTATCATTCCTAACTCAGGACTAAATGCTAAGCTCAGCCAAATTGAATTAATGCAATGTCCTTAATGTATTAAAAAGTAAAATAAGAATAATTAAAAATAGTAAATGAGGTAGGGGTTAGAATACTCCCTTATAGTCACTGCACACCAACAAGTGGAATAGCAAAGAGGGTGGATGGATCAGCTACCAAAATGCCAACTAGGAAAAGAAAACATGTAGCATGAGAGCCATTAGCTGTAGAAACCAAAACAACATAATATAACAAGGCAGAAGTTAGGACACAATATGATAACAACATAGCAAAGTTTAGGGAGACCAAAAGAAAAAAATGCAAAATGAAACAAAAACTATGCTATGAGGGATATATATGTAGGAAGAGGGAAATAGCTATTGGATGGTAGTGGTGAACATAGTGGAGGCATAAAAGCAATTAGCTATGCCCCCATAGAATTAAACCGATAGTCATGCCTTAAAAGATTCTAGAGGATTTGGGTAAAACCCTAGTCCACATCATTTCCAAGATACTCCAGTCTTATCAAGATCTCCTAAAACATGAATGTATGTGAGGTTAGAATAGGAAACTGCTAAGACAATGTGGTATACATGGATGGATAGAAAGGTAAAATGATCTTTAGATCCTGGGGCACCTATTCCTTTTGAGGCTTAGTAACCCTATGGTCCACTGGAAGTGAGTTTCTATCATGATTAAGTAAGACCAGCACTTCATTATGGTATATGCAAAACTTTATAGCAGGGAGCATCATAATGCCTATCTACTTGTTACCTTCAATGCAAGTTAACTGGAGATTGGGACAATCGAGAAAGTGCAAGCACTCTGCAAGATAGGCGCTAAAACCACCAATAATGATCAGCCTTGTAGTGTTTGCAATGATGTATTACCAATGCTTGAGTAGCCAAATGCCTATGTTAACATGAGGGCCTGTTGTCGTGCAATGTAAAATGAAAAACTCATGATGGTTCATAACCCCTGTATTATGACCATAGCCATGTAAAGATTAGGCTGTGAAGTGATATAGATAGTGATGGGTGAGTTTATGCAATATAATGGCCTTCAACTAGCTTGGGCAATACACAAATTCACTAGAAATGTCCTATTAAATGTGACTTTTAATAAGGTTAGAAGAAGCAAACCTCACTCCATCATTAGTGAACTCAAACATAACATTGATTTGTGATAGTATAAAGGTGAACTCCTAACCACATGGGTAAAAATAGACTGTCCTTTGGTTTGAAAGGTTGATAGGAGTAAGCTCTAAGGAGAACAAGTTATGGAACTCAATTGTCAGCTTGTGATAGATGGGTAGCCTAATTTGAAAGAAATGGTCCCAATAGGCTACATGGGCAAGTTAGCGAACCTCCTCTAATAGGCTAAGTTATGCTAGTGTTAACTTGTCAATGTAGCAACAAAGGATGATAGGACCCTCAACTAAGAATATGTAAAAGGCCTCTTGGGCCTTGTTACCAAAAACTATCCCATTAGGATTGGTCAGTCCTGATGAAGTGACTGAAGACTTACGAGAATGCTTCTTAAGGGCTATAAAGAGTTCCTGAAAAGAGAGTAAAGACATAAATTATAACAGGAGGATATCAAAACCAAGCCATGAGTAAACAAATCCATAAATTAGCCAGAAAGCAAAGATATGAGAATGAGCAACATAAATTGACAAGAGAAATGCAAGGAATAAGAAAAGCAGAGTAAGCCTAAAGAAAATAGAAGAAGAAATGCAAGGGTAAATAGATATAAGGGCTCAATTAAAGAGTCAAAAGTGAAGCAGAAAGTAGGTACCATGTAATTATAAAATGGGAAGAACATAAGGATAAGGCAAGCACTAAGGGAGTACAACATAGGCTCAAGAATAAAGTCATATGAAAAGAGATGAGCCCATTAATCATAATTAAGAGTGCATAAAGTGAAGATACTTGTAGCATACCAAAAATAGAATATGGGCTTAGATAAAAATCAACAATAGAAACAAGGTGCAAATAATGTCACAACTAAAGTGGAGAGCAAAACAAAAAATAATTAAAAAATAAGTAAACCAAAAGCAGGACTATAAAAAGGAAGAGAAAAAGAAAATCAAAGAAAAGAAAATAGCATAAAAGAAAAAAATGGGGACTAGATTGGGACACTAATGTAATAGTATGTGAAAGATAAAAAAGGGAATGAAACTTACTTCTGAGGAAAAACTAATGAAAGAAGGAAGGAATAGAAGATGAAAGCCTATAAAATAGAGGTATGAAAATAGGGAGTGGTTTTTAAAAATAAGAGGAGAAGAAAGAAAAGGTGGAAGAGAGGTCAAAAGATAAGGAAAATAAAAGAAGATGGGCAATGATAATGAGAAAGGAAGGTGAAGAAAATGAGCTCAAAAAATATGAAAGAAAGAGGAATAAGGCGATGAAATGGAGTAGGATTTTCCAAATTGAAGGAAAATTTAGAAGTAGGGGGTAGGTTTAAGGTAGGTCATAGGTGAATGTGTTGAAGGGTGGGTGGGTTATGCAAAATTGGTTTAGGGAGGAGAGATAAGAGAGGTATATGTTAATAAGTTATAAAGAAAGGAGAGGGAGGGATGGATCAAGGACTTCAGATCTTATGGGTTTATTTTATTTATTATTTCGGTGCACATGGGCATGTAGAGTAACACGACTTACTCATGCCCCTCATTGCCTTGCTCATGCCTTATAGCATAAGTAACCTATGTTTTAATCATGACTAATTTTCCAAGATGACTTACTTTCATTTTATTGGTGACGTTTTTGATTCCTAGGTTGAAAGCTTTATCTAGGTGGCCTATTATGATTTCCTAGATTACCTTGGTGACCCTAGTTATCATAGGCAAAGTTGGGATGATTCCTCTATCAAAGGTTATAAGTAGCTAAATAGGGGCAGTTCCACAGTTAAGAGTTATTTGAAACATATTGTACTTGATCTACACATAAGACCCCACAAAGTTATTTAGACATTCATTATATGCATGATCACTACCATAAAGTTTACAATTAGGGAAATATGAGAAATTTGAAATTGCATTCACATCGAGCTAATTGAATCACTTCATCAAGTTGTCAAGTTTATTGTTCACCGTGTTCATATAATCCATTTCCATAATACTAACAGCTCTTTAAGATCCATGTCTTTTACTAGACTAATTATAATGATTTGCAGTCATTTTCTTAATTATTTATCACTTTATTAATTGGCTTTGCTAACAAAAATATACTAGTAGCAACATCTAAGTTAACCTTAAGTGATTATTCTAATTCATTAAAAAAAATGTGTAAACTAGCAGCCAATCTTGGATGCCATGATGTGGGCATTACTTCTAAAAGTCTTTGAATCACTCCCATGCCTTATAAAAGGATTCACTATCCCTTTACATGAAACTCCAAATTTCACTTCTCAACTTGGTAGTCTTGTGTGGTGGAAAGTATTTGGCTAAAAAGCTTGTGAAAGCCCATCCTACATGGTGAAGGAATGAGATAGCATGGAATCCAACGATGTTGCAACTTTATCTTTTAATGAAAGTGGGAATAAGTGAAGCCTGATTACATTAGTTGACACATAATTTATTTTTATTATATCATAAATTCTAAAAAAAACATGTTAAGCATGCATTAAGGTCCTTATATATTCCTCCCCTAAACTAATTCTGCTGTATCATTTGAATCATTCCAGACTTGATCTTAAAGTTATTGTCCATAGTTGTTGGGCTAACTATACTGCTATTCAATTGATGTGCATTTGGCATGTCAAACACTTGCACAGATCAACGACAATTAGGGGTGGCCATAGCTTCTTGCTGTAGGTTGTTTGCTTGAGTCTCTTACTTGTTTGCTATTTAAGTCTCTTATGGAGTATCACCTTGCCTTCATCTAAAGTAAAGTGTACACTTTGGCTTTGGGTTATGCTCTCAGCGAGGAGCACTTGATGAGCAATTCATGGATCTCACTCACCTAAAAAAGGAAAATCAGAAGAATTAAACAAATATAAAAAATAAAGAAAACAAAGGTAAAAATTAAAAAGAAAATTTCTAAAGTAAGAATACTTTTCAAACCAATAGTGATTATGCTTCCCCTAAAAATTGCACAAAAAACTTGTTGTGAAGAAGCCGTAAATGTTCAGTTTGAATAAAATGAGTCATAAGTCATCTTATAGGGTAGGTAGATCAATTACCAATTTTCTTAATTATTTCTATTATTTAGAAAATATAGTAGTAAAAATTAAAGAAATTGAAAGATAAAAATGAGCAAAATTCACAAAGATAAATACTAAATTACGCCTATGGATAAAAGCTCTAGGATTTGGATTCCATTGTCACTTCTTAAGAATGAATAAGATCAACTCATGCAATTTATTTTTATCTTAATTAATGATTGACTCCCTAAGTTGTGTGAAGATAAGTCATGCATATTTATACTAGGCCTATGTCTATTCTCATGATTGTATGCTCTAACATAAACCCTTGGACCTCAGTGTACCTCTGTATGTAATAGCTTGACATGCATGCAAATTACAATCCACCAATATTAGATTACTATCTCTAGAAAACCTACTCCTAAGTTTATTATTCAAGCAATCCCCTATAGTGATTTACCTTTCAATCCTTCTCACTACAAATTTGATTTCACTATAAGTGGCTATCAAATTGCAAAATGAATTATAAATTGAATAATAAATTAATAGGGTGAAAAGTCATTACATGAGTATCTTAAATTCAAACAAAATTACTAAACATGTCCATCCAAATCCCAAATATGATGGGTCTAACTACTTATAGTGAAAAAATGAACATATAAACTCTAAATAAATCAAATGCATACTAAAAGAAAAGAAAAAGTATAAATATGGCAAAACTATAAAGGCAGCATAACAATGTTTAGACAAAAACTCCAATTCTTTTAGGCATTAATCAAGATCTTCAAAGTTCTTCCTAAAGCTATTATATCCACTCAAAAGTTCTTTTCAAAATACTTTTATGTGTTCTATCCTAGGGTTTCTCAAAATGTTTCCACAGACACCCTTAAACTTTCCAAAAATAAATTTTTGCTGACACATAGGACTTGCTTGTGTTCAATCATCTAGTTACATAGCCAAAGCCTTGTTATTTTTTGCTTTTCCAATTGTTTCAGGGTTCTCGGACATAGGCATGTAGATCCATATAACCTGCTTATGTTTACTACTATTTTGACTCAACCTTCTCTTCCTTGCACACCTATGTACTCCATCATGGCTAGGGTGTGTGGTTTGCTATCACTAAGTGATTTTATGTTAAATTTCTCCTACTTTTCCAACTCTTTCCATTCTTGATTAAATCACATAAAATTTGCACACGAATCAAACAATTTGACTTTAGTTAACTATTTTCAAGGCTAGAAAAATATGTATAATTTGGACTCATCAATTTGATTTTCAACCATGTTTATACAATGTCTAAAGTAAGGAAAGATTAAATGGACTTGACCATATTACAAATAATTGTCTTATCCTCACTCTTTTTGGAACACATATATTAGAATACATTAATTTGCAATAGATTTTCAGTTCTAGTTCCTTTTTTAAATGGTTTCCTGGTTGCTTGATACACTAAAAAATGTTCATACAAAGACATTTTAAACTAGAGATTGATCCTAGCATTCTTTCTTTTATTAGTCTAATCATTCTCTCTTAGCCTATAAGACCTAACTTAGTATATCAATCATTGATATCCAAAACTAGATTAGAAATAGACTATATGATAAAGTATTCATACTTATAATTATGCCAAGCATAATAACACCATTTTAGAGGAAACTAAAATTGTATTAAGTATTCCTTTTTTAATATCAATAAAGTTGTTGTGGAAAAATAATACTAAAATATCATATTAAGAAGAGAAATAATAACTATTTTAGTTTTTTAGATCTTTGAAGTGTATAAAACATTATATAGGATAAGGTTTCATCCTTTACGCAAAACTAATTTTGAATGTTCAGATCCTTTTTACTTCAATTCTTGCATTTCTTTCTACATAAAGCTATTTACTTTCAAAAAGTAATTGATGGTATTTTATAGAGAATTTTTTATCCTTAATTATGTGGTGTGTGACCTTTAACTTATTTTTCTTAATACAATAACAAGTGATATACTCACTAACAAATATGATATTTGACCTTTCCTATGTTAAGCTTCTTTTCATCATATTTGTCTCTTTTTAATTTATTTCTTATCCTTATTAAAATGTTGGGCAAATCTTTTTTTATTATGTAAGTGTTTTCATTTTTATAATTGGACTTTGAACTAAAAGCAATTTTAGTTATATAAGCATTTCTAAAGGGTCTGGCAACTTCACAGTGCTCATCCCCAGGATCTATATGAAGAGTAACATCATAAAAAATAATATTCTTTTTGTGGGTCAAATTTACTTTCATATATTCATAAAAAATAAATAGAGATCTTATGATAGCCTAAAGTTAGTGTTCATTAATAAGAATATGACCAACTAATTTTAATTATTTGATCTTTAGTTTTCCTAGTTTGGTTATAAAAGTATAACCAAATTCTTTTTTAAGGGCTATCCATATAACTTGTATAGTTGGATATGATATAACAGAGTTCTTGAGGTCCATTTTGTCCCATTGAAAAAGCTAGGGGTTAGCATAGCTTGGTGACTCTCATTTGGAGATCTATCTTTTGAGAACATTTCCATTATAACCCTCTTGTGAGTTTTCCAAATTGTCTAGAAATTACGAAAATGCCCCCACTTTCTTTCATAAATTTTCCTAGCTCGTTTGGCTTGGGTTTTCTAATATCTTAGACCTTAGATCCTCATTTTCTATTATTTAGGATTTTATTCTCATTTTTGTTGGTCTTAAATAACTTATCTTAAGGGACTTGCTTTGAAAATTGACTTATTTTGGTGTTTTACGACAAATCAGACGTTACATTTTTACCCCTCTTAATTAAAATTTCGCCCTCGAAATTTAAAATACATACCTCAGGGGAATAGCTCTAGATGCCTCTTTCTCATCTCTTCCTCTAGTAGGTGGTAAGCCTTAAGTGAGGTTGGCCTCCATAATTCCTAGAACAGAGTAAGTGATCTAACGGCTAGAGCTTCATATGTTGTAGTAGCTCACCGAGATCAGTGGCAAGCTTGCGCATTACCACTACATGGCAAAAATAATTCCAGGTATGAAAAACCAAGTTGGACTACGTTTGACAACCGAAAAGTATGAAAGGTTCGGTTGCCCTAGAGTTCTGCTACAACTTACTGATATGGATTTCAACAATTCATAACTAATTCACAAAAGTCCAAATTAAGTAAGCTATACTAATATGGAAAGTTACAGATGTCTACTTTAAGGGAAAAATAACTCTAGACTTAGAAAATGACATTAAACTGGAGAAACTCGATGGAACAATACTAAGAGTTCTGCTGCGTTACTGACAGTGAGTTCTAACTTCAAAAATTCATTTCTTTCTTTTTAGACCTTCAAATGAGGTGCTTCTAGTGATATGGCATGCATGTCCAACTATATCATATCCAATTTCAGGAACATGAGTAGCACCTGAGATTAGCCCTAAAAACTCTGATGGAAAATTAGTTGTACGCTAAACTTAGTAAATGTGATTTTTGGCTCACTGAGGTCTAGTTTCTAAGCCATGTGATCTCCTATGCAGGGGTAAAGTAGAGGCCATTTTACAATGGGAGATACCTAAGACAGTGACAGAGATCAAGAGCTTCTTAGGTTTAGCGAGGTACTATAGGAGGTTTATTCAGGGTCTTCTTAGATAGCTATACCACTAACTATGCTCACTAAGAAAAACGTACCTTTTGTGTGGGATGAGAGGTGTGAAAAGAGTTTCAAAGAGCTACAGTATAGGTTAACCACTGCCCCAATTTTAGTACTTCCTACCCTAGAGAGACTTTTATACTCTATAGCGATGCCTTAAAGAAAGGGTTAGGATGTATTTTTATGTAAAGAGGTAGAGTGGTAACATATGCTTTTAGGCAATTGAAACCACATGAGGAAAATTACCCCACTCATGATTTAGAGCTAGCAGCGGTAGTGTTCGCACTTAAAATATAGAGACACTACCTGTATGGAGTGACCATAGAAATTTTTAGTGACCACATGCCTCTGCAGGTAGGAGGAATATCGGGAGAGCTCAATAAACTTTGTTACATATTGGTCCACTGACATCCCCTTAATCTATCTTAGGAGCACAAACTCAAACTCCTTCTCATCCCTGATAAAACTGGGGAAATAGTGCTCATAGAATGCCTAATGGAACGTCTCCCAGTTCAAACAAAGTTTATATTCTGTAATGCTCTTTGCTTACATTTCTTCTCTGTATAATATATAGACTCACTTTCTTAGACAACCTCTATCTTTCTCTATCTCCCTTAGGAGTATTGGGGCATTAATCGCTTGCCTCGTCTCATTTTTACATTCTCTTCAGGAGTAGAGTACTCTATTTGTAGTTCACCTTTTCATTTCCATCTTTGAAAGCATGATCTACTCAATCCAGGGTTTTGCTAACCGTAGTTAGGACATACACTCTCAATATCCTAAACCTATATCATTAAAAATTTTATGCTAATCTAGAAGGGGAGCCACGTGAACGTATGCCTAAGGGCCCTTTTCCTTGCGTTACGTTATCCATAATTTCTTCATTTTGCCTCCATGGGCCTTAGTAACTCTCTCATATCATTCTCAAATGTAATTACATCAATACAATTCAAAAACATCTCAAAACATGGCCAAAAACTCGAGCTTACATCAATTATACATAATTAATAATGGTTCTGCCTCGAGTTTAATCTACAAATTCTATGCATTAACTTTGAAAATTCGTAATTAATTCCAAAAAAATCAATCAAGTATACTATGGAATTTTGGAAAGCAAAAGATGTCTACTTTATGCTAAAAATATGTCCAGGGCATGAAACATAACACAGGAGACTTTTGACATTCAAAAAGGTGCAAAGATCTGGTTGGCCCCTGGTACTGTCATAGCTTTCTGCTACCAACGTAAAAAATGTCCAATTAATTTCACAAAAATCTAATCCATACAAATAAGACTAATCTAGAAAGTTGTGGATGTTAGCTTTATGGTAAAAATAAATTTAGATCAAAACAAACACGTCTAGCTACTGGAATTCAATGGAACAGTGAGTAAGATTGTGTTGTGCTACTGATGCTATTCTAGAATGTCAAAAATTTGTAACTCTTAGCTCAAACCTTTAAATGAGGTGTTTCCAATTGCTACAAGTCACTGTGAATGTCTAGTTTATGCCTACCAAATTTCGTAGCCATTAGACCACATTTGCCTTTCGGATGACACAAAATCACAACTGACCGAATGAATAGTAATTCTACAGATCCGAATTTCTTATTCCAATTTTAAAAAGTTATAAAAAATTTCATAGACCTTAAAATGACCTATTCTTTAGCTTTCCAAAAAGCTCTAGGTAAGATCTAATTGCATGCCAAATTTCAAGTTAAGAAGAGGTCATTTGGTCATACTTTGACATAAGGGAGAAAAATGATATTTTTTTGTGTTAAAAGAAGGCTCCGAGGGTTCAAATTTGTTTGTCCTACTTCTAAGGCTCTATGAGCACGTGGGAAAGCATCAAAATAGGCTTTGGTGACTCTCTCATATCATTCTCAAATTTAATTACACCAATACAATCCAAAACCATCTCAAAACATGGAGGTTGGCAAGGAAGTTGTAAAATACTTATATTATAGCCATATGGAGGTCAAGTGATGTAATGCAATGATTTAAATGATGTATAACCCCTTACGCATACGTAGATACATGTATATGTGATGTATGTATAGAAACTAAGGGTATATGAATAAGAATGAATTTTTTTGACATTGTATGGCAAGAATGCATATGTGTGCTCTTATGTATATCAACAAGTGGGGTAGTGAATTTGAGAGATCTGGGTTTTTGGACCCTTTAAGCATGTTTAGAGGTATATTTTGATACTTTCCCACGTGTTCAAGAAGTCATAGTTATGGTAGGAAAGCATTTGGACACATTTTGACCTATTTTGGTGCTTAAAAGTGCCATTTTACAATCCTATGTTACAAAATGACAAAATGAACACATTTGAGGCTAATATTTTACACACTTATAGATCTCATAGAGAAATTTTTTCTCATCTAAGAACCACATTAATTGGAGGTCTATAAAATTTATTATGATTTTTTGAAGTTTAGCAAATTGGGCATTTTGGTATCAGTTATTGTTCATTTGGTCCAAAATATTTTTGTGTCATCTGAGGGCCAAATGAGGTCTAATGGTCTTGAAATTTTACATGAAAAAACTAGACATACACAGTGAATTATAGCAACTAGAAGCATCTCATTTGGAGGTCTAGAAAGAGAAATGAATTTTTGAAGTTAGAATTCACTGTTAGTAATGCAGCAGAACTCTCAGTATTGTTCCATCGAGTTTTTCTAGTTTCATGTCATTTTCTGGGTCTGAAGTTATTTTTTCCTTAAAGTAGACATCTGTAGCTTTCCATATTGGTATAGCTTACTTGATTTGGACTTTTGTAGAATTAGTTATAAATTTTTGAAGTCCATATCAGTAAACTATAGCAAAACTCCAGGGTAGCCGGACCTTTCATAATTTTTGGTTGCCAAACATAGTCAAATGGGTTTTTCATACCTGGAATTATTTTTACCATATAGTAGACATCCATATCTTTCTGGAAAGCTATCATTTGCCTCGTTTCAATTTTTCTAGAATTAATTATAATTTTTCAAGGTCTATCCCAGAAAATTGAAAATTGGAACCCATGGCAAAAATTCTTATATGTGTTCCAAACCTTCAAAACTGAGTTTCTTAACCTAAATGGCTATGAATTTGATATGTTTTAATATGTTATGGTCTAAGAGGAGTTGAGGATCAATTCATAGGCTTTGGAAGTGATTTAATGCTGAGCTAGAGGTTCTTCATAGTGTGCTTCCCATTGTTATATATTGTATGTGCAAGTAAATTGTGTGAAAAGTTCAAGTAGTGCAAAATGGACTTCAAGAGCTTATGGAATGATATTCTTGCTTTGAATGAATGTTGTATGGATATTATATAGATAAAATTGATTAAACCAAAGTGGGATTAAACCATGTGGGTTTGTTTATGTAATTTCGGTCCATATACTATGCTTTGTGTACAAGTATGGGTGTTTATTGCTTGAATGCTATGATATGTGTTTCTTGGGGGTTAAAATATGACATTTTTGGTATCAGAGTAAAGTTTCAGGCCTTTGTGAAGACTTGGCTGCCACGTGATTATCCACAAACAGAGGTGTTAAACCTCTCTATCCAAGGGACTTCCTTTTGAATTCTCACATTTCTAGCCCTTTTTTAGCAAATCGGGTGTTACAATTTACATTTATATATGAGGTTGTCAATTATATTACTTAATACTGTTATGCAAGCAATATCTTTTCTTTTTCTAATAAAAATTTTTAAATGTCTCATTTGCTAAGTTATATTTTCATGTTTAAACTCATATTTGTTCAATAGTTTTATAGTATCATGTTCTTTTTTAAGGTATAAGAACCTTATGATAAGAAATTTCCTAATTGATATCATTTAGCTTGTCTCTTGTCAAAGCTAGATAATGATGCTTTTAACAGCTATAGTCATAATTTGATTTCTACATAAACATAGCATAGAATGATTACATAGACATAACGTTACATATATATATATATATTTGTAATAAACTTTGACTAGAACAACAATAACATTGTTAGATTTATAATTGAAAGTATACGTTTGTCTTACTTTTATCATATGTATCCTAAAAATGTTGTTATCTTTCTATCGAATTTATTTGCAAATAATTTTTGAAATTATAATTCTTAGATTAGCATAGGCTATTAATCTTAGAATTTCTACTCAATAGAGTATTTTTCACATTTTTCTATTAAATTTAGTTTTCAAATAAGCTCAAATATGTCAATCCAAGAACTCTTACTTAATAAGTTATTTCGACTCTTTTTTATTTAATTTAATACTTCCATAAATTGTATTAATATTAAAAACACACTTAAAGAGACCTTATTCTAAAAATGTTTATCTTTTTAAAAAATATTTTCTTTTTAGTCATCACAGACTTATTTCTAATTGCATTCGACTAGTACAAGCCGTCTAGTCATGGAGGTCATTACAATAAAATTAAGAAAATAAATTCATATAATTGATCAATCTCTTACTATGAATACTCTTTTTTGTGTGCATTATACATAAAGAATTCTCATGTTTCTTATATTAATTAATTTCCTTCAAAAAATTGGTTCAGGTCATGAGTTAACCCATCAAGAATGCCCCATTTTCTAACAAACTCAAAATTGGTAGCAGAGGTTCCCAAACATTTCTCGCCTACTTTGTTTGTTTAGATCAGTTTGTTGACACTCAAATTCATAATTAATTAGTAGCCCGAAAGTTCATTTCTAATAGTTATCTATTGTAAATTAACATACAAATTAAATTTAACATCTTCAAGGCTGATAAAGTACATTAATCTCCCTTCCAAACTGCAGAAGATTAGCATAAAACTAATTTTTTACACAACCATTACCCATTTGGCAACTGAGATAGAGAATACGAACAATGATCTACATTCTACAATTGGATTGTCCGAAAAAAAAAAAAATTCTAATGACATGTAATCCAACTAGAATATGAAGACGATACTGTCATAACCTGACCAAAATGGATATAGACTTTAATCTTACCTTGAACTTGTAAGAAGATTCAGCAATTTTCCTTCTAAATAAGTTGTGGAAATTATATTAATCGAATGGGGATGAATTTAATTTATTTGCAGAAGGTCTTAAGTTCAAATCCTTGTGTGACCATTTGCACCAAAAAAAGAAAAAATATTGTAGACGAAAAGGCATACCATATCATTCAAAGCTGCTAGTGTTGACATTCTCTCATGGGTCCACTGCGAACAAAGATGTAGTAATTTTGATTACTTTTAGGCATATTTGGTTGGATGAAACGGCGTACGTCAAAATGAAAAATGAAAATGAGAATAGACCAAACGGGCTCCTTCAATTTTACAATCGAGTCAACCTTGAGATATAATATGGTATCTTTACCACAGTATATGAGGCTAGAATTACCATGGAAGTAAACACGATGTGGGGTACCACAATGGCATTCTTCATTTTTTAAGCCCAAAGTTTCTTGTGGAGCTCTTTCCGACGATATTTATTCATACATTGTTTTATTTTTTGATATAAAAAATAACTTTCTCTTAAGTTTGAATCATGAAAGTAATTTTTGTTGTATCTTTCTTATATATGTAGATATATATTAGTATTTAGTTATTTACTCATTAAACTTATCAATAATTCCAACACTAATTATAATACCGTAGGCGACAGGGCAATTGTTTTTTTTGAAAAAATTACAATAAAGAACTTGTATCATAAAATATTTACAATGAATGACTTTGAAAATTAAAATTATTTTTAAGGGCCATCATTATTATTAATTTTAAGGGATTTTATTACCAGTTTTAGAGATTTATTATTGGGTATAGAGAAGTTATTGAACTTCTTATATCTAATAATAAATCTTTTAAAATTAATAATAAAATTTCTTAAAATTTGATGATAATGATTATTTTTATTGATAATTTTAATTTTTAAAATCTGTCATTGTAAATACTTGATGATATGGGTTTTTTATTGTGATTTTTTTTATCTCTATTCTCATTCATTTTTTTCACTAATTTTTTTAATTCTTATCTATCTCTAAACCCAAAGATTTTATTAGTGAAATCATGTTCTTTCCCACTCAACACATTGAAAAAATAATATCAAAGTTAATTAATAAGTATACAAATTACGATAGAGTCACATCAGAACTTGATTAGCATTTAATATTTTTAAGTTTGAATTTATTTTTTCTTCACAGCATTTCATTGGGGATTGTATTTCATATTTTTTTCACAGAATGAGAGATTGGTTATTACACAAAACTTTGACAAAATTTTTTATGTATTTATTATGAAGTTTTTTAATAAAAATAAAACACGAAGGAGTTCTTTAAAAGATCCAGTTATATATTGCCAACCTGTAAAAGAATCTTTATGTGATTTTTTATTTAATAATTTTGCAATAAACACCTGAAATTTATGCTTAAATATTGTCCACTGTTGTACCTCATTTGCTTGAGTTAATACCAATACTGTGTAAAAAAAAGCTGGCCCATTAATCTTTTATGAAATATATTACACTACTCACATAAATGGATTATTCATTATCAATGCATTTTTATAAGAGTAAATTACTCTTTTTCCTTCTAAGAGATAATTAAATTACATAATGCTTCCTCTGTTTTGAAAATACACTTACCCCAAACTAATCCCCTACTCAGTGTTACTGAACCCAGGCAGACATATACTTACTTTGTAATTATGTTTTCCATTCAACCAAGTCATATATTATACATATCATCTTATGAGTGTCAAACCAATAGCAGTGACCACAAGGGTAGAAGGAAATCCAAACTTGAGATGGTTCCAGAAGGTCAGGTTGTAAGCAAGGTTTGGTGCTCTGCGAGCTTGCTCACACACAATCAAGTTGGCAGCTGATCCCAAGAGGGAGAGATTTCCTGCAACTGTGCTCACCCAAGCTAAGATGAGCCATGCCTTCTTCTCTTCTGCTTTTGAGATTGCAGCAGCTGAGGCTGCAATCCTTACTCCAAGCAACAGAACTATATATATGAAATATGAACACGAGATTAATCATATATATGCTTAAGGTCAAAATGGTTTTTACAAAGATGGATATCAGTTTAGGCCATCTACGCCAGAATAAAAATAATGGTACATTACAGCTTACGCCTATGTGGTTTGGCCCGAAATATGTTGTTTATTTTCAACATTTATGTGGTTTATTTTGTTATTACTTAACCACTGTTATTTTTTTGTTCAAATTTTAATGAACATAATCATGTGAAAACAATTTCTTTGTTAAAAGTATGTTTAACATATACCTTGATGCAATTGCTAAAATTAAAATGACATTTGAAAAAATTGTCAGCTTAATCCCAGTAGCAACTCAGAACATTATGAAATTGTCAAAGATATAAGAGAAACAGACTTTTGAGATTTAATTGTTCTACATTTGAACATTCATGTGATTATTCCATTAAAATTTGGATGAAAAATATCACAAGGTGACTTGGTGATAACATAACGAAGCACAATGAGATTCAACTGACACACTTCATACCATAAGGAACAAAATGATTTAGGGATAAATTGTAGTCTATCCTATAAATAAAAATAAGCTTTCTTTATGACTATTTAACAAAGTATGTGGAGTCAACTTAAAATATCTTTCGCAAAGTCTAACTTTCAATTTTCCAAAGAAATAAAGGGAGAACAATTTTCTTTTCAGAAACATTACTGTAGATCACATTATATAGCACAATCATCTACAATATAATTATTATGGTTTCACTATCTATGTTCTTTTCTGCATACCAAGTGAATACATGAGGGAAAGGGTGATCTGAACATAGTTCGTCTGTACATGCAACCATATTTTCTGAGCGAATGCAGTCTAAAGCCTCAAAGACTATCCCCAGTTCCACACAACTAACCCAAAAAAAAAAAAAGAAAAAAAGAAAAGCAACCGTTCGATTTAACTTTAGAATCTGAAGTGGAAAACCTGAAGTCCTGAACTACTTCATAAATCATTTTGAAACTGGTACTTGTAATCAAAACAGAGTTGGACAAGGAACATTCAGGTCCGTAGTCACTTGAAAATCAAAGATTTTGCATTCGAATTGGGTTACACGGAAAAATCAATTCTTTAGCTAGTTATCTATAAGCTGATGAGGTAAGATCCTAGATTCTCCAAACAAAGAGATTGAATCACTGAGTTTTAGTATTACAAAAGATCATCTTATAAGACGAAGTATGTTTGGCAACCCATCGACTTGTGTTTTTTCCAAGTTTCCTTGTTTTGCAAATTTGTGCTAAGAACACAGCTGCGATTTGGGCCAGAGGTGAATAAAGTAATAAGGGTTTGGAAATTTACTGGCTCGCCATTCTCAAAAATTGTCCAGCTGAACAATTTGTGAATCCTTACTTCAATTTGTAACAGAGTGTCAGTACCACAAAGCCCCCTGTCCCATACGAAATTAACTTGTTGCAGCTCAAAGTTGCTCAGTCAATTACATTAGGAATAAAAGCCAACCATCAGCAGTGTGCTTGGGTTTCAAAATTGGAGTCTAGCTCATTCTCAATATTGTGCAGCTCACTTGAGCAGACACTTTAATAACATTTTTTGTCACATTCCTGTATGCTTTGCTTGATTATTTCTACACACAATTTTGCCACCAATAGTAGGTCGTAACTCGTATATGATAGAAGTTACTATCTTCACAATGTCCAAGCCTACACTAAAAGAACCTTAGCTTACACTTTCAAATGCTTTATTAATTTCTATGAATAATTCTTGCGTACAAGTGCTTTATGTGTTCAGCAATTCACAATCAATGAGTTTATTATTTTTTATTTCTAAAAGAATTGACTCAATCAACTTGGAGAGCACAGATATTACTAGTCGGGTTACTAAACTAACAAGTTGATGCATTCAATTTTAACATAATCCGTATGACATGCCAGGTAGAATAAAAACGAAGGAGAAAACAGAAAACAGATGGCAAAATTATACAGGAAGGAAATTTGTCAACGTACCTGTTGGTACATTTGAAGCTAAATTTGACAGGACAAGTATGACAATGGCAAGTACTGCTATTCCAGAGGCACGATCGACTTGAGAATAGGGCTCCATAAAGTCCCACAAAGCACTTGGAATTCCAGTTTTATTGAAGCCATCCACCGTGATAAACATTCCACAGAAGAATATCAAAAGTGAATATGAAACCTGTACAAAGGAGAAAAGTTAATTCTAAGCGGTTGTACGATGTTCAAGAGGCAGCAGAGTAAGTGTAACTGACGTTTCAAGGGGGGAGAGAAACAAAAAGAAAGAAAGGAGATTTCTTGCTAGTTATAGCCTTTACCTTCTCTAAGCTTGGCATAGCATCCTTGAAATCAAGAACCACCAGAGCAAGTGCAGCAGTAATTGCAGTCCATGACATATTCAAGCCTACAAGCAAAGCAACCAGCATTCCTAATGTTATAATGTAAACACAAGCTTTCCACAGTACGCCCTTCCATTTTGCGATTAAAAAGTCATTTCCTTCCGAAGAGTTTGTATCACTTGGTCTACTTGCTACTGTAATAGTCTTTGAAGGACTATTTTCTTCCCTTGTCTGAGAAGGCATCACATTCATTTCATTCTTCGATGCATTTGAGTTTCTTGCAGAATCTACTGCGTTGCTGGGGACCCATTGAATTTCACCTGCGCTTGCTCTGTTTCTTAGGCTCTGAACCTGAGGAGAGTTTTGAATACTAATAGATTCTGAACAGTTCCATTCTTGAGAATTAAAGGATGTAACGTGAGACATTGTAGCTGGAGAAAACCGATGAGAATTGACTTCCTCTTCTGCTGCAACTTCTACAGCTGCATCTTCTTCATCCTTATCCTTAGGAGTAGATAATACCTTCCAATACATGGACAGAAGAATTAAAGCGTTCACTACAATTCCCACAAGCATAGCAGGAAGAATCCCAATCAGGAATTCACCAAATGATAAGGCACTCTCAACAGCTATTACCAGATTTTGGGGGTTGCCTATCGGTGTCGTTGCTGACCCGATATTAGCACTTGAAGCAAGGGCTAGGAGAAATGGATGAGAAGGCAAATTATGCTGCCTTGTAACTTTCAATACGAATTCAGTCAAAACGACACAAGAGGTGTCATTGGTGAAGAGAGCACTCGAGACAGCAGAAATCAGACAGATTCGACAAAGTAAGTCTTTTGCTCCTTTACTTTTCCAAGAGAGTAACTTCCCTAAGTACTTAAACATGTCTGCTTTTTCAAGATATACACTCACAACCATTGTCCCGAAAAGAAGACCGATAATTGCTAGATCGATGGCGGCATAAGCTTGATTTGGAGAAAGAACTTGAAATATGACCATAAGCATGGCCCCTAATAGGGACCCTGCAGTTCTCCCTATGGGTAGGAAAGGCACAGCTGGGAAAACTGCTAATATCCAGAAGATGGCAAAGGCAATTGAACCTAGGATCACTTTTGGAATAGAAGCTAGTGCCATTATTGTAGCCAAACAAGCCGAAAAATAGTTGCAACTTCTCCAAGGAAATATTAAGAAGCCCACATCCGGGCCATTGACAATAGCAGCATATTAGAATTCACTATGGGAGAATGAAATTTCCTGAAGATGAAAAGCCAATATTGGACAGTTGGCATGCAGTTCAATCAATCCAAGGATCGAGTTCCAGGGATGGGACTAATGGTACATTAGTTCCCCGAGATTCATCTCCACCATTTTCAGGCCATGCGGGTTGGGGATTAAGGGATGGGATTTATGGCACATTAATTCACCGAGAGCCACCTCCACCGTGTTCAGGCCACAGGAGTTGGGGATCCGAGATCCATCTCCACCATTTTCAGGCCATGGCGAGAATGGCAATGGAATAATAAAGACAATGGAAGAAGAAGAGTTTGTGGTAGGTAAGGCGTGGGATAGGACTGCTAATATAGGGGATTGGAAAGTGCGAATAGAATTTGAATTTGGAAAGTGGAATGGTATCGGAAAAGAGTAGATGAATGGGATTGGAAAGTCGGAGGCCGAAAGGACTGCTGAGGGAGGAGGATGGGATTGATTAAGAATGAGATTGAAATAATTAATAATCAATTAGATTGGATTGGAGGCCAACTACGATCCTTTTTTTTTTTTTTCTTTTTTTGGAAAGAGAAAGACATGGTGTGTGAATTCTAATGAAACCTATTTATACGGATTTGCAGTTATTATATTTTTTCTTACATGATAAGAATGGAATAAGAGAGGATACCTGGGCATGGAAGGATGAGGGGGAATTTGGAAAAAAATTATTTGGAAAAGTTTTAAAGGAAGAAAAATTTGATCAAATTTGAGAGAAGGAAAAGCAAATTTATGGAAAATGGATATGTGTAATGTTTGTATCAGTGGAGGTTATGATCCCAACATCATTCTATCATGTGGTGATAAATATAGTTTTGCATAATAATTATTGAAACATATTTTTATATTATTTAACTTATTAGTATTTTAATTGTTTATCTTTTCTTATTAAATTTTTTAAGATCTTTGTGAATATTATAATGCAAGTTGCGATTTATGTGATTATGATTTTTTAAAAGTCGTACAAAATATTTAAAATATATATAATTGTTATAATCCTCAAATACATACATCATATCATTTTTTACTTTTATATTAATTAATTAATTAAATATTTGATGCATGCATATCAATGTCACTTTAAAAAGAGTTTGAGTTTTTTTTTTATTTTCTATCAATTTCGAAAAAAATAAATAGAATATTTAAAACTCATCAACTCAAATAAAATATATCACTTAAATAGGTTTTACACATTTTGTATTTATCTCTCTCTAACCTTAACAAAGAGAAAAAAGAAATAAAAAGGATCCAAACTCTAATTTAAAAAAAAAATTATGTTTAAAGACCAAAGAATGAAAATGTTCATTTAAAGACTCTTACTGTTAGGTTCAATTGTTTGTTGTTAAATTTAGTAATAATCATATTAAAATAAGTGGTAACAAAGTCTTTAAGAATATTTTTTTTTATTTTTTGATCTTTTATTATAATTCTCCCAATTTAAAACCTTGGCTAAACAGTAACAGACCATCAAAGTCAACGTTGAGTAGGAAACATGAAGTAGATTGGCTCATTTTAGGGTATCCCATCTGAGTTTTGTAGTGATATCTACCAAGAGAAAAGGAACTAAAAAACATGTGGTGGTGGGTAAGTAGCAGACGATGAAGTTCATTCACTATCATAAAGCAATGATTTATAAGATCTCAGAGATTTACTTTTTACCAAGCTAAGACTGTTTGCTCAATTAAATCAACTCAGAAAACCTAAGTGGGGAATTTTCTTTTTGGTAGCACTTAATGAGCATGAATAAGAGATAATTCTGTAATTCCATATCCTTATTGCTCATTCACGCATTATCAAACGAATCGAGCATTTATTAGTTAAGGGATCATATTATCCAACAAAAAATGAGAGAAGACGTGTAGTTTACTCCTTGTCTTATAGCTAGGAAGGGACTCATGGGACTGAATTAAATTGAATATTGTTATGAGTACAAGTCCTTAAAAAAATTATACCTCAAAAGTTAGCTATCAGAGTAAGAGAGTACAAATCCTTATAAGGCTTTCATTTTAAGAAAATCTCCCCGATGTGAGATTCATAACATTGTCACCTCCTTAAGAGTCGACGTCCTCGGCGGCTCCGCTCTGTAATATTTTACTCAATGGCGTTTCACTCGGCCTTCTTTCGGTCAGCCCCTCCGCATGTAGCCGTCTCTGTGACCATTGGCTTCTCAATAAAAGCACTAATGTAATGAGCCTAAACTCAAAGGGAGAGTCCATTCCAAAAGACTAACCTATTAGAAAAGAGAGCCCGTTAAGTTTATAAACCTTACTTCACTTGTAAAACTTCCTGACGTAGAACTCATAACAATGCCACTCCCTCGAGAGTCGACGTCCCTGGCAGCTCCACTCTATGACGTTTCATTCAACGACGCTTCACTCAATCACGGTCAGTCCCTCTGCCGGTCAGAACCCTTCACAGGTAGCCCTTTTTCGATTGGCTGACTCTTAACGAGAGCACTATTTGTTATGAGTATAAGTTCTTGGAAGAACCACACCCTAAAAGTTAGTTATTAGAGTTGGAGGTCCTAAGTTTTTATAAGACCTCCCTTTCAAGAAAACCTCTCCGATGTAGGATTCATAACAGATATGAGTCATCTCCATGAAGAAAGGATAGCAACTTGTTGAAGGAACACTTTTGCTCTAGATTGGATGGCTTAGAAAATCTATTCAAAGATAGGTAATGTTATATGCCACCTTCAGCAATAGCTTCCAAACTGCAGGCAAATTATTGGAAAAAAAAAAAAAGAAATTCTGAGTTATTTCAACAAGCCAGGTTTTTCTAGATCTTGGATATCAATAGTTTCTACAAGAATTTCAAAAAGTTTTAGAGAATAGATGTATGGAAGTAAGAAAATAACCCCATTGTCGTTATTGGTTTTGAAGATGACATGGTCAAAAGGGTGCTATTTGCTTGAGAGGCTTTCTATCAGGTAGTGCACCGAAAATGAATGTTAACTCTGTCACTCTCAGTCACTAATGCCATTAACATGAGAAAGCAAATAATCATAATAATAGTGATGTTCACCTCCAATGAGAATGATTTATGTAGGGTCCTAATTGTAACAGGCAATGCATTTGTCTTATACTATATGCCAAATGCATTTGGTAACATGTTTTGTGGCATCATGTGAGAAGTACTGAATGATCACCAAATAAATTAAAAAGAAAATTATATTAAGATCCACAAGTTTGCAAAATTTAGAATGAAAGATTTTAATAGATCAAATTATTTAAAAGGATAAAAGACCAAACGTTTTTGGGGTTATAAGATACTTTTAAGGTTATTATTATCAAATTTTAGATTTCTTATCATTTTGTTTATGTTATAAAGTCATTTGCATACAAAAGTTATAATATTATAAAGTTATAATTCAAGCTTCCAAAAGGTATAAAAAAATTTTATCATTATTATTACTAAGTTTTACGTTTCTTATCACATTCCTTTTCAATTATAAATTATTTGTATGCAAAATTACAATATTAAAACGTTAGCACCTAATTTTTTTGAATAATAAGAAAGTTTTAGGATTATTACTAATAGGTTTTATGTTCCTTGTTATTTTGTCCATTCAATCAAAAAATTAGGCTTTTTGATCCTTTTAAACAATTTGAGTTTTTAAAAATTTTTCATTGTAAATTTTACAAACTTGTGATGCTTGAATATAATTTTTTTCCCTAAATTAAAAATGGAATAGAAATTTTACCCGACGCAAGGCACCTCATTCAGAATAAAAAACAGAACTGGTCACTAAGATCCTTCGAGAAAAAATTGGTTTAATTCCTTATTTATTAATTTTCTTAAACTTAGCTTCATCTGTGAAGGCATAAGTTCCCATTCTCATAGGCTGTAAGCCTTTTTTTCTTGGAGAAAAATTACATTTTCTTTTCTTTAAATTAAAAAAAATATGCTTTGCGGTGTAATTTTTTATTACATTTCTTTGATCAAAATATTTTAATATTTATTATTTAAATAATACAAAAAATATTAAATATATATTTATCTAACTTAAAAAATATATTTAATCTCAAGATCTCAACATCCACAATTGGATGAGCTTTATTGCCTTTTTTTTTTTTTATTTGTTAGCACATTCTTTTGCGAAAATTAGTTTCAATAAGGATAGATACTACATTCGTCACGCGACTTAAATACCTATTCCTTGCTGGGGACCACCAAGTAGAGGAAGGAAAGTCTCTTCTATCTGACAGAAATTTGGAAGTCGGTGACTTGACAGCTTATTTTTGTCATATAAGAATAATCACCATCTCGGTTTCTTGTTGAGCAAGAAGACAATTTTTATTTGTG
The DNA here is from genome assembly GCA_026724425.1 of Erythrophleum ivorense. Classification (NCBI taxonomy): domain Eukaryota; kingdom Viridiplantae; phylum Streptophyta; class Magnoliopsida; order Fabales; family Fabaceae; genus Erythrophleum; species Erythrophleum ivorense. The sequence goes on along the minus strand of JAIUCV010000008.1, from coordinate 48,435,940 downwards.
CTTTTCACCCACAAAACAAATGATTATAAAAAATAAATAATACACTCACAAAATCGTTTAAGATTAATCAATTAGTAATATTTAATTTTAAAAATAACATATCTATTAAATATATATTAATGAACATAAAAATTATCATAAATTTAATAAAATTTAGAAATAAATTAAATTTATAGTTTTAATGCAAAATAAATACATTGAATATAAGTTTAAAAAATGCATTTTAAATTTCTTAAAGGTATTTTGATGACATTTTCCTATTAGAAGAGGTTTCTTTTTTTAGTGGCGGAATTTAATGGCTGGGCGTAAATTACTGGGACCACAGCTTTTCTTTCTTTATTTTGTTTTGTTATATATATATATATATATATATATATATATATATATATATATATATATATTAATGATCAGGTCTAAAGCTTACAGAAATAATCTATTAATATTGAAAGTATGTAAAGACACTCACACAAATTGTAAAAAACTAAGATTTAATAATACAAAGTACACCCGTAATTTTTTTTTGTCAATCTAAATAACAGCTGAAAGTTATGATTTACTTTATGAAATGAAAAGTTGTTCTCATTTTCAGTGCTCAACAATATAATTATATTTATTTATTTATTTTACATATAAAAATAATTTATATCACAAAAGCATAAGAATTCTAAATTTCATTACAAGGGACACGCTAGAAAACCTCATAAAATGGACATGGACACCCTGACAAAGAAAAAAAAAAAAAAGCATTTTGAACTATCACTAAAATAAAATAAAAAAATTGCAAAATATTTTGATCTGTCATAAATGACAACTGGAAAGAAATTGACATATCTCTAGAAAAGTATCTATGAATGTAAGAAGTCTTCCACCGCCACCTTGTTGCACTCCAAGTTTTCTAAATCTCAACCTTTTAGGTAAACTGACTTGTGCTTCACGTATATCTAAAGCTAGTTAGGTTTACTTCAATCTGTCCAAATCACAATCTCAAAGCAATGCAGATATGTTAGCGAGACTTATTAAAATAATTAATGTTGACTTCTTAAACGAGTGTGTCCACTCTATGGTTCGAAAGAAACGATAGAAATGCCACAGTCAAACTTCGAAAATATTCAATTAAACAATAATTACTTAATTAATAGTGTCCTTTTCATTAGATAGTGACAAATATTATCTGCCACAAATGACGACGATGATGACGATGATAATGATAATGAGACGAAAATATGGGAAAATATATGTGGTATCTGCTTATCCATGAATTGTACATGTCTAGCACGCAACCAAAGTAGATATTTTAAGTTCCTTTCAGCAAACTTCGGTTTGGATTAAGTGTATTGTTTTGCAGCTCTACATCATGAATATACCTACAAATTTAATTAAAATCTTGTATAATTTTTTAAACCCAAGACACCCGTAGTCTTATATGTAAATTTGCGTTTGTCATTAATTTTATGGAAAATACTATACTTTAGTTGATATAATATACTTTAAGAGATACCCATTGGTTATACTGAATATTTTATGCAAAGAAAATTTGATGAAGGAAACTGCGCTTTGAGGATGTTGTTGAAGTTGCATGTGGCTGTGTGTGAACACGTCTATGTAATGCGTCCAAATCTTTAACACATATTCAAGTTGGCATTTATCATATCATCTCCTTTGCGTGAATTGTGATGGGATCAAACTGATTGGATCAATTATGGCATATGTAATTACATATGTGACGTTCAAAATATTTAATAGATTATTAAATGATGCATGGCTTTTTTTAAATTAAAGTTAGATCTAATTTACATATAATTAATGCACTTTTATGTATGTAATATTTTTTATTTTCAGTTTTTAATCCTCTATTGTAATCTTTTATTAGTTATTGATCATTTTATTATTGATTTATATTCCTTTTCAATCCATGTTAAAAAACTATATATCCTGAATAATAAAAAAAATATTCTCTTACTATTTCCTTGTAGCAAGAAAAGTTTTTTTCTTTCTATTCCCTCACTACTACAATAGGTAGGAATCTTCTGTTACTATTCAGAAGTTATAAAGGTTTTTTTTTTTTTTACTTCTGAGTGAAATATCTCTCACTGTATAGCAAGAGATTTCCCTAACCCTATGTTTGGATGGGGAGAAAAAAAATGAAAAGAGAGAAACAAAGATAGGTGAAAAATGAAAAAAAAAATGTTTTCTTTTCATGTATTTGGTTAGATAGAGAGAAAAAGTAAAGAAAAAAAATTGGTTAATTTATAATATTAATAACTTTTATTAATAAATGTGATATTTTAAAGAAAAAAGTTATATTTTAAATATAAATTAATTATTTTGAATTTATACATATATATATATATAACAAGAAATAAGAATAATGAATTTTGAAAAAAAAAATTTACAAAAATTACATTTCAATTTTTTTTAAAAAAAATAGCTAAATAATGAAATGAAAAAATAAAAACTAATTTATAAAATATTATTTTAATACACTAAGTATGATTATTTATTTTAAAATTTTATAAATATTATTTTAATATAATTAATTGATTTAAATATAATATATATAAATATAATAAATATTTCTTAATTATATCTATATTTTATATATAATATATTCTTATATATATATTATAATATTATATATATTAATATATAAATATTATATATTAAAAATATAATATATATATATATGATGCATTGCCACATTATTATGGCAATGTATCATTTGAATGGCAGTCAAAAAATTATATTGACTACTATTTGGTAGTATGTCATTGAATTTTAGTTGGTGATTTTTTTTAATATATATAATTTATTAATTTTAATATTAAAAAATATGTTATTATTTTATAAAATATATTTATTATTAATTAATTTTATAATAAAATTTTAAATAAATAATTATAATATTATTAATTAAAATATAACATTTTTTTGACTAAATTAATAATTTCATATTTTTTATTAAAATTTAGTCAAAACCCACTAATTTCTAACTAAACTTCAATAAAAAATTTTTGATTAATTTTTAATCAAAAAACATTCTTCCGACTATAATGTAATTGAAAATTTTTTAACCAAACTACAATCAAAATAATTTTCGAGTACAATGTAGTCAAAATTTGTTTGACCAAACTGTAATTGAAACATGTTTCTGACTGCATTTTAGTCGAAAATTCTTTTTTGGCAGTCAAAAAATTATATTGACTACTATTTGGTAGTATGTCATTGAATTTTAGTTGGTGATTTTTTTTAATATATATAATTTATTAATTTTAATATTAAAAAATATGTTATTATTTTATAAAATATATTTATTATTAATTAATTTTATAATAAAATTTTAAATAAATAATTATAATATTATTAATTAAAATATAACATTTTTTTGACTAAATTAATAATTTCATATTTTTTATTAACATTTAGTCAAAACCCACTAATTTCTAACTAAACTTCAATAAAAAAATTTCGATTAATTTTCAATCAAAAAACATTCTTCCGACTATAATGTAGTTGAAAATTTTTTAACCAAACTACAATCAAAATAATTTTCGAGTACAATGTAGTCAAAATTTGTTTGACCAAACTGTAATTGAAACATGTTTCTGACTGCATTTTAGTTGAAAATTCTTTTTTGAAATTATTTAAATTACTTTGTTTAATTTTAAGTGTGTATTTTAATAAATTTTTCATAACCTTATTCAAGAATAATTTTTTTGTTATTTGAACTTTTTTAAATTGGTTTCCATTTTTTTATTTGGCTTTTTTTTTAAAATTGAAACATAGTTTTTATAAATTTATTTTTAAAAAAATATTCATTGTCCTTATTTTTTTTTTGAAAATATATATGTAATCGAATATATATATATATATATATATAGTCAAAAAATGAAAGAGTGAAAATTAAATTAATAAAAACTAGTATCCGTTTATCCGGAGCGAAGTGAAAATGGAGAGATAAGAGGATTAGTTTGGAAAGATAAAATATGCGTCATGTTAGGTAGATTTTTCTCTTCAAAACTTTTTATATTTAAAGAGAAAATTTTTCAATAGGACTCACCATTATTTTCTCTCCAACTTTTTCCTTCCTCCTTATTTTCTCTTCTATCCAAACAGGGAAAAATCCATTTTTTTCTCCTGTTTTATCCTCTAATTTTCTCTTCTCTAACTGTTTCTTTTTTCTGCCAAAGTTATTCCCTCGCTAATCCTTGGACATTCCTCGCTAAACTGTATTGGCAAAACTCCGACATTACTCCCCAGTGATCCCAAAGTTATGATTCCTATCTATTTCTTAATAAATCCATCGTTAATCCTTCTCTAATCCACTTCTACAAAAAAATTGTCCTTGCAATGGTTTTTGATGTTGTAATTCAAATTAAATAATTAAAATTGAATTGTATTCCAAAAAATTTCAAATGCAAATATTACTAAATGTCATAAAAATTCTAAATTACATTACAGTCATCTCTATCTAACTCCTCATCTTCACACTCATCCTTTCCTTAACCCTGTCCCTCTTAATGTCTCTATTAATTGAATATACAATGATTAAACTATTCAGAAATCCACAGCTTCTAAGGACCAAGATTATATGCTCCCTCCGAGGTGTCTTTGTCATACGTTTTATTGCTCTGGCAATAGACAATCATCTAACCAAAATAAGCAATTAATAACATGTTTCAAGTGAGTTAGGTCTGTTATTTGCACACCATGGCGAATGAGAGACCTAGAGCTGCAAAAGTGTTAAGTATAATCAATTTCTAAAGTTACTTTTGAATTAAGTTGACAATTTTTATTTTTAAATATTAGTTTAATCTCACCTATGACTTTAAAAGATTAAGAAAATGTTTAGAGCAAAATAAAAATAAAATAAGATAAAAAAAATTAAGAAATAAAACTAAATAAATTACAACAGAATAGACTAATTTTGGGCAAATCACAACAAAGTAAATTGTAATTTAATTTGTATTCTATTCTTTGAAGTTCGGTGAATATATTAGGTCCTGGAGAACGGCTAATGGGTTTCTTTTCTTGTGAAAGAGTCTTGAAGTTAATATTGCAACAGACTGCGGCATCAAGCATGGGCGGAGCTGCGATGGTTTTTCAAAATTTGTATGTATATGTTGTTGAATTTTGATATTATATCCTTATATCTCTTGAAATTTTGAATTCACTGAACTTATTAAACTCAATGAACATACACATATTTTTTTCTATTATTTGAAATATACTGAAACTATACATATTTTTTTTCCTTTTCATTTATTTTTTTCCTTAACCTATTTTCTCCCTACTTTTTTTTTCCTTCTTGATGGCTAAGAGATTGAGGGTTTGTCTAATGAAGTGTTTAGCAAACTCTCAATTATTCTACATTTAATCTATACATGTCTTTGATAAATTTTTGTTAACAGTATTTCTACGTACAATAACTAAGTAGAGCATAATCAAATTTAAATGTTAATATATTGTTTTTAATTAGTCCTAGAATAATTATCTCTAAAAATATTACAAAATGTTTTGAAATATTGTTAGATAAAATAATATTTATAATACTCTGTATGAATAGTATTTTGCAAATTGATAGACAGAAGTTTTTATCCTTTATCAGATAAACTTTTTTTTTTCTTTTAAAATACTCTTATGAGCTGTTCATTGTGATGTTCTTAAGTGATAGTGTGTATGTTTAGCATATCATTATTATACATTATATGAGTAATGAGTAAATTCAAACTTGTTGATATTAATAGGAAAAGTAATTCCAAATGCCCATGTGTGTGTGTGAGAGAGAGAATATTGTGCCATACCATGTAAAAGAATTTTTCGTGTTGGATTTAGGGCACATATGATGAGATTACTCAATTTAAGACCCAATCTAACTAGTTAATTTAATTAATTAAATTATTAAGATAATTAATTATTATCTTAAAAGTTTAGGATAATTAATTGTTATCTAATAATTAATTTTAGATCTTGGATTTTTGAAATTTAAGATGGGTTATTAGTGTATTATCACTTTCAAGATAGCTTATCAATATCCTATTATATCTATTCTTATAAGATATCAAAGTAGGGTAACATATCATAACTCAAGTAGAAACATAAAAGAAAAATACATAGAGCAAAGGACTAACCATTTTTTTTTAGGGATTTTTGGTGCACCTATTATAAAAAATAATGCAAAGTCTAAAAAAGATGATTTTACGTAAGTGTAAAGGCCAATAATCAGAGTACAACATGAAGAATACAAATGTAAAAGAGAAGATCCTATTAGGTATACAATTCTTTTGTAGTTATCTTCAAATCAATTTTCAAAAAATTTACAATTTTCTCACATTTCAAGTTTAAGGAAAAAATTAATCATTAATGGTAAAATAACATAGAGACCATGTTAGACCTTGATTTTCACACCGCATGATAATTATAGATAGTAGAACATGTCGTTAAAATTAGCTATCAACTGTATAACCTATTAAAGAAAAAATTAGATTTTTATGTTATGTGAAAACATGTTCAACAACCTTAATTTCAAGGCCAAGCATTCTCTCTACAAGTCACCACTATGAGCGAGCCATATGTAGTTGGAAAGCTCGTTCTTCACACTTTCCAATAAAATAAACTACATACAGTTTAGAGATGAAACAAAAGGGATATGAGATCTTGAAGTTGGTGGTTTAGCCACAAATTGTTAGAAAAACATGAGACTAAAGTTGAAGATGAACCAAACCCAAACCTTAGCCCACTTGCAATAATAGAGCATAAGACACCTTTAAACTTTACTAGTCAAATAAGCACCCAATCCCATAGGGCAAGATGAGATAACACCAAACAACACTTGAAATGTGTTGCCTCACATGCCACCATAGGTGTGTGAAAAGTTCTCTTTTTTTTTTTGGGTGATATTTTGAGATAGGGGCCTTCTTGAGATGTGTAAAAGCATATAAGGGCTCTTTTAAAATGGTTTTAGCCTTAAAATTTTTCTAAAATTATGCTCTACACATTGACATATAATATAACCATGTTTGGATTTTTTTTATAATAGTGTTCAAACACATATCAAGCACATAAGGACCTTAATAATTGAAAACATATGCTTAAATTCATAATTATATGTAATTTTGTTATTAAAAAAGTTACTTGACAAGTGATATTATTGCTTGAAAAGCATTTTTAATGATACTTGAAGAGGCCTTTAAGAGGGCAAATAGAAAACTTTTATACATTGCTAATTATCTAATTAGACTTAAGTCTCAAGTGATTTTCACCTTGATATTGGGACTAATGAAGGACTCCAAATGGTTTTTTTTTATGGCATTGCTAGAATAAGTAAAACAACAATTGCCAACCTATTTGAAGGTTTCTATCATAAGAGAAAACTCAACTAAGCATAGCTTAACATACCTCAAAGATATGCTTCTTTTTGAAGTGGTTGGAATTGGAAAAGATATCAACTTAAAAGATATAAAGGAATTCTAACAATAATAAAATATAGGCTTCACAAAAAGAAAGTGCTTCCCAATTTTTGAAGATGATGATAAGCTAAAGCAATTTGTAGGAAATTGCTAGAAAGTTGAACAAGAGTATAAAAGCTCACTTAAATAGAATATATTGTCTTAGGATAGTGCTAATACAAGAGGACAAGTCTTTCTCAAAAGCCTCAAACATCAAATTGATAAGGAGCTACCAGCTAAAGTGGCATTTTTTTTTATAAATTATGAATCTAAATTTTTTTGGAAGATTTCAAAAAATGGAATATCCTAGGAAATAAATTCTTAGTTAAACAAAACATGTAAATTCCTTATATAATATTTTTTTGGTAGCTATGTTCATATAATACTTCTAGTATATGAAAATATGTGGACATTTTTGGAATACAATTTTTTTCTTGCAATTAATATTTTTTTGAATAAATTGATTATAATTATGAGAATATAATTTGAAAAATATCAATATATGTAAAATATGCATCTTGAGTGATGCTTATTCAAGTGGGAGTTCTTGAACAGTTAGACAAAAGGACTCATTTAAATAATTGAAATAAAAGATTAACTATTTTACGCATAATTGAATAAGAAGAGTGATGGTATACATGGGTAATGTGTAATGATAGTAAGACAAATATAGATTTTTAATCATGAACATAATCATATATGACAATTAGTCTAATGGCACTATGCAACAAATATAGATATTGTGTATGTCCTAGTTAATGATATGACAATGTGTGTAAATAAATCTTGACAATAACTAGTTTCAAGACCATTATTATTAACTGGAATAAGGATGATAAACTGAATAATGACAATTATGATATTTGTCACTGTAAGATTTAGTACATCCTTGAGGAAAAAAATATTTTGTAAACTTTGAACCATGTCATGGTTGAGCTAGAATGTAGAAACACATAACAGCACATGGGAAATCTTAAAGTTTTTTAAGCTTGGAAGAAAAAGAACACATAGCTTGTATAACATTGCTAAGTGGTGTGGTTGATGATCTCATTTATGAATTTGAGGCATATCCAATGGCTTAAGCCATGTGGATCACAATGAAAGATAAGTTTAGGGATATTTTAGCCACCTAACATAAGAGGTTGACCATTAAGTTAGACAACTAAGGATTGCATCCTAACACCACAATAAGATGGCATCTGAAAGAAATGTCAAACATGATAAGGAAGCTAAAGACAAATAGTCACAACCTCTTAAATGAATGGTAAGTACAAGCTCTTATAAAATCCCTAATAGCAATTAAGAGTGCATGAAGGTCATTATGACCCATAATGAACATTTCAAGTCCTTTGAGGACATTAAACATTGTCTTATGCTTGAGAATGAGTGTGATAAGGCTACTAAGACATCCAAATAGGCTTATATGGCCAAAACTACTAGGACTTTCAAGGCCAAGCATAAATATTAGAAGAAAAAAGAGGAAAGGCGTAAAAATCAAAGGTAAGTAAGACACCAATTTCTAACAGAAAGCAATGCAAAAATCCTAAAGTGAGCGAAGTAATTTAATAGGATAAACTCAAACTCAACAAAATTGCTAACCATTTGCACCAAATGAAATGTCTTTGACAAGGCACCAAAGTTGCATAAGGGGCAGCAAAAGGAAGGAAATGCATTAAACACAAAAGATACAAACAATAAAAGTAATACTAGGTCAAAGAACATTCTTGATCTAGAAGGAAATTTAAAAAAAAAAAGGCATTAAAGTGCTTAACAAAACATCATCTAGTTCAATATATAAAAGCTAGGAACAATGCCACCCCAGCAAAACATGCTTTGATAGCCCATTCTCTTTTGGAGTAACAATGATGTATTATTATACCTCTACCATAATCTATTCACTATAAGAGGAGATAACACTCTTAATAAGGTCTCTGCCTTACCCAAGAAAAGTGCTTGTCCCATGGGTTTATCTTATTGTTCTTCCCCTACTTAGGCCCTAAGAATGCATGTTCCATGGGTTCTTTCTTTAGAGGTCAATAAAGTTGCAAAGCCTTTAAGGCTAAATGGGTAGACTTAATCCCCCAGAAAAAGCCATAAAGTGGGTTCCCACTATAGCAAACCATGAAATGACCAATTCCTAATTGGCTAAACAAAGACAAGACCCAAATATGTAGTGAACCATCACTTCACACCTTGCTACTCAAAGACGAAAGGAGACAGTCAAGTCTTAGCAAAGGTACAACATCAATTGACAATTGAGGTATGAGCTTAAAAGCTTCATAAGTTGTGTGTGTGTGTGAGAGAGAGAGAGAGAGAGAGAGAGAGAGAAATATAGAATAAAGTAATAAAGGCAAAATATCCAACAAACTAAAATTCCCATTCATAGCATGTAAAATTTACAAGCTTGACTTGCAAATTTATGATAAATACAAAGAAGAAAAAGGCTTGGTAAAACCATGCTAAAAGACCCAAAAAAAAAGCCAATCTACAAGGGAGTACAATTGGCCATCGGCTAGCATCTCCATCACCAAGGCCCTATATGTTGACAGACTCTATTAATGATTTCGAGTAACACCTCTAGTATCACTCATGAATAGGCAAACCTAAGGACTCTACCTCAGGCCAAACTACTAAGACAATCTCCATATGCATAGATAAAATATGCTGCTAGTTTTCGCAAAAAGCAACTATTTGCACCAATTACTTTAAGCCAAATCACTTAAAGCGGTGCAAATCTAGTATGCTCAATGGTGACATCAACTGAGCCTTATGAAAATGCTACCCCTAGCTCCCTCAACTATAAAAAAGACCTTTTCATGAATGAAATGTCTAGTAGAGTAGCTCTTAGAGGTTACCATGATGACTATGTTCACTCCAATATATTGCCAAAAAGACTATATTCACTTGAAAAGCTATTAGATAAATTAGGGGTATTCATCCTCACCTTTCTCCTTTGTCCATAATAGAAGATAAAAACTTTCAACAAAAGAAGTACACAAAAGAATGGGCAAGACAGAAGACTAACTTTCCCTATCCAAGAAAAAACTAGTCATCCTGACCATGCTTTTATAAATGATGGATGACAAAGGCAAAATGACCAACTTGATATACATTTAAACTTTCACAAAAGGAATCAAGAGGTCAAAATAGAACTTTACAAAGATGTTAAAAAATCTCTTGAGAAAGGTAGAGCAACCTATGATAGAGATCCGAAAGAATTAAGTAAAAGGAAATTTGGGAAAAATAAATAAACTCTAGCTTATACCTATTAAGGACAAATTAGCACTAGAAATAGAAACTCAATAAAGTCAACTAGCTATCCCTAAACAACACTTTGAAATTTATGCAAATGCATAGCATGCTTTGCCTTCTGCCAATGTATATAGATATGATGTCTCTAAAAGATTAAAGGGATAAAAACAAAATAAGATCATACAAGGATCCATTCCTAAGATGGAACACCTACATCAAACCCCTTTTTACTAGGAAAATAGCCTGAATGGCTTTCCAAATACAAGGTCTATGCAACCTTGAAAGAAAAAGGTCCACACAACCTAAAAAGAAAAACTTATGCAACTTTTCAAATCAAAGGTCTACGAGACCTCACAAGAGAAAGGTTTGTACAATCTCAAAAGAAAAAAGTTTGTGCGACCTCAGAAGAAAAAAGGTCCACTCGACCTTAGCAAAAAAGGTCTATGTGACCTTTACTAGGAGAAAGTGTTTTGTGCAACCTTGAATTAACAATTTACCTGACCTTAACAAGGAAAAGGCCTATGTAAATTCAATAAGAAGAAACTAATCTTTGTGATCATAAAAGAAAAGGTTTACATAACCCTGAAATAAAGAGTCTAAATGGTCCTAAGGAAAAGGAAAGACAAATGTAAACACATAAAGACAAGGCATAAAGCCTAAAAGGGCATATATGGCCTTAAATAAGAAATGCCAAGTATCTCAATCATAGAAAATAGTATGATTTCTTTTTAAAAAAAGTCCACTTAAGACTAAATAAAAAGAGGGAACCCAATCCTGCAATAACACTAAAGATACTTGGTATCTTATACTAAAATATCCTAACGAGATCACCTCATAGTAGGTTGGAAAGTTGATAGAAACTGAGCCAAAATAGATACACAATATTGCCTACCTTATTAGTGAAAACACAGTAGAACAACTTGGCACTAAACATTGTGTTGTAGCTTAAAAATAAGCAAACTGCTCACACATACAAAATGGCCAACATGGCCCCGCATTAAGGATAGTTTTGACATACACTAGGAAAAGGTTAAACACCTATAGCTTTCCAAAGCACATAACAACCCCCTCATGTAAGGGACAAGGGAATATATCACCAAAACAAAGGAAAAACAACGCATAAACATTACAAAAAGCAAAAATAATTTTTTTATTCATTAGATGATTTCCTCTTGACAAAAGCGACTACATACTATAGCCTACTCTTAAGGTCTTATTGAAGATCCAACTTTATGCATGCCTTAGTGGCCATTACAATCCTTTTAACAAACCCATCAACATATGATGTTTGCTCTACAAACCCTCTTACTTACAAACCCCATTTTGTTGGCCACTACAATCCTTTTAGCAAACCCATCAACATATGATGTTTGCTTTACAAACCCTCTTACTTAGAAACCCCCTTCTGCTTATTAACTTTACTCTCTAGGCTTGATTTGGATATGGTCCCTAAGGCTTCCAAAACAAGTGAAGATGCCTCTTCAACTTTTATGGCTTGAGATGAACCACCTTACTCTAAATGATGCATTTAGATAGTTGTAAACCCTGAAAGAAAGAGGACCCCATCAGTGAGTTAACAATAGAGGGAGGAAAGAGTAGGGCACCAAGAGCATCAAGCATTAGGATGACATCAAGATGGCATATGGCTAACAATATCATTAAATAGTGGAGAACTTCATAGTCCCAAGATATGGCTGCATTATAAGATATTAGCTAATAACAATGGAGTATAACTTAAACAAATGACATAATAATGGGATGCAAGCTTACATCCATGTACTTAGGAAACATATTGAATGACACCAAGTAACCCTTAATGCCTACTCTAAACTCATAGACGAAAGAGGAAGAGCACTGAGTTAGAAAACCCCTTGTGAAATATATCAACTAAGCAATGTCATCTTGAACCTTGCCTATGCTCTTTTCTTTCATCTCATTTGCATCATAGCCAATTATAGCATTGTGGAGATGACCAAATGGAAAAAGGACGCTAGCATTTCAAACAAAGAGGAAACAAGAGGCCCGTCTTGTAGGATGTATAAATCCTCTTTCGAAAAGATAACATCTAAGGTATTTAGTGACGACAAACATATACTAGATCTCAAAATATGCTACCACACCGAAAAGTGGTAGAAAAGTGGAAAAGAGAGCCTACTCCAACAATCCACAAATGGCCATAAAGCTAATAGTATATTTAAGGTTAATTGATGAAAAGCCACCTTGATAAATGTCACCAAAAAGTTAAAGCCTTCACTAAAAGGAAAGCACTCACCCATGTGAAGTACATCCTTAAAGAATGATAGAGAGAACTTGTCACCTTTGAGGTCAAGCATCAATCATTAAGGACAAAGAATGGATAAAATAAAAGTAGAAGGAATATGATAATCATCCTGAGAACAATAGCAAAGTAGAGCAAGGTGACACTACAAGAAAAATAGAAATTAGCGACAAAATTTTTCATCACTAAATGTGGATAATTCTGCCACAAATTAATTAGTGACGGAATTAGTGATGGATTCTTTCCATATCTAATTTCATCATCGCAAATAAATTAGTAACAGAATTGAAAATTTCCTCCTTAATTAGTGACAAAATATTCTGTCGCTGAGAAGAACTTTGTCGCCAATTGTGGGTATAATGTATTTTGAATTTCCAATGGAATATTCCGTCACTAATTACTGATGAATCAATGATAGAGTTTTCCATCGGTAATTAGTGATGGAATATTCCGTCAGTAATCAGCAACAAAATTTTTTATCAATAATCAGTGGCAAATCAGTGATAGAATATTTCGTTGATAATTACCGATGGATTAATGACAGAATATTCCATCACTGATCCATCACAAATTAATGATGGATTAACAATGACAAATTTCGTCATTGATTAGCAATAAAATATTTCGTCGCTAATTAGTGATGGATGAGGAACAAAAATTCGTTGTTGATTTAATTTTTTTCATTATATTATTCCTTTTAATATAGCCTCAATATTACTTTATTACCTATTCAATACAATACAATAAAAGCACAATAAAAAAGCTAATTGAAAATAATACTAATAATAAAATTAGGGTTTAATTATTTCTCCCTATCTAATAAAGCAAAATAACACAATAATATTCAATAAAAAGTAACAAATAGATTAAAATAATTCTCAGTTAAATGTTTCCAAAACAAATCATAACAATCCTCAACTTAAAACACATAATTTAAAATAATATGAAGAGAAATAAAATCATATTTATAAAGGGAGGACAATCATAGGAATGCAATGCATGGACTTTTTAGTAAAGCTTTACAGATGATGTCATTCAAAATCACTAAAAGTGAGATCTAATGGATGAGGCTCATAATATATATCTTTAATGACGCCTCGATCTAAAAAGTTATGCTCAAAGTAAAATTTAGCCCTGGCAAATGCAAATCGATCTTTGTCATAATTATTTTTCTTTTGTTTAGAGAACGATGCTTAAGCTGTCTTGGCTTGCTTCTTAGGTATCATGGAATCTGCATAAAGAGTAAAAGAAATATAAGATGGTAAAGAGATAAGTTTAACAATAGTACTTACAAAGAATAAAAACAAGTATTCTCTTCCAAATAACTTGATCCTTGAAAAATTATGCAACAAGCAACCCAATCATTGAGAGTTCAAATGAAAGCAAACAAAAGTAAAGGCACACTAATATAGTTTTTGAAGCATAAAGAACTTTAAGGACAACCTATGTCAAAATGAGTGAATCAGGGCTAAACAGGAGTAAATACACTTATTTGAAGAAAAAGGAGTGAAACAAAACCAATTAAACAGTGTAGGAAATGAAAATATGAATTTCTATAATATGTGTTCATTCTTGCTATAGTGAGTTCATCCTCACAATAGCGAGGAAGAGCAAAGAATTGCAAAATTGAATTTCTAAGTCCACAACACCTAAACAATTGAAAACACATGCATAGAAAGATACAAACAACACATTTACAACTATTATTACAATCATAACAACCTACATTTATCAAATTAAAGCCACACAAATCTAACCCTAAGTTCTCAAAGCCACACAATCTTAAGCAGAAAAATGGAGAAAGGAATGAAGAATTAGCATACCTATCGAAGAAACAATAATTCATGGAAGAAGAAGTGGAGAAGATCATAAAACTCAGTGATAATGTGTTGATTTAGCCTTTAATCTTCACTCCAAGCTTCTTGCCTTTAAATCTCAATTCCCTTGTGCGTTTTTCTCCTTAGAAAGTCTCTGCCCAGGCTCTGATTCTCGAAACCCTAGCTGCCCTTCAAGTCTTAAACCCAAAAGTTGAAGTTATATGTTTCAATAAACGAGTCTTGTAATAGCGAGAGGCACTATAGCGAGGAGTGCCTTTTGTTATTACGAAAGCTTATTAGTTATAGTCTCCAAGTTTTCTCATCACAGCCCCCACTATTACTAAAAATTTCTTGGATTTTGTATGAGCCACGAATTCGCTATAGTGAATTGGGATCCTCGTTATAGTAAGGATACCTCTTCACTATAGTGAGGAGACTTAGACAGCTTGCTCTTGATTTTCCATTCTCCTCATTTACTTTATTCCTTCCTAGCCCTATAAATTTATATAATTGCATAATAATCTAGAATATATATCATTAGGCTTATATTTTTAATAGTAGGAGCACTTAACTGGCCTTTAACATAATGTCACAAATTTCTTTTTAGAATACATTACATATGTTCCTTAGGTATTAGTTAGATGTTATCAAAATTGTTTATAACTCATTTTTAGCAACATTCAAAAGCATTTGTGGGGTTTTTATTGTAAATTTGACAAAAAAAATATAAGAGATAAATTTTTAATTACATGGCTTGATTATTCAAAAAATGGCTTGATAATTATTTTAATTTTTTAATTAATTAACTAATTATAATTTAATTTTTAACTACTTTTTATTTTAATTTACTCTCTTGACTTTCAATTTATACTTTATTTATCTTTATCTTAAGATAATTTTTTTGTTAACTTTTAAATATCTTAAGATAATCTCTTAACATTTTTTATTGTTATGTAATAATATTTGATGAATGTAATATAAAAATTAATAAATATGACATAAATTAAAAAGTAAGCAATTAAATTTTAAATAAATAAATAACCAAACTAAGTTAATTAGATAAATTAAGAACTTAAAACATATTTAAGTAATATATATGTAAAGAAGTGTGAAACTTAAAAATTCACTTCAAATTTTTAAGCCAAAAACGATTGAAACCCCAAAGTTTTGATTATATATAGAACTTTTTACTTATATGCTTGAGGGTTGAAGTGACCAAAGCAAAATTTGGAGGATGAATGTTCTCATTAGAATTTGAACTAGCTAAAATTAAGCAGGTTAGGTTAGAGTATGTAGAGTGTGGTGGTACTGATAGAATGGTACGACTTTTGCTTTACCTAAATGTGAAAACTTTCTTCATCCAATGTTTTTTTAGCTTTAGCACTTATAAAGATTTTGGTATCTCTATCAAATTACATCAATAGTCAAGAGGTGTGGAGATACGCTTCTTATTTGCAACCTTCTATATTTGAATTTCTCATCATATATATATAGCGCACACATTACCAAACACTAACACTACAAAACATTATCCTAGTAAAAAATCCATAGACAAGTTTGTTTCATATTCTAACCCAAGCTAACCTCTACAAGCTTAAAATAATTGAAGTGATCAAGAATGGAGTTATTAACCTACATGGTCCAATATTTAACATTTCATTAATACATTGATATTTAGATATTATAACCTATACCAAATTTTAGTTCAATCAGAGTTAATCACCCTTGGAACCAGTATTGTGTAGAATTACCTCAAAACACTGAAATTGCAAGCTTTGGAATTGGTCACAGAAACAAGTAAGAAAACTAAATTGACATTAAAAACAATAAAATTTCTAATCTAATTAATTATAATTAATTAGCTCCCAAACAATGGTGCCAAAATTTTACTTACAGTTGTCAAACCAACCAACATTAGTAAAAGAAACTGGCTTGCAATAATGTGCCTATCAAATCATCTCCTATGGAGCTTTCAATCAAATCAATCAATTTAAGATTTCATATAAATAGAATTTATTTAAAAACTAGAGGGTTATATACAAAATTAAATGACTTATTAATAAGGAAAATTTAGCTACAATCATTTGAGAGTAGATAGATCCCCTCTCCTCCCATAAATTTGTAAATGAGATACGTATTGGATTTTGCCTTCTACTCCTTTTTTGATTTTGCAATTGTTAGTATTGAGTCTTTGTTTCTTTTGAGAAAATTTGAGAGATTTGAAATTTAAATAAGAGAAAGTTCCAATTTTTGGAGAAAAAAAAAATCTTGCCACGATCACTTAAGAAAATGCAGAAAGAAACAAAAAGACAAGAGAAAGAATATATGAATTTAACTAAGAATTAACAGTATGACAAATAAGAGAAACCAATTAGGAGATGAGAGAGATGAGCGATAAGTGACATAATTGAAACACAATAGGCATGTAGAGTCATTTTTAATATTTGTAAAATTTTGAGAAAGAGGCATATTGTCATATTTTTTTATTATTATTTTTATTATTTTTATTTTTTCGTTAAATATTTATTTTACTTTTATTTATTTCTTATTTCTTATTTTTTGGTAAAATCATTCCTTATATACATTTGTTTAAATTATAATTTTAAATTTGTGAAGTTTTTTTATTTCTAATTAATTGAATATATTCCATATTTATTTTAATATATGATCTAAAACGAATAAATTGTAAATTTTTGAATTTTGAATAAAAACAAAGAGCCCTTATTGACCATAGAATAATTAAGCATATTAGTATTTATCTCATTTTTATTTATTAAATTATTAAATTATAATTTAAATTATATTATTTAAATTATTAAATTATTATAGGTTTCTATAAAATTAATAATATTTAAATCATTTCTAACACATATATTTAAATCATTATATTATATAAATTATTAAAAAATTCAAATTAAAATTTGCGACGGAATTAGCGATAAAAAATTTTGTAATAGAAATTTTGTTGCTAATTTCATCACCAAATTATTGACAAAATTTACCATCACAAAATTCCGTAGCAATACTAGGATTCGTTATCCTACTCTTTAGCGACGGAAAATTTTATTGTTGAACTTTGTCGCTAACTTATTTGAGACGAATTAGTGACAAAAATTTTTGCGCCAAAAAATTTTTGTTTGTGATTTCATCGCAAATTTTTGTAACAGAATTTGTGACAAATTTGTCACGGACTTACGACAAAAATAAACTCTCACTCTCAGTGGTTTTATGCTTTTTTTGGGGGGAGGGATTTATGCCTTTTTTTCTTTCAATTAAAAGATAAGCTTCACTTACTTTTTCATGATATCTATTTTGATCAAAATATTTTATATCTACTGTTTAAATAATATTAAAAGTATTAAATATGTTTTTAACTAATATAAATAATAATTCTTTTTTAGATTTTGCAAACTGTAAAACCACTTGATTAAAAACAAATAATTATTTAAAAAATAATATACTCACAAAATAGTTTTAAGATTAATAAATTAATAATATTTCATTTTAACAATAAAATATCTATTAATAAAAATAAAAATCATCATAATTTAATAAAATTTAAAAATAAAATAAATTTATAGTTTTAATACAAAATAAATACATTGAAATATAAGTTTAGGAAATGCATGTTTTAATAAGTTATGTTTTTAATAAAAGAAATTAATATTATCTTTAAAGATATTTTAGTAATTTTTTTAATTTTAAGAAAAGTTTATATATACTTTTATAACAGAGGAAAAAGACCATTTGAACACTATTCAGAAAGAGAGAGAGAGAAATTTACTCATATTATAATACTTAAAAAATTACTTTCTTTTTTTTTAATCCAATTTTAGTTAATTGATGTGCATTGTACAAACAGTGGTGGAATTTAACGGCTGAGCCTAAATTATTGGGAACATGGTCCTTCTTTCTTTCTTTTTTTTTTTTTTTTGTTTTTATGAAGAGGTTTAAAGCTTACACAAATAATCTATTAATATTGAAAGTGTGTAAAGACACTCATACGAATTGTGAAAAACTAAGGTTCAATAATACAAAGTAAACATCTGTAATATTTTTTTGTCAATGTAAAAAATAGCTAAATGTTCTGATTTATTTCATGAATGAAATGAAAAATTGTTATCATTTTCGGTGCTCAACAATATAATTATATTTATTCTTTTTACATATTAAATAATTTATGTCATAAAAGCATAAGAATTCTAAATTTCATTATGATGGACACCCTAGAAAACCTCATAAAAGGGAGATGGACACCATAATATTTGTGGTTTTCTGAAACTTCAACCCCGACCTTCTTGCACTCCAAGTTTTCCGAAACTTTTTATTAGAAACTTACTTGGGCTTCACGTATCTAAAGCTTAGTAAGGTCTACTTCAATCTGTCCAAATCGCAATCTCGAAGAAATGCATAGACGTTAGTGAGACGAGAATAATTAATGTTGACTTATTAAACGAGTGTGTCCATCTATAGTTAATTAATTAATTTAATCACTTTCCATTGAGTTCGAAGCAACAATCAAACTTTGTCGATTATGTATGCTTGATTTCAGCTGAGCGAGCATCCTAGAGCAGGGGGGTTCCATTTATAAATATTTTTTTTTGTTTTTTATCTCAATTATTAGAATAATAAGTCAAAATTTTAATCTTTTTTTGGATCTAATAGCAAATCTTTTAAATTAATTTTAATTTGTTATTGTTAGAAATTAGATTCATGAACTCTAAATGAAGACGGTTGCTTTGACAACAATTTTTTCTTTAGAAATTTTTTCACTTCCTATTCAAAATTTAAAAAGATTTGCAAACTTACTTATCATAAATCATATTTTAATATAACAAAAACTAAAATTAAAAATAGATGAGAGTATCACAAATTTACAATTAGACATTAAATAAATGTAGTATAAAAAGGTGAATTAAAATTTGCAGCATTAATATTAATTGGTGCAACATTCAAAATACATTAAATAAAAAAATCTTAACAATTTAATAAATATGTATAGTGTCCTACTTTTAATCATTTGTCTTGTGAGAGTTAAAAAAAGGATAGTTTAGGAAAAAAGAAATAATAATAATAATAATAATAATAATAATAATAATAATAATAATAATAATAATAATAATAAAGGTTTTTGTGAAATATATATATATATATATGTATGTATAATCGATGTGTGTAGATTTTTTAAGTTCAAATTAAAATGTCAAATAATTTTTTTGAAAAAATTATACAACCCAATCATATATGTGCCTGACTTCAATAAGTTTAAAATTCTGAAAAATGAAGGAGTATAATATCAATATTTAAAAGTATATGCAAAAAATTTTTTAAAATTGAGGGGAGTAACTGCCTCCTTCCAATACACATAGCACCGCCTATACTTGATGTTGTAAATGAAAAAAAATTCAATTAACAATAATTGCTTAATTAATAGTTTCCTTTTCATTAGATTGTGACAAACAACAACAACGATGTTGATGGGATCAAAATATGGGATAATATATGTGGTTTCTGCCTGTCCATGTATTGTACATTTCTTGCATGCAACCAAAGTAAATATTTTAAGTTCCTCTCAGCAAATTTTGGTTGGATTAAACGCCTTCTTTATTATAATTGTTAAATCTTGTATTGCTATGCATCCTCTTCATCATGAATGGACTTATATATAAACAAAAGATACCCGTAATCTTATATGTAAATTTGAGCTTGTCATTTTGTGGAGAATACCATATTTTAGTTGATATAATGTACTACCCATTATTTATACTCTGTATTTTATGCAAAGAAAAATTGATGAAGGAAACTGCACTTCGAGGATGTCGATGAAGTTTGCACGTGGCTATGTATGAAAATGGCCATGTAATGCGTCCAACTGAGAACATATATTCAAGTTGTCATTTATCATCTTATTTGGCCAAGAGGGCTATCGGTGGTGTATTTGAGAGACGTTAGTTGGGATGGGATGCTGGCAACCTTTCTTACGGTCCTTATTTTGCGTTGAATAGATAGAGACAGGATACAATAATGAGTTGTTTTTTTTTAAGTTAAAAAAAGTGTTAAGCCCAAGAAAAAAATTTCTAAAATTGTAAGTTATTTTTCTTTTCTGTTTCCTTAATTTACATTCTTTCAATTTCAAAAAATATATGATTGTGTGCCTCTTTTTTAATTTTTTTTTAAATTGCATTTTGAATTATTTCTATATCTAGTGCAGCATAAATTAAGGATGCTTCTAAATAAGAAAACAAATAATTATTATGAGTCCTAATGCCAATAAGAAAACAATAAATCTTAAATATAAAATCCAATCATCCTTATTTGAACAAACACTTTTCATATAAAACAATGACTTAGATAACTACATTTTTGCAAATCCTATTGTAATTAAAATTCTCTTTTGAATATATGCATTAATACTAATCTTGCTTGAAAACTTTCAATATTAGAATCCTTGAAAATCTTTCTTTGTAAAATCCTTGACTTAAATTAATATTTTTGAAAATCATATAATATTTTCATTAATAATAATTAAACACATTTTCGCGCTAATTTAAATAATCAGGACAATTAATAATTTAGGCCCAAACGGAATGTTTCCAGAAATTATAATTTTGGCCCAATTAAATATATTTTCTAAAAATCTATTTATTTGAAAATATTTGTCCTAATTAAAATATTAAATAGCATTTGATCCAATATTTCAATACCTCGAGACTTAGCGAATGATTTATGCTTTGTCGCCAATCCCTCACAGTTTAGCAACGGGTTAGTGAGTGAATACATTCCTCGCTGTATCTCCAAATTCTTGTTGTGTTCAACACGCTCATAAAGCATTGATTTATAAAATCTCAGAGATTTCATTTTTATGCTTGCTAAGCTAAGATTCTAGGCTCAATCAAATCAACTCAGAAAACCCAAGTGGAGAATTTTTTGTTTGGTATCACTTAGAGGATGAAGAATAGATAATTGCATAATTCCATATCCTTATTGGCCATTCACGCATAATATCAAACGTATTGAGCATTTATTAGCTAAGGTATGATAATTTACAACAAAAAATGAGAGAAGACGTGTAGTTTACACCTTATCTTACAGTAAGGCACTCATGGAGCTGAGTAGTCGGGAACTCCCACGTCGATTTGATGTAGCGAGCATTTTTAAATTGGATGAGTCATCTGCAGTAAACAAGGATAGCAACTTGTTGAAAGAACCCTTTGCAAGAGATCTCAATAATATTACACTAACAAACTCATAATAACATAAAAGTAGAATCTTGTGCACAAAAAAGAATATGTAAATGAATAAAATTATATGATAACTTAGATTTATGGCCGTAACTAACTTCTTTATAAAACTGAGCAATCATAAATCTAGTTACATCTTCATCCCTTAACCCTATCTTTAAATTAAATAGTGTCTTACTAGGGTTTCTTATTATTCATAAAGACTTATTAGCCCACACTTTTATGACTGCTAACCAAATTTAAATTTAAAGTTTTAATGTGTGTATGGCACAATCACATTTGATTATTTTAATAATAATAACTTTGAATTTAAACATTTCAATAGACCATTTGTCAAATTCACATTTTAGGGGGAAAAATAATGTGAACCCACATGAAAAAATATTCTAGCATTCTTTTATTTGGGCCACGTTAGTTATGTTATAAGAAGAAATTATTTATTTTGTAAAACAAATCTAAGGTTGATAAAACAACTTTATATGCACATCTTTAAAAATAGTTCTAAGACAACACAATGAACACGATCCAATTTAACACAACCACCAACATGGGATAGTGGCATTATATGACCTTTATTGACATACTCTCTATTCATGTTCACACATACTAATGATCATGCTGACATGGATCACAAGTATAGAAATATGGTAAGAAATAGTTCCCAAAGTGATTGATAGTGCATTATTTCTCATCAGTTATCTAAATAATTTCTTAACAATTTTTATACTTAACTGGCATGAGAAATCAACTGGTTTCAAAAGGCCTATATGTCTCAAATGGCCTTATCTTGAGAATACCATATAATGTCAACAAAGACATATCAAAGCAAATACAACAACCATGCTTTAAGATAGATATTGTGCCTTACTCTTAAGATACATATTGTATTTCATCATTGCTCAAGCAAAGCATTACTATATAGATAATTATCAATAAAATATTCAGAATTAATGGTATAACAATATAACACATTATGTATGAAAATACAATGCAAAGTGAAAATTAATAATGTAATCAAAATACAATCAATAGTCAACATAAAAATAAAACTACACCAAACTCTCATCAACCTAAAAGATTAAAGAACTCCAGAACACCCATGTTTTCAACATGTTTATTAAACTACATGGGTTGTAGTCCTTTGGTTACGGGATCAACCAACACCAATTCTAAATTTATAAATTATATAACAATGTCATCTTTCTTCACCAAATCCTTAACTGTAAGAAATCTGATCTCGATATACTTAGACTTGCTATTAATCTTATTATTCTTAGAGTAAAACATAACTACATTATTATCACAATGAATAACCAGTGGTCTAGCAATGGAATCAATCACATAAAATTCTAATATAAAGTTCTTAAGCTAAACAGCCTATAATGCTACTCCATCGCAAATTCAACATACATGGTTGATGATATAGTCAAACTCTGTTTCACATTCTTCCAAGAAAATACATCTCTAGCAAGTATGAAAACAAAAGCAAAAGTGGATTTTAAATTGTCTAGACAACCAACAAAATTAGAGTTTGAATAACCCATTAATTCAATATTTTCAACCCTCTTATAGACAAGCATGAAATCTAGTGTTTTCTATAAATACCACATAACTTCTGTAGCCATAACCTAATAATCAAAATTGGGATTAGAAAGACATTAACCTAGGACATTCACTCAAAAGTAATATTTGGTCAAGTGCACACTTATACATATATCAAGCTACTGACCATAATAGTATATGGGATATCCCTCATGGTTTCCTTGTTAATTTCTTTCTCAGACACTAAATTTTGCTGAATTTATCACCTTTAATGGCATGCATATCCTCAAGCTTGCAATTTTGTATATTAAAATGATTTAACTCACGGTCCATTTATGCTCTCTGAGATGGTCCTAAAACACTATAGGTTTTGTCATGATATATATCAATACCCAAAACATAGAAAGCCTCTCTAAGATCTTTCATATAAAAAGCACCATGCAAGAAAATTTTTCACTTCATAAAGCAGACTCAAATCACTGCTCATAAGGGGAATATTGTCCACATAAAGTACAAGAAAAATGAATTTGCTCCCATTGGTCCTCATGCATATGCATTAATCAAATTTATTTTCAACAAAACCAAATGAGCTTACAACCTCATCAAATATCAAGTAGCACTAGTGTGAAGCTTGTTTGAAACCATAAATTGACTTCTTTAGCTTGCACACTATGTGTTCTTTGCCATTCTCCTTAAAATCTTTTGGTTGCACCATGTACACGTCATCAAGCTTTCCATTATTAAATGTTGTCTTCACATCCATCTAAGGGAGTCTTAAGTCAAAATGGGCCACAAGGCCATAATGATTCTAAAAGAATCTTTGGTGGATATTGTAAGAATGTCTTGGCAAAATCAATCCCTTTTTTCATGCAAAAAAGCCTTTAGCCATCAACCTAACCCTAAATCTTTCAATTTGACAACCAATCAGCTTACAACCCTTAGGTAGTTTAGCAAGATCCCAAATTCCACTCTTCATCATGGAGTTATCTCATCCTCCATTGCACTCATCCTTATGTACAATTTAGGACTATTAATGGCATCATTAAAAGTCAAAGGATCCATAGCTTGACTAAAGTCAAAATCTACCTCACTAAAGTAGATATAGTAATCATTTGAAATCATTGATCTTCTTTCTTTATGAAACCTCCTTAGAGACACTTTCAAAACTAGATCTTGTGCTTATAGGATGAGGTCCATCATTTCTAAGATCAGTTCAAGTAATCAAGAGACTTCATTTATGACAAGAGCCTCAACCTAGACAATCAAATCCATAGTTTCTTCCCATACATTTATGGGTGTAAAGATATCATTGGACTATGATAAAGGAATAAAGATTATGTCACCCGATTCACCCAACTTAGAGACTCAAGAATATTTCATATCTACTATATCAAGTTCTAGGACCTTTGCTATTAACAACTTAACAATTTTGGTGCCTCATGTAGGATAGTAAAACCTATACCTTTTCGAGTACTCTAGGTATCCAATGAAAAACAGCATGCAATCCTGGAATCTATCTTCTGCTAGAAAGGATTATATATATTTACTTCAGTAGGGCATACCAAATGCAGAAATGATTGAGATTTAGCTTCCTACTAATCCATAATTCAAAGGTATACTAGGCACAAATTCACTGGGAATGTGATTAAGAATATAAGCAGTGATTTTTATTGCTTTACCCCATAAAAAATCAGGCAAGCTAGACTTAGTCATTATGCTCTCAACCATATCCATAAGCGTGTGATTCCACCTCTCTACATACTAGTTTGCTTAGGGCTCGCAGACATGATATATTGGGCTACAATACTATAATCTTACAAGTACTTAGTAAAAAGCCCCTTTTGTTGCCTATTTTCATCATACTTTCGATAACTTACTACCAAGATCAAATCTCAGTATTTTGATAAATTTTTCTAATTGTTTCTCAACTTTAGTGTGATAGATTTTGAACATTTTCAAGGCATTAGATTTTTCTTTAATTAAGAAAATATTACCAAAACATGAGAGGTCATCAATGAAGGTGAGAAAATATCTCTTGCCATAGATAGTAGTTGAATAAGGCCTATTGAGGTCTATATGAACTACTTCTAAGAGATTTATACTGTAAGCCATACTTTTCTTGGATTTTGTCAGCTTTCCCCTCATATAATCAACACAAGTTCCTATTTCTCCTAAATCAAGCGAAGGTTAAATGTCATCATTAATCAACCTTTCAACTCTTTCATTTAAAATGTAACCTAAATGCTTCTATCATAATAAGGAGGATTTTTCTTTGATTAAAGTTCTTTTAGTCATGGGGTTTTCTACATTGAAGGACAAACATTTATCAATGGGAGACAAGTAAAGTCTATACAATATGTCAAAAAAAAAATGCAACTACCAACTACTTTAGGATCATAAAATATATCGACTCTTTTATTCCTAAAATTAAAGAAAATTGAACTTTATCAAGTAAAGAAAGAAAAAGTAAATTCCTCCTAAAGGAGGAAATATAAAAATGTTCTCTAAATATAACTTAAAACTAGAGTCGAATAACAAAACAACACTTGTAATAAGCTCCACTGCAATATCAGCTCTATTTTCAACTTTAAGTTTTGACTCCTTTTTGCTTGGTCTCCTATTGTTTTTGAACATCTATAAAGTAGATATAACATAAACAAAAGCACCACTATCAAGCTACCAAGAGTCTAAAGGAATATCAACAACATTCAACTCAAAAACAAACACAAGCTAATAACTCAATTTGTTTGTTGTTCTGCTTCTTTAGCCAAGCCTTGTACTTGAAATAATTATCCTTCTCATGGTCCTTCTTCTTGCAAAATAAAAGCACTTTGAGTCGTCAACTTGTCCTTGAGCCTTCCATTACCATCATCAAGCCCTCCACTTTGAGTCATTTGAATTTTTTTTAAAAAAATTAATCATGTATATCTAGAATAATAATAATAAGTCACGCATTAACATAAAGCTTACAGATCAAGGATTAAAACCCCTAAAACAATTTTATTTGATCATATCATAAAAGAGAGAATTTTCATTTATATAGATATGATGAAAAAATAATAGTAATAAGCTCTAAATTTATGCACACCTGTAGCTTTAACCTGAATAATATTCTACTAACAAACTCATGTAGAAGTAACATGAAAGTAAGATCTAGTGCATAAAAGAAAAACATATAAACGAACAAAATTATATGATAACTCATATCTATAGGCCTACTTGACTTCTCTATAGAGCTAAGCAACCACATATTTGGCTAAATCTTCTTCCCATAACCTTAGACGTTCTAGTGGTTATTATGGGAAAAAAAACATTGAGATTAGGGTTAAAGAGAGGACTTGGCATTAACATAAATATAATATCTTACTAGGCTCTCCCATTAATGGCTTCAGTAATATCTAATAGCCCAGACTTTTATAACTGTTAACCTAATTTAGATTTAAAGTTTTAATATGTGTTTGGCCCAATCAGATGTAATCACTTTAATAATAATTTTGGGCTTAAATATCTTAGTGGATCTTTTCTCAATCCACATTTTAGAAAAAAAAAAAAAAAAAAATAATGTGAGTGCATATGAGAAAATATTCCCACACTCTTCTGCTCTGGATTGGATGTCTTATAGAAGGATTAAGGAGTTTTATAAGATTGTTTTAGGAAAATGGAGGAACTACCGTCAAGAGAGATTAATTAGAAATTCCTTCAAGCTGAATAACTTTACAAAGATATGCAATGTCATAGCCACAGGGTAAAAACGTAACCCTCTCCATTATATGCACCGTGGAGAATAATAGCCACAAGTGCCAGCTTCAGCAACAGCTTCCCAAACCGGCAAATTATTGAAAAAAGTAAGAAATTCAGAGTTACTTCAAGAACCCTGATTTTTCTAAATCCTGGGTATCAATAGTTACTACAGGAATTTTAGAAAAATTTACCGAATAGAAGTAAACGACATGCAGTGTTTGAAAAGAACCCTATTGAATTGTCGCTATTGGTTTAGAAGATGACATGGCCAAAAGGGTGTTATTTACTTATGAAGCTTTCTATCAGGTGGTGCACATAAAATGGATGTTATAACTCTCTCACTCAGTCACTAATACCGTTAAAAAAGAGAAAGGAAATAATTATAGTAACAATGTTCACCTTCTAATGACAATAATATGTGTGGGGTTCTAATTGTAGTAGGCAAAGGATTTGTCTTATATATGCCAGATGCATTTGGGAACATGTTTTGAAGCATCGTGTGGGAGTGAATGATCATCAAATAAATTTAAAATAGAATTGCAGAGATTTCACTTAATGGTAGTGACCTCATGCACGAATTAAAAAAAAGAACTGGTCATAATTATCCTCCTTCTAGAATAAAATGGGTTTAATCTCTTCTAATGTCTAAATAATTTATTTATTAATTTTATTAAACTGATATTAAAAAAATGAAAATTTTTTTAGCTCCCTCTGTGAAGGCACCAGTTCCCACCATTCTCACTGGTAACAAATCAAATGATACACTTTAATTTTTTTTATGACTAAAATACCTTTATGTTTATTATTTAAATAATATTAAATATATTAAAAATATATTTAATAATATAAAATAATATTTTTTAATTTTGTAAACTGTAAAGCCACTTGATTAAAAAATTAATTATTAAAAATAAATAGTATACTCACAAAATGGTTTAAGATTAATCAATTAATAATATTTAATTTCAACAATAAAACATGTATTAAATATATGTATTAATAAACAATGGATTTATCATAAATTTAATATAATTTAAAAAAATAAATCAAAATTTGTGATTTTAATACAAAGTAAATGCATTAAAATAAAAGTTTAAGAAATGCATGCATGTTTGAGTTATACTTTTAATAATAAAAATTAATACTATCCTTGATATTTTGGTAATATTTTAAACTTCATTCAAAAAAAAGGAAAAATAATTTACTCATATTATAACACTTAAAAAATTATTCTTCTTTGTTTTGGTTAATTGATATGTATTGTACAAAGTAGTGGAATTTAATGGCTGGGCATAAATTATTGGGACCATATCCTTTCTTTGTTTTTTTTCTTTT
Organism: Erythrophleum ivorense; assembly: GCA_026724425.1. Lineage (NCBI taxonomy): Eukaryota > Viridiplantae > Streptophyta > Magnoliopsida > Fabales > Fabaceae > Erythrophleum > Erythrophleum ivorense. The sequence continues at coordinate 48,407,289 of JAIUCV010000008.1, read as the reverse complement.
TTTCTTTCTTTTTCTTCTTTTTAAAAAAACCTAAGGTTAAATAATACAAAATAAACATCTGTAATCTTTTTTATCAATCTTAAAAATAGCAAACAATGGATGCAAAATACAATATCAAAATAATTGAGCTCACCACTATAAACAGAAATTATATCTTAACCATCACACACAGACATATATTCAAATTTTCGAAACAATAAAAATTGTAAACATGAAAACGTGCTAGATGAAGAAAGCAAAAAAGCTCAAAATGCTATCAAGCTAGAACCCTCCAATCAGACTGAATGTAGATATTAAACACATTTCTGCAACCTTAACAAGTCCTTAACCAAAGAAAAGAGAGGAAGGAGAAGGGGGGGGGGGGGGGGGCTACACTGCCATCTATTCCATACAATTATGAATTTAAATGAAATTTGAATTACGTATAACTCTTCAAATTCCCCGTCATTCGCCAGAAAAGTGGATCATCTAGCATAGGTAAGGTTTAATTAAAGCAGAATTATAAACAGTGACCCACATTGCAACTTTGTTATATTTACGGACCCAATATGTGAATTTGAAGTGTAAAAAATTTGATCAATGAGTCCATATTTAAAATTATCCCTCTAATTTAAAACGGATTAATCACCACACAAATTAAAATGGTTGTTGGAACATGATATTAAACTTTTACAATAAACTGAAATTACAGTAGATGTACACAACATTAGAGGAAAATGGAAATTATCTTCCCACTGCACAATAGAAAGCAAACTCCCGCAAAAAAGGAAAAAAAAAAAAACTTCAATATAATATGCAATAGAAGATAATGAACTAACAAATCCAAATATCTAGTACTAAGAATGACCATACTAATTAAGGCCAACCATTAACCTAGATATTTACCTCAACTTAGCTAGACGGTTTATGCAAGCAGCAGCAGCATGTGCTTTGTAGCCTCCTAGTAGCACAGAGAAAAGTCCATCTTATTTCCATTTCCTGCAATCATGCAAAACCTATCAGGCCACCAACTTATATGTATCACATAAATCCATTAACGTTTAAAGCCAAAACAAAGCTGAAAATCAATAAATAAGACTCATAACAAATTAGGCAGGCAAAAGGTTAAAGAAAAAATTGAAAAAATTCAGACTCAGTTTCAAACTAACACTGCAGGTGAGAAAGTGGTTGATTAACTTAAATTTTAAGCTTATAATTTAGAAAAACAGGTCAGTGGAACTGAAAATTTCAGAAATATATTTTCCACTCTCAACTCTACATGTGGAACAATTAGAAGAAAGATGTTTCTCTTAGTATTAAGTAATAGCACTACAATTGATGACCCCAATACTTGATACCAGTAATTTCTACTCAATTTCCCTTTCTCTTCTCATAAACAAGCCTTGTTTCTACGTCAATTTCTGCGTGAGACCAAAAGGGCAATGTACCACCCTCAAAGGTACCTTGTTTGGGTTATTTTCTACTGTCTTTCTTTTGTTTGGAGAGCGTCTCTTGTCCTTTGTTTTTGTACCTTTTGTGATGCTCTTTCTTCTCATCCCAGAAAAAAAAAGAGTAATTACACAAAGCACCCTTGAGTTTTATTGAAATTACATGAATATTTTCCATTTTCAAAATATACATGGACTTCACTTGAGATAAAAGTTATACTGTACTTTAATTTAATTTTAAATATTTTGACTCAAATATCTTTCTTTAACCATTCTTATATTTTTTTTGTATGAACTATACTTTAGTACAAAAAAAATTAAAATTAGACTAAAGTATATATTTTAAAAATAAAAAGAAAGATTTGTATAATTTTAATAAAATTCAAAAAAGATCTATGTGATTTACTCCCTAAAAAAAGAAAAAAAAAGGTGCTAAAAGGCGCACCTAAGGCTTAGTAAAGTGATAGTAAGGGTCCTCGCGTCATGATAATTCAACCAGTGTTCTAAATTGCGGGCCACATTGCAAAATGTAGCCATAATAAGCCACATCCACATCCACAACTGTAAAGAGTACATACATCATGTTAATGGGCCACAACGGAACAATGTTGTGGGTACAACAAAACGGTGGTGTGGTTTCGTTGTGGCACATCATATAAAGGGAGCTCTAAATAGAGCAACCAATCCTTAATCTACAATTTTCTTTCTCAAACAACCAAAGAAAAAAAAAGCCAAGAAGCAGTAATGACAACCAACAAAGAGCTTCAATTTGATGAATCTAGAGTTATGAAATCTAAAACCATACCTGAAGGCTGCAGCACAATGATTTAAGATCTCAATTTAAAGTCCTGAAGCTGTGAAGTGGAGCAAATGATACAATGCACGCTTGAATCTAAATAGAGAAGCAACCAAAGGTATGCAGCACATCTTTTTCTTCTTGCTCTACTTCCATTCTGCTATTTTCTTGGTTTTGGTTCCCTTTTCACTTTCAGAGTTGGGCTAAAGCATTGAATCAAAGGAATAGCAGGGAGCCACGCACAAATGCCCCATTATGATCTTTCTAATATAATATATATATATATATATATATATATATATATATTCATGGGGTTCATATATATTTATATATATTAAAAATTTTTGATGATTATTGGTTTTTTATGAGGTTTTGAATATATACATCTATGTATATATATATTGAAATTTGCTAATTAATTAAGATAGGATTATTTAAAAAAGCATCAATCTTTGGTCATCTATGGATCATCTTGTTGGATTATATGATTTTTACAAGTATTGATAAAAATGAAATATAAAGTTTGAAGTTCTCGTGTACGTGTGTATATTATTTAATATAATCCGATCTATTTGGTTACATAGATTAACTAATGTTTAAAATAGTAATTCTTATAAAAACGTTAGTATTGGAGTATACCTTTCCTATTCTTTAATTCTTTCTTAGTTCTACGAAATAGGCTTTCAAGCTATCAATAATGGTAGTTTGGTTTGCATACAAATCCATATCTTTTTCCTATCTACTTATATATATATATATATATATATTAATTTTACTTGGAATTGACTATGCCTATTGTTATTAAAGCAAGAACACACACACACACACACACACACACACATATATATATGTATGTCCTCAATGCTATTTGAAGATTATTCTAGCTTTTAAATACTATATATATATATATAAATATTATGGGGTTCATATACATACATATATATTGAAATTTGCTAATTAATTAAGATAGGATTATTTACAAGTTAATATTAAGATATTTTTCATAAATTTATTAATAGTGTCTAAGAACTACTACCATTTTCTATTAAGAAAATAAGAAAATTAAAATATTGGACCAATCTATCTAATTTTGGCACATGGATATCTAGAAATATTTTCTATTTATGGTTGTCCAAAAGTCCCAAAACACAAAAAAAGGAGTTCTTGATAAGTTAGAGAATAAGAGATTAGCACTATTAATCAATTTATGAAAAACATATAAAAAAATAAATGAGTGGTACTTATCCATCTTTTTTTTTTTACAATTGTAGTATCTTTTCAAAATTATAAAAAACAATTGCAATCAATTCTTCATTTATTAGACTCAATTTATAGCATTTATGAGAAAATATATGAGAAAAATGCAATCAATTCTTTTATTTAGCAATGTATAGCATATGTTTATGTAATTATAAATTATATTTTCAAAATATTGTAGCTAATAAACTAATATATTCATGAGATTATTAATTAGATTTTGACATAATTAACTATTTCTTAATCATTTCATTGTTTTTTCTATAAATGATATAATATGTTCACAAGCCTCATTTAGAAGAGTAAACAAAATAAGCTGTTAACATCATATATAAAATAAAATAAAATAAAAACACACAGCTATTACACTTTGAATATGGATTTAATTATGGATAAAATTTCTAATCGATAACTAATCTTTCAAATATAATAAAATTAATTAAAAAATATTACATGAAATATAAGAGAAATTTATAGTGTTTTAACTATTTTGTATCAATTTATATTTACTTGTATAAGTAGACCATTCATATATAAATGATTACTCTATATATGAAATTATATTTTTTTTCCATCAGTAACTCTCAAGGTTTAAAATGGTACTAGCAAAGCATAACTCTTGGATTGAAATTTAGTTTACTAGATTTTGCATATAATACTTATTCATATATTAATTTTTTTTAATCAGCTATTTATATAAGACGTATAACTACTTCCTGTTTATGTAAAGCTTTAATTTTATCAAACCACAACATTATTAAATTTACAAGTAATGATAGATCAATTGTAGTGATAGTAATTAAAAAAAATTGAACATCATATGGGAATCTAGAAAATGAGATATATATATATATATATATATGTGTGTGTGTGTGTGTGTGTGTGTGTGTGTATTCATGATTTGTGAAATTAATTTAAATTGTGCTTTTAGTTTTGTTATATTTTATTATATTACTAACTTCATTTGATTAACAAATACAACAAAATATAAACAATGCCACCAAGAAAGGAATTTCCAAAAAAAAAAGATTGGAAGGTGCTCCTAATGATGATATTGGATGGCATTTTAGAACACCTATAGCTAGAAATCGAAATAATATAATCTGCAAACTCTATGGGAAAGTAGTAAAAGGTAAAATTACTCATCTGAAGCAGAATATTGCTCATTTTAAACGATAAGTAGCTGGTTATCTTATAGTTACAACTACTATTTTGGAAGGTATGATGAGACTTCTTTTAGATAATAAAGAAAAAAATGATTCAAAAAAAAAAAGAAAAAAAGAATTTGAAGTAAGGTTGAAAGGTGATAAAAATGGAAACATTTGTTGATAAGGAAATGCAAATGAGGCATGCGACCCAAGAAAATATCATATCACATCATGAATTAGAAGATAAATAACAATTTAGACAACAAACTAGAGGAAGGCAAAATATGTATGAAGAGTGTGGAAGCTCTCATCAAGAGTAAAAGGATCAAAAGATATTGCTTTTAGTTTAAAACCTACAAATGTTGATTTTGTGAGAAATAAAAGCATAAAACAACCAAAATTTTTTTGTGGTTTAATGAAAACATTGAGGAAGAAATTAAGAGAAGTAATATCAAATTTTATTATAAATGAGCATTTTTCAATGAATTTATTTAATTCTCCTTAGTTACATAATTTAATTATTGCAACTGCTGAAATAGGTACAACAAGAGTTAAATTCTCTACTCCTTATGAGATTTTAGATATGTATATGGAAGTTAAATACCAATCCATGAAGGAATGAATAAATAGGTTGAAAAGTGCATAGAAGGAAAGAGTGTTACAGTAATGTGTGATAGTTTGACTAATAGCATTAGTCACATATACATAATAAATTTTCTTGCCAATTGTAGTAAAGGAACTATTATTCTAAAATCAATTTATATTTTTTCTATTGCTAGCAGAAATACTAATTACTACCTTCAATTACTAGATCAAGTGATATAACAAATTAGAAAAGAATATGTAGTCTAAGTGGTTATAAATAATAAAGGAGCTTTAAAGGCAACTGGAAAAAATTAATAGAAAAAAGACTACATCTCTATTAGTCACCTTATGCGGCTCATTGTTTGGATCTATGCTTAGAAGATATTGAAAAAAAGAACAATGTATAAAAGGTGTTAAAGGATGCAAAGATGATACCATCTTTTATATATAACCACATTAGACTGTGAATTTGATGAAAAAATATACTAGAGGTAGAGATATTATTCGTTTGCCATTACTCGCTTTGCTACACAATCTCTTGTGAAGCAAAAGTAGGCTTTGAAAAACTTATTCGACTTTGAAAAGTTTAAAAAGTCTAAATTTGGCAAGGACAAATTCAAACTAGCACATGATGCAAGAACCAAAAATTTGGATAATGACTTTTGGATCAAAGCCAACAAAATACTAAAAGTATTTGAACCAATTGTCAATGTATTAAAATTAGTTGATAGTGATGAAAAACCAACCATGTGTTTTATCTTTGAAGCTATAGATAGAACAAATCTATCTATACAACAAAATTGTCATTATCACTTAACTTATAACGTCATGATAGATGAAAGGTGAAAATTTCTACATATTGATTTACCTTCTGCAAGTAAGTATATATATATATTATGTTATCACAAAAAGAGAAATGTTTGTGTATTAACTAATTAAGTCTATTTCTTTTTTTTTTCTAGATTATTTTCTTAATCTTCAGCTTCAATTTGGAGTTGAGCATGATCATTCAATTTATGAAGAAATATTTGATGGAACTAAAAGTACAATCATCAAATTAGAAAGAAATATGGATGTTATAATTAGAGCACTAAATCGAGTTACTTATTTTTGGTATAATGAATATTTGAAAGATATTATTATATATTTACATTAAATTTAATATGATGTTGCATAGTTAATACTTTTTTGAGAAAAAAAATAGAACTTTAGAATGCCATAAGCTCAAAGAACATGGCATCAAATGGATCCCGGTAAGATATAATTCATTTTTTATCTACAAGTATACATTGTACAATATATAACTCAATCAAAATGATTATTTTTGTTTATAATCCAAAGTTAACTAAATTTTTTAATTGTTTGTCTAAATAGTTGAATAATAGATGATATATGGTTTGTGTACTCCTAAACTTTGTGATAAAAAACTCTAAGCCAAACAACTTCAACTTTAAATTGTGAAAGAATTGGAACACATTTAGCTATATTCATACAAAGACAAGAAATAGACTCAACTATAAAAAATTATAGAAATTTTTCTTTACCTTTTACAATATGAAGCTAATAATGAGGAAAAAAAAGAGGTATAGTTAAAAAAAGATAGAAAATAGTTTCAATCCAATTAACCTTAATTACATATTCTAAAAAGATAATCCCTTGTTTCCATGGATTAAAGAGGGAGAAGGCCCATTATTAGATAAATTTCAAAATTCAGAATAGCTCTCAAGAATGGATATTGATGATGAAGAGGTAAAGACTAATAATGATTCAAGTTTCTATGAAGGTCATAGTCAGGGTGGTGATGGTGGTTTTGGTTTGAGTCGACCAAATAACAATAATAGTGATGATGGTAGTGATGCAGTAAAAAGTAATTATGACATAGATAAAATTGGGGAACAAGATCCATATCTAGACATTTCATATACTAGACATAATTTAGATTTTGTTATTGATATGACATCTGTTCAAGATAGAAGCTCTAGTGATAATGGAAAAGGTGGTCTTCAATCTATAAGAGGTGGAAGGCAACAAGGTGGTGTACTAGAAGATAGTTCTTTTTCTAATTTTTCACAAAGTTTTAGTGATTTTGGCATTAGTGAGTCATCCTAAAATAGTCAAAGTTACTATACCCCAGTTTATTAACAACCTTCTCATATCCCACATGATCATTATCTAATGATTCAAGCCTCACCATATTATCAACCTTCAATAAATTATCAAGAGCTTTATTATCACCAAGCACCAAATTTTCCTTATCAAGAAATGGAGAACACAAATGGAGGATTTTTTTTATTATATCTTTGGACAAAGAGCAAGACAAGGTGATAATGAAAGTGAAAGTGGGGGCTATGATCCTCCATGACATTTTACAATGTGGCGATTATAATTTTTTCTTTACAATAAGTATGTAAGCATACTTTTATATTAACAAACTTTTCCTTTTAATTTTTTCAAGTAACATTGGTATGCTTATTCAAAATAAGGATTTATTTAATTAATATTGATGTTAGACATGATATATTTATGTATTTGAAAGTTATAATAATTATATGCATTTTTAAAATAATTTGTGCAACTTCAAAAAAAAAAATCACAATCACAACAATCGCAACCCTCATTATAAAGCCCACAATCGCAATAACCATAGCGCAACCGCAACGCAATTTAAAACCTTAAATTCATCTAACACCCCTTTAGCTAGCCATACGCCTTTGGGGTATTTTGAGTGAGGTAAGGTGATTGTCTTCGTCACTTAAGTGAAATCTTAATTCTTTTAATTCTCTTGGCAATCTTTTTCCGATAATGCATTAGAAAGTGTTGATAATATTCCAAATTTATTTTAGGATGAAAGCAACATAGGTAGACATTTGAGGGGGAATGGAGAGAGGCCTTGGCAATGACTAGCTAATATGAGCTAATCTAGTATATCCTAAATTTTATTTAATAAATTTCTAATCTGCATTCTTAACACACAATATTTCAACTGACTGACACTTCAAACATACTTTGAAAGTGAGAAACAAAAAAAAGTGTCTTTATTCAGATATACATGCACAAGTATATAACACTACCAAATTTAAGACTCTAGAAGTGAATAACATTAAAACCTAAATATGACTTCGTACATTCATAACCCAATAAATATCACCATTTAGTATTATATTCATGCTTATGGTTATTATGTTACATGTTCAGTTTTCTTGTAGAAACAAAGGAAAGAGGTAAATATAGAGTAACTAACCTAAAGTAACATTTCTAAATTGCTCAAAGATCAACTCACAATTGTGAAAATAGGCAAACCCATCGTTGAAGCACATTGTTTTTAATTCTCTTTTCTTATCATCAAGCTTTGTGATATAGGCCTTCTCCTTAAGAGTAAGACTCACATAGACCCTTACATTTGCATGAGGTCGTATTATAATTGTGAATGTCATATTTTATTTGGGTAACTTTGAACCTATTAACATTATATGTTTTCAAGTTATTTCTTTTATTTACCTATATGTTTAACCTTTCCAATAACTAGATTGAATTTATTATGGTCCAAACTAGATTGCCTACTCCATATCTGCCACAACAAGAAATTAGGGTTTTTCTTGCAAAATTTATGTAGTGCAAAATTTTTTCAAAATTTCTTGCAAAATTTGTAATAGTTTACAAACTTTTCACTATTCTCACATAAAATTCTTATGATTATTTTTCTGTGAAAATTTGTCAAGAGAATTTTGAGAGAAATACTATGACAAAAGTGTTGTAGTATGGGGAAAATAAAGCAATAATGATTCTCGTGAATTTTTTTTGAGAAAAAAAATTCAACAAATACTATTTTAATTCTCACAAAAAAAATAGTGAGAAATATAAAGAGAATTTTTTTTTTTACATTCTCATGGTAAAATACCATGAGAATTCTCACGATATTTTATTGTAAGAATAAAAAATGTGAAAACTTTTTCAACTCTCATGGTAAAGTGTCATGAAAAATTAAAAAAATTATAATTTGTTTATTCTTATGATATTTTATTGTGAGAATAAAAGAAATTGTATTTTTTTTTTCTAATTCATGAGAGTTAAAAAAAGTATAATTTTTTTATTCTTATGATATTTTTTTGTGAGAATAAAAGAAATTGTATATTTTTTTCTAATTCTCACAGTATTTTTCTATGAGAATCACCATATGAATTTTGAAATAATTTTTGCAAAATTTAAGAGAGAAAATGTGATTTATTTTCATAGTATTTTTTTGTATTCTCATAGAAAATTTTTGTGAGAAATAATAATTTTAAAATTTTTATTTCTCATAATATTATTCTATAAAAAAAAGAAAAAATTTTAAAAATTTAAATGAAAAAGTATTTTTTTTAAAACCTAAACTTTTTTATTCTTATGGAATTGTTCCATGAGTAATAAAAGAATTTACATATCTTTTAGCTCTATACTTTCTTTTAGTTTTGACCCATAAGGAGGGTTTTTCATTTACTTAAAATCCCACTAACCTATGTGTCTTTGACTTGAGCCACTGTTTAGCTACTATGTTGCCACTAATAATGTACACTAACTCGTCACAATCCCTTCCTTCGTCCATCACACGTTGGCTTGTAGAGTAGGCCATTAGGGTGCCAATAAACCTTGACTATCCTAATTTACATTGTGGATTTGGGATGAAGCATATTCAAATATATGCATGATTTGCTTTCAAGGAACCTATAGTAAATCTAGAAGAAGCAGAAATTGAAAAGGGAAGTGGGTCAAACAAGGCAAAAGAAGAAGTAGAGCAAGTGCAAGGAAGATAAGGCAAAGAAGGAGAAATGAGGTAGAGTAGAGGAAGAACTTGAGAGAAAGAAAGAGCTAAAAAAAATCAAAGGAGAGAAGAAAGTTGGAATATAGGCACAAAAGATGCATAAAAACTAAATTAAATGAGGAAGAAAGTTCAATCATCTCTAATTGATCAACCGAAGCTTCATTCAAGGTAATCTTTTCCATTTTGATTCATCTTTTTGTTTCTAGTTTCTCTATTGATTGAAGAAGAGTGAGTGTTCACAATCTTTTTGAAATCCATTCTTTTCATTACATCATGTCAACTTTATGCAATTTTATTAGTGCCTTTGCTTGAATGTTTGGATTATGGGTGAGACTATATGTTGTTCTTTTAGTTGTGGATGTGATAATCATAGGATTGAATCTCTTTAATGTCCTTTCTTGAGTTAGTTCAATAAGTTTACATTCTTGATTACAATGCTTGGATCAAAATTTTAGTGAATTAAAGTGTTAGCTATATCACTTTATCTTTAGCATGAATTTGCAATGTTTACTAATTTAGGGTGATTATCTTGTTATGTTCTTCATTATTGAGAGTATCCATAGGATTTTAAGATCTAACTACATTTCACTACTCTGTTTGATTCAGTTACATTAGACTATCTTCAATTATAGTGTCGAGCTCAATTATAAGAAAAATACCAATATAATAATCTGATTTGGAATGCTTAATGGCTATTGGTTACTTTAAATGAAGAATATGAGTTGATGTTTAAGGTGTGCCGCTTGTGATCTTTCCTGTTTTGATTTTGGTTCTACATAAACATTTAACATGAAGTTTGATTTAAAGCCTTGCTGTCATTATTTTATTTTCACATGACTTTAAGCATATTTCCTAGCTAGAATTTTGGATTTTATAAAAATAGAAGTCTTAAATTGATTTCAATTATGCTAATCTAAGTTTAATTAATATTTACATTAATTAACTATAGGCATATAGGTAAGTACATTGCTACAAGCTAAGCATTGATTAATTATATTTTATGGAAGAATTAATCTAATCAGATTTTGTCATTGCACAATATTAAATATAGATTTATTCAGTAATTTCATTTCACCTTGCATCATGTGCTAGGGTAGAGTTAGTGAGGCACCTAATACAACTTTAGTTTCATCATTTATAACCAAAACCTGGGCCTTGCATGTATGTTTATTAGTTAAGCTGCAAAGTGTTAGTAATTTCATCATAAGCATGACAATTTGGCTGCTAAGAAATGGTAGTTTTAGTGAACTTTAAAGAAAATGATGGTTGATGCTAATGTGATAGAAATTGATATTCTATTAAACATAAATGTGCCACTTACCTATAGAAAGGAAAATGATTATTTAAGACACCCTTGGAACTTCTTCCAATGACAAGTTGAAGTTTTGAGGTATGAAATCTAACATCCTTTTACTTCCCTTTTTTTGAATTTCATTTGTTACTTTGTTTCATTATTTTATGTTTGCAAAAGCTAGAATGGAAGTGGTGCTTTATGTGAAAGAAGACTACTTAGGAGGCCATATATATATATATATATATAATAAGGGCCCAACATGTCTTTCCCTTTATTAAGTCTTCTATTTAGCTCTTTGCATATTATACTATCTTATCCTTCCTCAAATGACATTATTGACCATCATCTAGATCATGATTTGAAGGAATTAAGTCTAATGGATTTTCCTAAGCATCATCTTTAAACATACAATAGAACATAAGTAATAATTATATAAGAGTTCTTTGTGAGTGTAGAGAAGTTTGTTTGGTTTGCAAGTTAATTAGATGTATTTAAACAAGAATGGAGGTTTAGATATTGTTACATAAAATGCAAATGTATGAGGTATTATAAGCTAGATGAAGTCAAGATGCATTTATATTTTATGCTTGATTATAACTATTGGTATAATCATAAAGAGGAATATCCACTATTGGCTTCAACTGATGTTGACATTCATATGAATTTTAATCCATATAAGTAGATAATTAGAGATATAGCTGAGGCATCATTTAAGAGATATGACATGCCTAAGGACCCTAATCCAAATTTTGCAAAGTTTTATAATATGCTAAGCATTGCACAAACTCCATTGTGGGATGGATGTGAAAATCATACAGTGTTGTCAATAGTTATGGGATTGTTGAGCATTAAGTTTGATTATAACATTCCTAAAACATGTATCGATGAGATTATCATATTGATGACTAAGATCTTGCTTGTTAATCATCAAATGCCTACTAACTTATACCAAGCCAAAAAATTGGTTTCAAAACTTAGTTATAGTTATCAAAAGATTGATTGCTCTAATAAGAGATGTATGTTGTATTATGGCGATACAACTAATGGTAGGGAATTTCAATTTCATGGTGAAGCAGGTATTGCGAGGCAAAAGTAAGAAAAGGAAGATTTAAGGAGGACCTTAACAAATAAATGTGGTATTTATCAATTGTTCCAAGACCCTAGAAATTGTTTGCCTCTAATACCTTAACCAAGTATATGAAATGACATTATAAAAACCGTCATGACAAAGGTGTGTCATCATCTATTGGATGGAAATATTTGGAAGTATTTTAATCAAACTTATCTAGAATTTGCATTAGAGTTTAGGAATGTTAGGTTAGGTCTTTGTGCTGACTATTTTACTTCATTTAGTTTAAGTTTCAAGCCATACTCTTATTAGCTTGTAATTGCTACTTCATATAATCTTTCACTCAATATGTGTCTACGATAAGAATATATGTTTTTAACAATAATAATACCTAGGTTTTATAATTCAAAAAGTAAGATTGATATTTTTTTTACAAACATATTTCATTTCTATGAAACAAAATTTCTAGTTAACAATTACTCTTATATGGACGATCAATGATTATTTGGCTTATGACATGTTGAATGGTCGAAGACTACAGGGAAACTAGTTCTCCAATTTGTATAAGTTGTTCAAAGGCATTCCAATTGAAGTATGGAGAAAAACTTATTATTTTAATTGTTATCATCAATTCTTACCAATGAATCATCTATTTTGTCAAAATAAACAAAACGTCATAAAGAATACCATAAAAACTTCACAACCACCATTAAGGCATTCAAGAGAAGAACTATTGGAGCAAGTTAGGAAATTTCATAAAATAATGGAATCTTTAGGCCTATCTTTAAAGGGGTATGGTCAAAATCATAATTGGACTAAACTTAGTATTTTTTATGACATTTCTTATTGGCATAACTTGTTAAATCCACATAATATAGATGCAATGCATAAAAAAGGAAATGTTTTTTAGAATGTGTTTAACACAGTGATGGATGCGAATGGTAAGACAAAAGACAATGTAAAAACAATGTTAGATTTGATTGTGTACCATAAATGGCCTACCTTACATATGAAGGATAGAGGCAATGGTAAAATGATAAAGCCTAAGATAGTGTACACATTTAATATGGAGCAAAGCAAGAGGTATGTGAATGAGTTAAAGCACTAAAGCTTCCATATGATTATGCCTTTAACTTGGGAAGTTTTGTTGATGTGAAAAGTTTCACTTTAATAAGGATAAAAAGTTATGATTGTCATGTTTTAATGGAGAGGCTACTACTAATAGCATACAATGAGTTACTAACCCTAATCCCTGATACCTTAACAGAGTTGAGCCATTTCTTTTGAGATCTTTGTACTCCTACTTTGCAACTAAATAACCTTAATATGATGAAGTAAAACATTCATGTCATTTTTTGTAAACTTGAGAAGATATTCTCCTCTGGTTTCTTTGATGTAATGGAGCACTTACATATTCACTTGGTATATGAAGCAATAGTGGGTGGACCTATACATTGTAGGTGGATGTATCCATTTAAGAGATTTTTGTATACACTAAAAAGAAAGATTAAAAATAATGCCTATATTAAAGGCTCCATTTGTGAAGAGTATATACTTAAAGAAACTTTAATTTTCTACTCTTATTATTTTGAGTCACATGTTTATTCAAGAACTAGAAGTGCTCTTCAAAATGATGATCGTGGGGAATGTGATAATTATCTTCCCATCCTTATCTTTAATTATCCTAGCTCACTTTATGGAAGAACTACTGGTAACACTTATTATCTTACTAATAATAAGGCTAATGCTATAACATTGTATGTTCTTTTTAATTATCTAGAGTTTAAACCTTTTTTTAAGTAAGATTCTCTTTTAGTTTAATTAAATATATCATTATCCTTTTAGATGTAATATGTTAACTAATTAGGGTTAATCCCCCCATGATATAATGCAATTTATATATTAAGGCATTATTTTCTATGAACCCTACTCTATCTAATAAGGAGGTTGATAAGCATATGTTATCTAAATTTTTATGAATGGTTCAAAATTAATGGCTTTAGTAATATAATCTAGATATGCCATTCCAAGATAAGGCTTACAATTCACCTCAGTTAGTTGAAAATGACTTTAAGGAGAAAGATCTAAGAGATAATGTAGATCAGAGCAAAAAAATGAAAGGTTTGCATATTTGCTCTTTTATTAATAAAACTAGAGAAACTCAAGAAGAAAGTGAAGAAGTTTTAGATGAGGAATTATTAGATAGTGATTTATTTGAAACTAGAGAAGATCCTCTTAGTGATTATTATTTAGTAAATGATTGCTACAATTCAATAAATTATTGTGATTGTTACTTAACAATTTATTTGACTTACATGAATTGTTTACTCATACTTCAAAAATGTTTTATCATTTTTCCTTTTAGATGTCAGATAAATGAGACAACAAGGATGATAGATCTTTTGCTACTAAGAAAAGAAAAGGGAAGTTTATACAGTAGTACAAGCCTATTTAGATACCATTAGTTGTTGTATAGCCATCACCTTCTCAATTATCTCCACATGCTAGGACCCTTTTGAGATCAGTGTCTGCATCATCTTCTTTTCTATTTCCACACATTTAAACACCACCCAATCCACTTTCATTGGTTCAAAGGTATCTTTTACATATATTCTAAACACAGATACTTCTAGCTCATTTTCTCATCTTGATAAATATAAGCCAATCACAAGACTAGGTAAGGAATGACTAGTTATTAGACCTTATAATGTTCATGAGTAAGTATCCTCTAAACACATTGCATCTTTGTGCTGTAATTATTACTTTATTTGTACTTTTGTTATATAAATCTCTCTATTTCATAGTTTTTATCTACATGTTCTACTAGTCACCATATTGTCTTGTATCATTCATAGCAAGTTTAAGCATAGATGGCTAGAATTTACTAAAGTCTTTGATATTGTGAAAAACTTATGGTTTGCAAAGTTTAAGGTGAGCTAACTCTATAACTCTTTTAGGCATTACAATAAGCATAGTTAATGTGTTATTATTATTCTTTAGCTAATTAGCTTTACTTGTTTCTAATGTAGAAAATGTGTGCTTAAGATCTATGTACTAAGCGATGGATTTACAAGATATGGAAAAAGAAATGTAGCATTATAATGCATACATCCTTCAAAGATATTCATAATGGAAAACTACAAGTGAATGATTATTTGTAGTAACTAGAGTTAAGCTAGATAAGTATTGGCAAAGTGATGAGTTCAAGAAGGCCAAGCCTATACACAATAAGGTTACTAAAGGATGCCTATATAGAGGTAAGTATGTTCCATTCTTAAAGCATAGGATAAGGATGATAAACATTATTAGAATATGCTAGTTTTATTGCATTAATGTATATATTATTTTAATTGATGAAATTTTGATGTACCTTACCTAAGTGTTGTAGGAAGTGAAATTAAGCAGAGAGGTTCAAATCCCTAAGGTAGTCAAAAGGATCTAACACAATGAGAAAAAAGGAATTAGGTTGGTAAAAAAGTATCTGACACTTATGTAAGTCACTTGACTATTTTATAAATAAGATTGTTGGTATATGATAAGTATATGGTTATTTTGTTTATGTATTTAATATCTATCTATTCTTCATTGATGTAGAGCTAGTAAGAGCAGATAAAAGAGACTCAAGAATCAGGTTTGGATGATACTGATACTTCCATATGGCTCAAGGTTGTTGGCAAAAAGAAAAAGAAAGATCTTGCATATGAGTTTGGATCAGAAGTTAGTCTCTTTAGTTTTGATGGCACACAGCATTTTGAATATGCCCCTGATGAGCTTTCTTAAGTGAAAGTGCATTTAAAGGCCTCTTTAGAAACTGAAGGAGAAGCTTTCAGAATAAGCCTAAATTTATAAGGCAAGTCTTACTAAGATGCAAAAATCTCATGAGGACAAGATGAAAGCTTTCGTGAAATAGATTATGTCTCACATGAATATTGGCACTGAGAAATATGGCACTTTCCAACCTCAAACCACTCATGATAATGATGATTATGGTGAAGATGATAAGGATAGGTGTCATACCATAGAGTATCTAGCATCATACTCCCTCATTCAAGATGAATAGCATGTATTAACAAAGAAACCCAAGAAAAACCACAAAATAATGAATTTAATTGCATTACGTCGAGGTTCCAAATTTCATCTCGCATCATATGGGACTTGTGACCTCACCAAAAACATTCTCCACTTGTTTCCCATCTATACAAGTCACAAATGTTCCAAACATCACACAATTCATAGGTCTAGGACCAAAAACCCTGAAATTAACTCATTCATCTCGGATTCCATGATAGCATATTTCTAGTGCAATTTTAAAAAATCATAACTAAATCTAGAAAAATTAAAATCTATTGTACCATAGCTTAGAAAGCTCTCAATGTTAACTTTATATTAAAAATAATTTCAAGCTATGAACACACCATTTGGACCATATTTGATAATAGAAAAAAGGCAAAGGTCGGACTACCCAGTGCTACTGAAATAGCTTATTGATATAAATTTAAAAATGCATAATTAATTCTAAAAAAATTCAATCTATACACACTATACCAATTTGGAAATTGATGATGTTAACTAAAGGAGAAAAATAGTTCTAAATTAATTTAGGAGTAATAAGAACTCAAAAATTGATGGAACAATGATAGAGGTCTGACTATGCACCTACAACAGAACATAAATTTTACAAATTTATATTTCCCTCTCTAGACATCCAATTAAGGTGATTCTAGTTGCCATGGGTCACTGTGGACATTTAGTTTCCTTGTGTAAATTTTCACAGCCATTGGACATCATTTGCCCTATAAATGACAGAGATATATTTTTGGACCATATGAATAGTATCAGTACCAAAATTTGCCAAAAATTTTGTAGACCTCCAAATATTACACGCTTTAGCTTCTCCAAAATTTCTCAACAAGAACAATATGCATGCCAAGTTTTATATCAAGAAGAACTTATTTGGACAAATTGTGCTATAGCTTACCATTATTGCCAATTTTGCATCTTATAGGGCACCACCTTGGTCCAAATGACCTTCCTTGTATATTGGCACAATTTGGGCAAGTTTAAAAGAACAATCACAGCATATATGAGCTACACAAATGAGCCAAAATAGTATGCACCTCATTTTGGTCATACCACACCCAAGAGTACACTAATACATACATGCCATCAAGTGTCAATTTTTCTCATTTGCATTGGTTTTGTACCACATGTGATTCATACATCATTCATATATAATATTACATTTGCTCAGTGGTTTACAATTCAAAAATAATATGTACACATCTACTTTGACATTTAAGTACAAGAAAAACTACATAATTATTAAAGTTTAGTCTCTTAAGCTCCTTGGCTTGCATTTCTTTTTTCTTAAGCACCACCTAGACATATGGAGATAAAGAAGGGAAAGGGGGTGAGGTTCATGAAATCTCAATAGCTCACACACCCATTCAAGCATACATTCATGGCATATACACATCAAAGGCACAAGTATAAAAGCCACACAACCATAAAGCATACAAAGTCACATTTCCATGCCACAATTTCACATCAAATTCAAGAGTGAGTTCTAGAGACTTTTAGTTTTATCTCACCCCATTTCTAGGACTTTTGGATTTGCTTTACTCTTGGCCTAGGGACTTTTGACTTGGCCTTACCCATCCAAGAAATTTTTGGCCTTGTTTCACCCATGCCTTGAGACTTTTGGCCTCTCCTTACCCACATTAAGGGATTTTTGGCATCACCTCACCCTTATGAGCAAGTTCCATAATCAATGTCATTCAAGAAAGTATATTGGTACCAATACAATGTCAAGGCATCAAGTGGCATGTTCTCAAGTCACAAAAGGACACACAAGCACACAATGACATATATACAACCAAGAATGCAAAGAGAATGAGGTGGAGAGCTACCTTGGTAATATACAAGCTTTACTTAGTCTTCCTCCTTCCCTTTTTCGATCCCATAAGCACACCTAGGTGGGGATTGGTTTCCTTGGCTTAAACATCATGAATAGCACTCAATTATATTTTTGAAGCAAGCCAAGATATTAAATTATTCTTAACAATATACTTGATTTCAGAAGTCAAATAATGGTTCCATAAATGGCCTATTGAAGCAACCCACACAATTCAAGTTCTTGGCTTCATTCTTTCTCATTTCTAGGCCTCTTGACCTCATCTAAGGTATTTGGGGCCATCACACATTCACTTACATAAGCTTAAATACATGTTACTTCATAAGGCTCTATTATGGGAACCATTATCTCATATCCCATACCATGGCTTTTAAATTTTTCCCAATGGCTCCTCCTACCTTCTACCATAATATAAAGTCTCAAATTAAGACTAGAACAAATTAAAACACTTCCTAACCTATTCAAGTAACCTAGGCCGAGATATGAGGGGGAGGAAGAGTTCATAGACTTCTTGATTTTTCCTTAATGGGAAAGCCACTTGGGAAGCTTCCTAGAGGTTTTAAGAGCTCAATTGAACACTTACATATACAAGAAAATTCAAGAGTTCTACACTTTACTAACTTGAAATCTATTAGTTTTTCTTGCAATTTCTTAGCATATTCTAATTCGTCATGGTCCAAAACTTATGTCCCCTCTCTTGTTCTTGGGTAGAACTCCCTCCCCTCTTCTGGTTTGGGCCGACACACACACCAAGGAAGAGTAAGAGGAAGAAGCAACAAGAAACAAGAACTACCTTCAATTCAAGTTTGCTTTCAAGATCTCTTCTTCTTGGTTAGCTTCTTCTTAGAATTTCAAACTGCTCTCCCTCTTTTCTTGGCTCAAAACATAACCAAACATCTCAACAAAACCATAGAAAAGAAAGCTTAGAAGGAGAGGAACAAAGTTGCAAGAAAAAGAAGCATGAAAATTCTTAGAAATTCTTACCTTTCTTTAGCTTTCTCTTTCTCCTTTTGAGCTCTCTTGATGCGCCACTTTCTCTAGCCCTCTCCTCTAGTTTTTGGGTAGAATAGAGTCATATGGAAGAGAGGAGAAAAATCATGAGTTATATGGAAGGTTCAAGAACCAAACTTTCCTCCAAAATTTTCATTTTTGCCTTTTCATCATGGCATTTTCATTTTAGCTCCTTTTTTAGAACCGTCTTTTCTATCATTAAATTTAGGTTCCCAATTTAATAAAATGCCTTGGAATCACTCAATCCGAAGTCAAAATCTTCCCAAACGAATCAGTCAAAATTTGGGTTCACCGTAGCTGAAAAACATACACTTGAGGGGTTTCAATTGTCCTGAGACTTCTCATGGTTTTCAGGGCCTCTGAAAACCTCGAAAAATTCAAATTTTCTATTTAAAAAGCCTCCTATGAGTTTTTCTAAAAAGTAACTATATTTATGAAAATGTCACTACACTTTCAGCAAATTTTTAAAACCACTATGGGCTTGGTTTCTAGCCAACACAAGAATTAAATCCTCATTTTTTATTATTTCAAATTTTATTCAAATTTTATTTGGCCTTAAATTACTCATTTCAAGGGACCTACTTTTCAAACTGACTTATTACGGTATTTTTATGTAATATCAAACATTATATTTTCCACCCCCCCTTAAAATAAATTTCTTTCTCAAATTTAAATACGTACCTTAGGGAAATAGCTCTTTATATTTCTGTCTCATCTTTTCCTCGAGCTCCCAGGTTACCTCCTCAGATGTCAGACCTCTCTAAATCACTTTCACCAGAGGAATGTTCTTGTTTCTCAACTGTTTTAGCTTGGCATCCACAATTCTCTCTGATTTTACTATATAGGAAATATTTTCTTACAATTAAATATGATCATATTCTATGATATGTGAAGGGTTTGGTAAGTACTTTTTCAATTGAGAGACATGAAAAATATTGTAGATTTGGGTTAGGTTAGGAGGTAGGGCTATCTAATAGGCCACAGGTCTAATTCTCTTAAGAATTTCAGATGGACCAATATACCAAGGATTGAGTTTCCTTACCCTCATAAATCGACCTACCCTAGTCACCAAAGACACTCAGATGAATACATAGTTTCTAATCTCAAACTTTAACGGCCTCCTTCTCTTATTAGCATAACTTTTCTGCTTATGTTGGGTCGTAAAAAATTTCTTTATAATCAATTCTATCTAGTGGGTAGTCTGGTCTACTATTTCAAGCCCTATCAAGGTCCTTTCACCTAGCTCAAACTAACATAAAAGAGATCTATATTTTCTCCCATATAGAGCCTCATAAGGGGCCATCTGAATACTAAAATAGTAGCTGTTATTATATGCAAATTCTACTAATGGAAGATACGCATCCCACTTACCCCTCATTTCTAACACACATACCCTTAACATATCTTCTAAGGTCTGGATAGTCCTCTTAATCTAACCACCGGTTTGGGGGTGATAGGCAATACTAAACTGTAACCTGGTTTCTAAGGCATGTTACAATGACCTCCAGAAGTTGGATGTGAACCTAGGATCCCTATTAGATACTATGCTACTAGGTACTCCATAAAGTCTCACTATCTCTTATATATACAACTGGGCTAATTTATCTAGTGTGCTGGTAGCCCTGATAGCTAAAAAGTGTGCTGACTTCATCAGTCTATCCACAATTACTTAGATAACATTGTGTCCAGAGAATGTTCTAGGTAACCCCATAATAAAATCTATAGCTATACTATCATACTTCCACTTAGGGATATCTAGGGTTGCAACTACCTAATAGGTTTATGATGTTCTATCTTAACCCTCTGGCACACTAGACATCTCGCTATATATTCTGTTATATCATTTTTTATCCTTGGCCATCAGAAAATTCTTTTTAGATCCTGATACATCTTGGTGGTACCTGTGTGGATAGTATATTTACATTCATATGCCTCTTCTAAAATTCTTTCTTTCGACTCATTACTGCAGGCACACAAATTCTATCACGATATACTATCACCCCATCCTCAGATATCCCGAAATCTAAGATCCTATCCTGGGAAATCTCACTCTAAATTTGTCTCAAGAATTCATTCTCTCTCTGAGCATCTAAGATCTGGGTTCTCAACTCATTCTTAATCGGGTCTCACTCAAATATAGTTTACCCAATACCACATGACAAGAAAAGTTCAAATTTTTTAACTTTTCTAGGAGCTCCTGCTCCTTAATCATTATATGGGCTGCATAGATGGATTTCCTACTCATGGCATTAGCCACTATATTGGCTTTACTGGAATGATATTTCAATTGGTAATCACAATCCTTCAGGAATTCCATCCATCTCCTCTGTCTCATACTAAGTTCCTTTTGGTCAAATAAGTATTTTAAACTCTTGTGGTCACTATAAATCTCTATAGTTGTACCATATAGATAATGTCTCCAAATCTTAAGAGCAAACACCACTGTAGCTAACTCTAGGTCTTGTGTAGGATGATTATCTTCATAAGGCCTCAACTGCTTAGAGCCATACGCCACTACTCTACTTTGTTACATCAACACACATCCTAACCCTTTTCTCGAGGCATCATTATAAACCACAAATGGCATACTAAGGTCAGGGATAATTAGTACAGGAACAGTAGTTAATCGGAGTTTTAACTCTTAGAAACTTCTCTTACATCTATCATCCTATACAAAGGGTGTATCTTTCCTAGTCAGCCTTGTGAGTGGCAAGGCTATCTGAGAAAAGCCCTATGTAAACCATTTATAATATCCTGCCAAACCAAGGAAACTCTTAATCTAGGTGATAGTCTTAGGTCTATTCATTGTAACACAGCCTCTACTTTATGGAGATCTACTGTAACCCCTTCATGTGATATCACGTGACAAAGGAATTTTACCTTAATTAGCTAAAACTCACATTTACTAAATTTGGCATATAAGTTCTTATCTTTCAGAATCTCTAGGACTAATCTCATACGCCTCTTATGATCTTCAAAAGATTTGGAGTACACTAGAATGTCATCAATAAATACCACCACAAACTGATCTAAATACAGTCTAATTACTTTATTCATGTAATCCATCAATACAGCAGGTGTATTCGTTAACCTACATAACATTATAAGGAATTTATAGTGCCCATATCTAGTCCTGAAGGCCGTCTTTGGGACATCTCTAGTTCTCACCCTCAACTAGTGGTACCCAAATCTAAGATCTATCTTAAAGAACATAAATGCCCTCCCTAACTGATCTAATAGGTCATCTATTTTAGGGAAAGGATATTTGTTCTTGATGGTAACCTTATTCAATTCTCTGTAATCTATACACAATCTTAAGCTACCATCTTTCTTTTTCACAAACAATACCGGAGCTCCCTAAGGTAAAACACTAGGGCGGAGAACCCTTTTTCCAATAATTCATCTATATGCTTTTTCAACTTAGCAAACTCAGTGGGAGCCATCTTGTTAGGGGCCTTGGATACTAGTCTAACCCCAAGCACTATATCTATAAGGAATTCTATCTCTCTTTTAGGGGGTAGACCACTAAAATCAAAATTCTTAGGGAAAACCTCCGAAAATTCTCTAACTACAAGGATCTCCTCTATTTCTTCTTCTACCTAGACCTGGATAGAGAAAAAAAATAAAAACCCTTGGCATCCATGCTCTAAATGTCTCTCAGCCTGGGCAATAGTCATAAAGGATAACTCGACCCCTATGCTAGGTATGGTCCCATATGAAGGTACAGATATGATTTAGTGTTCATAATAAAAAATAGTATTATTGGCAGTCATCCAGTTATACCTACAATCAAATCAATATTATGGAAAGGCATACAAATCAAATCAATAGTGGTATAGCAGTGGTTAAACTGTACAGTAACATTCAAGCAAGTATGGGAAAGTAATAACGTGGCCTCCAATAGGTAGTAACAGACAAGTCAAATGGAAAAGTATTAACAACCAGACCCAATCATCTCACATAATCATAAGATATGAATGAGTGACTAGCATTGAATCAAACATAGCAACTATAGGAAAACCATTCACTATAAGTGTACCTTATATCAAACTGGGTGACGCACTGGCTTCCTGTTGAGAAAAGGCAAACACTTTGCCCTAGGTCTGAGGCCTAGGAGGAGGCAGCCTGAAGGGAGGCATTGAATCCATCTGAGGGCAATTCCTGGCAATGTGCATCTTCTTCCACACTTATAGCATGTCACTGGAGACTGTTAGGTGAAGGACTAGCTCCAAGGAGGCTACATCTTCTTCCCTTTTTGTGGTCTTCTATTCCACGGTGCCTTACCTCTCCTTTTGCAATTAGGTGCCACACTATAGCCTTCCTCAGGTCTCAGTCTCTTTAGTTCTGAAAGTCCCTTTCTGGCTATCTAAGGTCATAGCAGGCATGATAGCTCGCAGATTATTCTCAATCACCTTGCTAACTTTCGCAAGGTTATTGAAATTTCTAATTCACTGTAGAGTGACTCGGTTGATAATTAAAGGCTTCAATCCGGTCTCAAATTGCTCACACCTCTATGGCTCATCATCGTATCTCTGGAGGTAAGAAGAATGCCAAGACAGTTCAATGAATTTGGCCATGTACTGGTCCACTGTCATCTCTTCGGTTTGCTTCAAACTCATAAATTTCATCTTTTTCTGCTTCCTTACTGAACTGGAAAATATTTCTCATAAAACTCCACTAAAAAGTTCTCCTAAGTAATCTATATATTCTTGATTTTCATAAGAGGTTTTGTGCTGCGCCACCATCTATCATCTTCTTTCTTTAACATAAAAGTGGTGAGATGAGCCTTCTACTTTGATGTGAAATCCATTACTGTAAAGATCTTCTCTATCTCTATCACCCTAGCCTCCACCTTATCTACATCTAGTTTCTCGTCAAATGTAGGTGGGTTGTTCTTTTTAAATTGATTCAACAACTTTTGAATGGTTGGCGGAGTTTGAGCTGGCTCTTGGGGAGGTGGGGGTGGACCACCGAAAGTGGATGGCTGAGGCATAGGGGCTTTTCTCCTGGCTTCTTCTTGCCTAGCTAAGGAATCCTGCAACTACATAATCATATAATGTTGTTGCTACATGATGTATCTTTGTTGTTCCAGCATCTCTTACTACTGGGAAAACACCACCTCATACTGGTCTAGCCATTCCATAATGGTCTGCAAAAGGTCCTTGGGCTCAACTCAAACCTCTGGCTCAACCCTCTGAGCCTTGGTGGCCTGCCTCTGCTCTTGCCTCACCTGGTCTCAACCATCTTATATGCAAAGAACCATAATCTTAGCTCACAATTACATTTCAAGTACATATACATAGGTATTCAACCACTTTTAAAGCAATTCACACCTAAATATAGACTGTATACACGATTCAAGAGCCAAACATCGAGCAAAAGTGTATGAATCTTTGCTCTAATACCAATAAATGTTATACCATAGAGTCTCTAGCATCATACTCCCTCATTCAAGATGAATAGCATGTATTAACAAAGAAACCCAAGAAAAACCACAAAATAATAAATTTAATTGTGTTACGTTAAGGTTCAAAATTTCATCCCATGTCATATGGGCCTCGTAAGCTCACCAAAAACATTATCCACTTATTTCCCATCTATACATGTCACAAATGTTCCAAAAAATCACACAATGCACGAGTCTAGGACCAAAAACCCCGAAATTAACTCATTCATCTCGGATTCCATGATAATAGATTTCTGGTGCAAATTTGAAAAATCATAACTAAATCTAGAAAAATTAAAATCTTCTATACCATAACTTCCTAGAAAGCTTTAAATGTTAAATTTACATAAAAATAATTTCAAGCCATGAACACACTATCTGTACCACGTTTGACAATAGAAAAGAGGCAAATGTCAGATTGCCCAGTGTTACTAATACAACTTACTGATATAAATTTTGAAAATACACAATTAATTTCACAAAAATCCAATCTATACAAACTATACTAATTTGAAATGCTATGGATGTTAAGTAGAGGGAGAAAATATTTCTAGATTAATTCAGGAGCATTCATATCTCAAAAATTGATGGAACAGTGATAGAGGTTTGACTATGCACCTACAACAAATTAGAAATTTCAAAAATTCATATCTCCCTCTCTAGACATACAATTAGGGTGATTCTAGTTGGAACTGGTCACTGTAAATTTCTAATTTTCTTGTGAAAAATTTTACAGTCATTGGACATCATTTGCCCTATAAATGATAGAAATACATTTTTGGACTATATAAATAGTATCAGTACCAAAATCAGAAAATTTACCAACTTCAAAAATTCACCAAAAATTCTGTATACCACCAAATATTATGCACTTTAACTTCTCAAAAAACTCTCAACAAGACCTATATGCATGCTAAGTTTCAAATCAAGAAGAACTCATTTGAATAGATTGTGTCATAGCTCCCTATTATGGCCAATTTTGCATCTTATAGGGCATCACCTTGGTCCAAATGACCTTCCTTGTGTATTGTCACCACTTGGGCAAGTTTGAAAGCACAATCATAACATATATGAGCTACCCAAATGATCCAAAACATTATGCACCTCATTTTGATCATCTCACACCCAAGAGTACACTAATACATACATGCCACCAAGCGTTAATTTTTCTCATTTGCATTGGTTTTTTGCCACATGTGGTTCATACATCATTCATATATAATATTACATTTTCTCAATGTTTTACTACTCAAAAATAATATGTACACATCCACTTTGACATTTAAGTACATGAAAAACTACATGATTGTCAAAGTTTAGTCTCTTAAGCTCCTTGGCTTGCATTTCTTTCTTCTTGAGCACCACCTAGACATATGGAGATGAAGAAGGGAAAAGGGGGTGAGATTCATGGAATCTCAATAGTTTACACACCTATTCAAGCATACATTCATGGAATATACATATCAAAGGCACAAGTATAAAAGCCACACAACCATAAACCATACAAAGTCACATTTCCATGTCACAATTTCACATCAAATTCAAGAGTGAGTTCTAGAGACTCTTAGTTTTGTCTCATCCCATTTCTAAGACTTTTGGATTTGCCTTACTCTTGGCCTAGGGACTTTTGACTTGGCCTCACTCATCTAAGAAACTTTTGGCCTTGTCTCGCCCATACCATGAGACTTTTGGCATCTCTTCACCCACTTTAAGGGACTTTTGGCATCACCTCACCCTTATAAGCAAGTTCCACAATCAATGTCATTTAAAAAAGCATATTGGTACCAATACAATATCAAGGCATCAAGTGGTATATTCTCAAGTTACAAAAGCACACATAAGTACACAATTTCATATATACAACTAAGAATGCAAAGAGAATGAGGTGGAGAGCTACCTTGATATTTATGCAAGTTTTACTTGGTCTTTCTCCTTCCCTTTTTAGGTCCCACAAGCACACCTAAGTGGGGATTGGTTTCCTTGGCGTAAACATCATGAATAGCACTTAATTATATTCTTGAAGCAAGCTAAGACATTAAATTATTCTTAAGAACATACTTGATTCCATAAGTCACATAATGGTTCCATAAATAACCTATTTAAGCAACCCTCACAATTCAAGTTCTAGGCTTCATTCTTTTTACATTTCTAGGCCTCTTGACCTATCTAAAGTCCTTGGGGCTATTAAACATTCCCTTACACAAGCTTAAATACATGTTGCTTCATAAGGCTCTATTATAGGAACCATTGTCTCATCTCCCAAATCATGGCTCCTAAATTTTTTCTAATGGTTCCTCCTACCTTCTACCATCATATGAAGTCCTAAATCAAGACTAAAACAAATTAAAACAATTCCTAACCTATGCAAGTAGCCTAGGTTGAGACATGAGGGGGAGGAAGAGTTCATGGACTTCTTGATTTTTTTCTTGATGGGAGAGCCACTTGAGAGGCTTCCTAGAGGTCTTAGGAGCTCAATTGAACACTTACATATGCAAGAAAATTCAAGAATCAAAATAGATTTTACAAACTATTCAAGAGTTTTACACTTTTCTAACTTGAAATCTATTGGTTTTCCTTGCAATTTCTTAACATATTCTAATTCCTCATAGTCCAAAACCTATGTCCCTCTCTTGTTCTTGGGTAAAACTCCCTTCCCTCCCATGGTTTTGGTTTAGGCCGACACACACACCAAGGAAGAGCAAGAAGAAAAAAGCAACAAGAAACAAGAACTACTTTGGATTCAAGCTTGCTTTTAAGAACTCTTCTTTTTGGATAGCTTCTCCTCAGAATTTTGAACTGGTCTCCCTCTTTTCTTGGCTCAAAACAGAACCAAACATCTCTACAAAATCATAGAAAGAAAGCTTGGAAGGAGAGGAACAAAGTTACAGGAAGAAGAAGCATGAAAATCTTTAGAAATTCTCACCTTTCTTTAGCTTTCTCTTTGTCCTTTTGAGCTCTCTTGATGCGCCACTTTCTCTAGCCCTCTCCTCTGGTTTTTGTGTAGGATAGAGTCGTGTGGAAGAGAAGAGAAAAATCGTGAGTTATATTGAAGGTTCAAGAACTAAACTTTTCTTTGAAATTTTCATTTTTTCCCTTTTATCATGGCATTTTCGTTTTAGCTTCTTTTTTAGAACCATCTTTTCCATTATAAAATTGAGGTTCGTGATTTAATAAAATGTCTTTAGAATCACTTAATTCGAAGTTAAAACCTTCCTGAATGAATCATTCAAAGTTTGAGTTTACCATAGGGGTTTCAACTGTCACGGGGCTTTACATGGTTTTCAAGGCCTCTGAAAACCCAAAGAACTCAAATTTTTCATTTAAAAAGCTCTCTTATGAGTTTTTTTTTTTCAAAAAGTGTCTATATTTATGAAAATGTCACTAGACTTTCAACAAATTTTTTGACCCACTCTAAGCCTAGTTTTTGGGAAACTCAAGACTTAAATCCTCATTTTCTATTATTTAAAATTTTAGTCAAATTTTATTTAGTCTTAAATCACTCATCTCAAAGGACTTACTTTTTAAATCGACTCATTACAGTATTTTTATGTAATACTAGACATTACAATAGGGATGAGGATGAGATGATGAAAAATGATTCTAGATTTATTGTTTATGTGACATTATTATGGATTTATTATTTTAAGCACATATTTATCTTAGGTTTGATTTATTTTGTGATATTTTTAATATATATTTACTACTTATCTATTGATTGGTTGTGGCTTTATTATTATTATAGCTTTGTTATTAGTTAGTTGAATTCAGGTATTGTGTTTCTTGATTTCTTAAACAATAGCCACTTGTTTAAACAAGGGTTAATGTCCAAATACAATGTCAATAACAAAAATTTTACAATTTTATCATAGAATTTTTCCATAAAAAATGCTGGAAATTTGAATTTCTTTCATATTCTAATGATATATTTTATCATGAGAAAACAAAAAATAGTAGTATTTTTTTGCTTGTGATAAATAACTATAAGAAATTTGGAAAAATTAGCCAAAATTCACAAATTTTTCCATCATTATCACAATAGCATTCCATAAGAAACCAAAAAGAAAAAGTTTCTCACAAAATTTTATCGTGAGAAATTTACTAATTTATTCTGAGATCTCAAAAAAAATTTAATTTTTTTTAATTTCTCACAAAATTATACTGTAAGAGCAAAGTTGAAGTTTTCTCACAATAACAATATATGAGAAACCAAAATAAATTTTATTTTCTTATAGAATATTATCATAAAAACTATTCATAGACTTTCACGGCAAAATACCAAGAGAATAAAAAAAATTTTGAATTTTTTTGGTTTCTCACAAAATTTTACCATGAGAAAATCTATGATAAAGTCATAAAAATTTCACAACTTTCAAACAACTTATTCTCATGTATTTTTCTCACAGAAAAATCCTGTGATAAGACCTTCTTATGAAAAAAATTCTGTAAAAATTTTGAATTCCTACAATTATTATTTTTCATGAGCCAAAATTCTTAAGAATTTCTGTTAGAATATCAATTCTCATGGAACTTTGGGATTTTTTCTCACAAAAAAAAATCCACGAGAGAAACCCTATTTTTTTATAATGTGCTCAGCCCTTGGCGTTCCAAGCATAAGTTGGTCTTTATCTACTATGATTTTTCGGTATTATTTTAATTGGTATTAACTTTTAAGTGATGAATGTGAATGCACGTGAAATCTTGTGTTATATTCAGTTTGATGAAATAGAATGCCTATTCCATTCCCATATATATATGGGAATGGGAATTCCCTCCATCCTATGAGAGAATGAGATTTAATTCTTGACAATGGAAAGGTTATTCACCATCATGCCCTCTTTAACATTTTAAAATTCTAATTATGCCCTTCTGAATAATAAAAAATATTAAAAGTTACATATATAATTATATGATATTTAAGTATAATATTAAAATTAAATATAATACATTGATATCTAAAATATAATAATTATAATAATATATAAAAAATAGAATAAGAATAAAATGAAGATACTTTTTTCAAATATCAATATTTTTTGTATATTTCATTAAAATATTAAACTGGAATTTTTAAAAAAATTTAAAAAATAATTGCTGCAATATGGATTGCAATATAGACAAAAAAAGAACCATTTTATGTTAATTATTAAATAGAGTAGGAAGCTTTTGAGCTTATAGGTCTAAGACCTTTAAGCTGAGTTTGAGTCTCCCCACCTTTTTTAGTTTTAAGGGTATTTGTATAGTCTTAAAAAGTAAACTAATGATGATATTCAAATTATTTGGTCTTGTGGAGCCATATAAATCGCCTAATCAGAGTGTTGTGTTTGAACTGTTCTAAAACCATATTGTTCATATCAAATGGTTTGTACCAGTTCATTCTACGTGTTTTGATAGTTTGTCGCTCTAGAGTTTTTTTAGCCTTAGTAGAATGAATTGGACTGTTTCGGGTTTATGGAACTCTTATGCAGACTCCTATAAGAATAATAAAATGAAAATGTATTTTTCTTATTTTTTCTTACAAAATAAAAATTAATATTAATTTTTTTTTATTAAGGATATTATGTTCATTTGGTTAGTTTTCCTTATTCTTGTTTTGTTTTCATTAAGGGTATAAAATAGTGTAAAATATTTTTTGTATTAAAATTTAAAAAAAATAAAAATTTATTGCATTTAAAAGAAATAAAAAGTTTAAATATTTTGGCTTGTCTATTAAATTCTCCCAATAAAAGAAGGACTTTTATAGACAAATGTGTGTAAAATATGAAGACCCTAACATAAAGACATGTTATCTAAATTATTTTTTGTAAATTAGAAAATTTTTAAATTTAAATATAATTTGCATATTTATGTTAAATTTGTAATACAAATATGATAAATATATATAATTATGTCTTAATTTCTAAACATGTGTTGGTGATGGAGAAGGCACATTATTATTTAATAGATACAAGTGCTATCCTACTTGGTGCTTTAAGGTCTGATCTTATTTTTTAAAATTGATCATTAACTAAGTGCATGTTTAAAAATTTATTTAAAAATCACGTTTGTATAAAAATAAAAAATTATTATTATTTTTAAAATATGATTTTAATTTTCAAAAACACAAAATTAAACACACCATAAAATTAAATTTCTCAATGTTAGAAAGTTGAATTTTAGGAGTTTGGGACGCTGAAAAGTTGAAACCAAAGTATATGGCTCTGTTTGATTTGATTCTGTAGAATAATTTTTTTGTTTTCAAAAATAAAAAAATTTGTTTGATAATGTGTTTTTAATGAAGTGTTTTGTAAAATAAAAAAATAAAATTTTGTTTTCAAAAATAAAAAATTCAAAACACTTTTTAAGTGTTATGTAATTTTTATTCTACAGAATCAAATAAAAAACAGAAAATAATTACTTTTCAAAATAATGATTTAAACAAATTTTTTAATTTTTTTGTTTTCAAAAATTTGTTCTTGAAAACATATATTTTAAAAACATTAAAACAAAAATAATTTTAAACAAATCCTATTTTTCTATGTAGCCCCATAATTAACGTAACTGAAATTTGGAACTTCATGGTTTGAGATTGAGTCTTATCTGATTGAACTCTTGCAAAATAAATTCATGATGATGAGTACGGCCCACCTTGTTTGTCAAACTTTTTCTAAAGGATATATAAGGCAAAAATTAGCTAGTACTAATTAATAATTACTTGACTGGCCCCCTTATGAGTAATGAGTTCGTCTAACATGCACCGAGTACTTTTATGTCGGCGGTGCAAATCAAGCACCGAATATCTGCGGCTTTTTTACGGTACTCTTGCTGAAAAAATAATGATTAAACAAAATGTTGAGTTATCAATTTTATTGGATCAAAATGTTACATTGGTAAAGGATGAGGGCCAGTAATATTCCCGTCCTTTTCTTTTTAATATGTGCGCGCGTGTGTGTGTATATATATATATATATAACGGTGGGTTAGATTTAAACGCGGACATTTTCTGCTTGTATTCAAAAAAAGCTTGCCCTGAACCTTAAACTTGGATTACGGTCAACTTCAACTTGAACACAAGTCATGAGGCTAACCACGTGGCACTGCACAATTAGGTTGGGAAATTACCATGCCACATGACCATATTGTGCCACTGTGGATAGCATTATCTCCAAAAAAAAAGAACAAGAAAATGACCCATTTAACCCCACATCTCAGTTATACCTCTTTCCGCTCGCCTCACCAGTTCATCTTCAAATTGAAAACGAATGCCCTCCCTCTCTTTCACCCAACTTCCTTCTTCCTTTCTTTTTCAAGCAGCTTTAGCTTATTTGGCTTCACTTCCCCACTTTGATTTGGGGTGATATTACAAACCTTTATTCAGTATCATTTTCAAGAAGGTCCACCATCATTTTTTGCTCTCTATTGCATTGATAATTTAAATCCCACTCTACTGAAGTGAAACGTTGGTATACATATATATATATATATATTTCAATTATACGTTTTATTTTATTTCATTTTATTACTAAATTATTATGATATAATACCGGAGATTGAGTTAGTATGCATGTGAAATGATAACGTTAAAAAAATGATAGTTATTGTTTAGAAAATTAGTAGAAATATCTGATTAGTGGCTAGTATGACTATTTTGCTCATGCTATAGATAGGAAAATAGTAGAAAATGTGTTCATGCTATACAAAATCTTATTAGTGGGAAGCGCATAGGGATGTGTGATGTTTGAGGTTTGAGGTAAAGAATATAAAAAGAAATATTTTGACGCAGTAAAAGAAGTTCGAAGCACTAGAAGAATTTATGTTGATGTTCGAAATCATGGACTAAAAATATATTTTGTCTAAGAAATGAGGTAGGAAAAAATAAATAAGGAATAATTGCAATTTAAATTTAAAATTTGAAAGTAGAAAATAAGATAATAATGAATGAAATTGTAATATGTCATTTAAAAAATAATACTAAATAATGTGGACAAAAAAATCAACAAACTTTGATAGAAAAACAAAAAAGTGTACATTAATTATAAATTTTTAAATAAATTGAAAATTATGGTTATGAATAGGCTTAGTCCATGTTCGAAATGATGGACTAAAAATATATCTTATTTAAAAAATGGTGTAGGAAATAACAAATAAGCAATTTTAATTTAAAATTTGAAAATAAAAATCAAGAAACTAATGAATAAAATTATCATATGTCATTTAGAAAAAGAGTACTCAATTGCGTGGACAAAAAATCAAAAAACTTCAATAAATAAATAAATATATAATAAAAAAGTGCATATCAATTATAAATTATAAAAATATAAAGGGAAAAAAATGGTTATGAATGTCTTTTGTCTGTGTTCAAAATCATGTATAAAAATTGTATCTTGTCTAAAAATAGTGTAGGAAGAAATGAACAAGAGATAAGTGCAATTTGAATTTAAAATCTAAAAATAGAATTTAAGATACTAATGAGTGAAATTATTATATGATATGATGCATGTTCGAATATGCAAATCCTAATGTAAGAATCAAGATGAGCAACGAGAACAAGAAGAAGTTTCTATGTATATACACAAACAAATGAATATATAATAGTGACGAAGGCACGATGTTTAATTGCTCCATATGGGTGATGTAATAAGAGTTGAAAAAAACAAAGAGGTTGAAGCAGGTAGCTGCATAATAATTATAGCTTGCCCTAAATCAGGTCATGTCATAATTCGTATATAGACAAGCAATGTCATTATGTCCAATACAGTATCAGGCTATGGCCAAAGGAAGGATGATGATGTCCAATTGATATGGGTGGTGAATGCAAAGTTTTCATCCTAACTAAATTTGGTAGAGCTCTATGCAAGAATCTACACCATAAAATTGGACCTGAACATAATGAATCAGCCAACAAACATCTATGTTCCTTACACACTCCTATCCTCTAGCCATATTCCTAGCACTGACTAATAGCCCTCCCTGTTAGTTCATACCTTGCAAGTATAAGTCCATTTTATCCTTAGCCTACCTATGCCTAATTATATCTCACCCTTCTACTAGTTGATTACACTTCCAAGCTAAGTTCATTTTGCCTACCAATAATCACTACTTAGCCTCCTCTCCTCAAGGCGATGGAGGATATAATGGTCAACCTTGAATAGGAGGATGAACACAATGCTCCTTCTCATAATTATGATGATGTTCTTGATGGTGATAATGATAAGGAGGTTGAATGATATAATGGTAATGATAACGATAACGAGTCCTTATTGTACTTACAAACTTGACACATGTCACAAGTCACGTGGCTGGGTTATGTAAGTTAAAATTAGACCATAAAGATTTTTTATTAAATTTACTATAATGACGTGTATGAACTAACTTGTGGAAACATTATAATTGCTTGACATAGAAGGATCAAATGTTTTACCTATATCAGGTTGCCAATATGTAACATCTAATTGACCCCCCACCTACCATCATGACATATCTCACTCAAGTTGGATTTTATGGGTTGTCCTTACTTAGGCACTTTGAATAAAATGTTGCACTTGTATAAACATTTATCTAGAGGTGGTGGCCAAAAACTCACACAAGGCAAGTGTACCATCAGCCTGTAGGGCCAAGCAGTGCAACTAGTTTTACCGTGCGATAGCTTGGCCATATGCGATCAGACAAGCTTTCCCTGGCTAGACATGTGCCAATATCTTCTTGGCATTTGACCACTACCAAAGATATTTGATGGGCATAGGCTAAGCATCACTTGGCTCGTCAACAATTTTGCTTAACTGCCCAATGATGCAGAGGATGAGAAGGTTTAATGTTTTGCATGTGTGTACATCATGTCGTTGATCAAGGGTTATTTGATGCTAGATTAAATAGGACACGATGTAATGCTAATGTACCTAACTTTGCTTGAGGATTTCACAGTAGTTAGTGAGTTCAATTGGGGATCAACAAAGTTGGCACATCTATTCAAAGAGATATGCGATGCCGCTAACTATGAGGAGGTCAATATCAGTCGTTGCTTAACATTACTACACATGTAAGTGTAACACCATATATTTCTAGCATGCTTCTGATCATTTCTAAGTCTCGCATGATCAATTGAACAAAAGGGAATGGAAAATGACATTAAATAATGCCTTATTTCGCGTTACGTCGCGTATAAAAATTCCATTCGGTGTCACACGGACCATATGAGCTCATACAACACGTTCTCATATTTAATTACATACATAAAATTCATTTGCATAACCAAAGTTGGCCCACAACTCGTGGAACTCAAAGGGGACCATCAAATTCACACTCTTATTTTCGGCCAGAATTTCAGTTTTTCTGTCACAACTTCGGAAATTCATAACTAAATCCACAAAATTCGAAATCCAACAAAATTTACCATTCCAGAAAGCTCTGGATGTCTACCCCATGATAAAAATAGTTTCAGCTCATGAAACATTAAGGGGAGAGCATTTGACATCCGAAAAGCCACTAGGGTTGCTGCTGTCCGGGCCCCTGGTTCAGTTTACTGATAGGAAGTTTCAAAATTTGTAACTAATTCTAGAAAAATTGAAATCGTTCATTCTTGGCCATTATAGAAAGCTACACATGTCTAATTTATTCTAAAAATATGCCCAGGCCATGAAACATAACACAGAAAACGTTTGACACGCGAAAAGTGGTTAAGGTTCGGACAGCTACTGGTGCTAATACAAGTGTCTGCTATGAACTTTGAAAAATCATAAAAAATTCCACAGACCTCCAAATGACCTGATCTTTGGCTTCCCAAACAGCTCTAGGCAAGATCTACTTGCATGCAAAATTCCAAGTCAAGAAGAGGTCATTTGGTCAGATTTTTCCATAGCTCAAGCTTATGGCAATTTTGGTCCCAACAAGAGGCAACTTTGGTTCAAATGAGCCATCCATGGTTCCACACACATTTGAGCAACTTAGAAAGCATAAATATAGCATAAATAAGTCCCTCATAAGGTCTGAACTCTCATGCAACTCAAATTCACTATGCCACTTCCATAAACATACATACACAAATGGGCTCCCAAGTGGTCAAAATACATAATTCTACTCATTAGACTCTATTCTTGATACATACACTAACTTCACATAGTTTTACACTTGTTCAAAGTGTCATGGCTCAAAAATAACATTTACATATCTACTTTTACATTCTAGTCATCATAGTATATCAAAATATAAAGGTTTTCCAAGAGATGGAGATTTAAGCTCCTTGGCTTCCATCCTTTGGGTCTTGAACTCCACCTAGATCATATGAGATGAGAGAAAGGAGGGGGTGAGATTCATTGAATCTCAATAGCTCATACACCTATTCAATCACATTTTCAAGGCATATAACATGTCAAGGGTACAAGTATGCAACTACTCAATCAATGAAGCAATCAATTTTCACATTTTTATGTCACAAACACATGTCAAGAATAAGAATGAGCTCTAGGGACTTTTGGGTTGGCCTCACCCCATTTCTAGGACTTTTGGATTGCCTCACTCTTGGTTCTTGGGACTTTTGACTTAGCCTCACCCATCCAAGGGACTTTTGGCCTTGTCTCACCCATGCCATGAGACTTTTGGCATCTCCTCACCCACATTAAGGGACTTTTGGCACTACCTCACCCTTATGAGCCATTTCCATCATTCAAAGACATTCAAGAAAGCATATTGGTACCAAAATAGCAACATAGTATCAAGTGGCATGTCTCAAACATATAAACATACACACAAGCACACAATGACACCATATGCAACAAGAAAATGCAATAAGAAAAGGTGGAGAGCTACCTTGATGCAAATTCAAGCTTTACTTTGCTTGTTTCTTCTCCTTTTTGGTTCCACAAACACAAGAAGGTGGGGTTGGATTTCTTTGGCCTATTCACAATAAACAACACTAAATTATACTCTTGGAACAAATTATGACATCCAACTCACTCTTAAGACTACACTTTGGTCTATTTGTCACAATATGGTTCCATTAAAGGCCTAATGAAGCAACTACCATAATTAACATTCTTGGTTCCATTCTCTTGCCATATTTAGACCTCTTGACCTCATTTAAGGTCCTTGAAGCCATCACACACTCACTTTCACAAACCTAGGTCCATGTTGCTTCATAAGGTTACATTATGGAAGCCATTGCCTCATCTCTCAACCTAAGGCTTCTAAATTTTTTCCAAGGGTTTCTCCTATCTTCTTTTATCATATAAAGTCCCAAATCAAGCTTGGAACCATTTAAATTACTCCCTAGCTATCTCTAAGGGTCTTGACCTAATTATGCTTCCATTAAAAACCCATGGAATTTGGGATTTTTCCTTAATGGATGGGGCACTTGGGAGGCTCCCTAGGAGTCTTAAAAACTCAAACAAACACTCACATATGATGGGGAAGTCTTGAATCAACTCAGATTTTAACTTATGTTCAAGCACCCTACACTTTTCCAACTTGAGTTTTACTAGTTTTTCATGCATTTTTTTGGTATAATCCATCTTCCCATGCCTTAGTTTGATGAATTCTTTTGGATTATAAAACAGAAACTCTTCCCTCTTCATGGTTCTGGTTGAGACATCCTATCATGGAAGAGGAGAAGGAGAAAAAGAAGCAACAAAGGGAGAGAAACTACCTTGCAATCAAGATTCCTTTAAGAGCCCTTCCTCTTCCCTCTTTCTCCTCCTTAAATTCCGAATTTCACTCCTCTGATCTTTTCTTTGGCTTTTCTTCCTCCAAAATTTCCTCCCTTTGTGTGTCTAAGACAGCAACTCCATTTCTGAGTTTTGGGCAGAGGAAAGTCGGTTTAGAGAAGGGGGAGCTGAACGTGGCTTAAAACGGGAGTTTGGAAGCTTCTTTTGTGTACTTTGTTTCCATTTTTGCCCTTCCATAATGGCATTTCCGGTTTGGCTTCGTTTTAGCTCCTTTTTGAGAACCGTCTTTTCCATCATAAAATTAAGATTCCCAATTTAATAAAATGCCTTTGGAATCACTCAAATTGGAGCTAAAACCTTCCCGAACGAACCGGTCAAAGTTTAGGTCAACCGACGTCGGAAAGAGTACACCGGAGGGGCTTTACCAGTCCCGGGGCTTCCCATGGTTTTTGGGGCCTCTGAGAACCCTGGGCAACTCAAAATTTCCATTTAAAAAGCCCTCCTAGGTGTTTTTCTAAAATTACACTTATTTACGAAAATGCCACTGGCCTTTCGGCAAATTTTTCGAATCACTCCGACCTTAGTTTTTGGGAAACTCAAGGCTCAAATCCTCATTTTCTTTTCTATAAACTTTTATTCAAATTTTATTTGGCCTTGAATCACTCATCTCAGGGGACTTGCTTTTCAAACCGGCCCGTTCCAACGATTGTACAATTTACCGGGCGTTACAGTAAGCATGGAATCAATTCCCCATGCTAGCTCCAAAGAGGTCCGCACACCTAGATCATTACCTCAATGTTTCCTATGCCCTATTGCTAAGCTTTAGGTATGAGCCATAGCGTTTGATGGATTGACTATTATGTGTTTAACATATTACTTATCAATTGACCAAAATGAGCACAAATAATCCTTACAAGTGCAAAGTCATAGGGTAACATCCTTGTCTGAGAAGGTTAGTTATACAACAACAAAGGATATTACTAGATTTTATGGGAGCAGTAAGGTTTGTTGCCTTACACCTACTCTTATATGTTCACCATTATGACATCATATGTTTATTTGTTGTCAAATAGTTGCCCGTGGATTTCTAGGCACCTATATGATTCACCTAGCATGTGTCAGCTAATTCTAGATTACTACCTAGCCTCTCTAGATATCTACCTAAGATTAGTCCCCCCCTCATCTACTTTCACATTGTAAAATGACTCCATGCCGATCATATGCTTTGCCGATTTCGTAGGCAACAAATAATCCCAAGGGAGCCATTCAATTTGTGTCATGTCCTTACC
Organism: Erythrophleum ivorense; assembly: GCA_026724425.1. Taxonomy (NCBI): domain Eukaryota; kingdom Viridiplantae; phylum Streptophyta; class Magnoliopsida; order Fabales; family Fabaceae; genus Erythrophleum; species Erythrophleum ivorense. The sequence continues at coordinate 48,368,623 of JAIUCV010000008.1, read as the reverse complement.
ATATAGCTCCAAGGCAAAACATAAAAAGATTAGCAATAAGAGCTTGAGACCTTCATTCAGATATGGAATTCATGGCATGACATTCTATCACAAATTGAGATCTCAACAAAGATCATGGATTACACCTCAAAGTACATGTAATGGTACTAAAGATGTGAGAGGTGCCTAAGTTTTCATGGTAATTTTTTTATGGCTTATCATTATTCTTCATTTTCTATATATACATTATGCATACTTTTAAATTTCTATATTTTTTACAAGCTAATCTGACAGAGGGCTAGCACTAACTCTATATGAAGGACTTTTAGTCAATTGATTATAGTTATTTTAGGGAGATTGTGACTCAAGAATGTAATGCCATCCTGTGTGCCCTCAACAATTATCATGAATGATAATCTCTTGGCCTACTCCTTTGGTACTTGATTCACTAAAGCCATAAATTCTGGAAGGTAGGCTAATAAAAAAGAGTTCATGGCTTCAAGTCCACCAAGGAACCCATAATGGATGACCAAGGTCAAGATCATGATGGCACTAATGCTGAGACTACATCTATGCCCATTGGAGGTTTGTGTCCTTCTCTTACAACCCGACATTGATGTACAAAGACTTCAGGGTTACTAGTACATCTTCATTTGCACCATCCACACAATTTACAAACTTTAGAGTTTCATTCCCTCATATTATACACTATCACTGCCACATTCTCTATATGGCATCATTGCCACCATATATATAGCTCCACCATCTGCTCAATAACATCATACAATCTAAGTATGCTAGTAGGTCTTTCAAGCATAGAGGATTGTTGCACCACGAACAGTAGGAGTTCATCACATTCCCTCAACCAACTCCTCTAATTCAATCCCTTTAGTAGAATTTGAATTCTCCACTAACTGCTAATCAAAATAATTCAAGGCTAGACCAAAGAGAAATAGAATATTAACCCATACAGCAACGACCAAAGCAAGTGAGAAGATGGCCTCAGTGTAATACAAGAAGCCATTATTATCCATAGGTATATATATATTTGTATAATTATATTTATACTTGATTGATTATAATAATTCAAAGTATTATTGACATGAAATTGTTAGATCCTAATTAACACATAAAAAGCCCATGTTGTTTTGAATTTAAAAAATATTATTATTATTTATAGATCCATTAAAAAAATTAAATAATGGGATCGAAGAATGACCTAAATCCAATCTTTCAAAAAAGAATTTTAAAAAATCATTACAATATTTCAATCCAATAAAAATAAGGGTTTATCATTTTGTTCAATCATTATATTCTTTGCAAGAGTACAATCAAAAAGTCAAATATCTGCAGTTTTCTTATATTTATAACAACCTATGATTACAAGTCCTATTGTCTTCCATGCCTTGTACTAATAGGTTTGTAGACTTTCTGCACTTCTCCAAAGGAAATGCATGTTGATTTATATTGTTATAATAAATTTAAATAGTTTAGTTTTTTTTAATTTTAGTATTTTTTATTTTAAAAGAAATAAAATATTAAATAAAAATAATTTTTTAATTGTAAATTTTAAAAAAATTATTTGAATTAAAAAATAAAAATAAAAAACTTAAAATCTAGATCATCTAGATCAAATTTAAATTATTTAAATTTCATTTCAAATATATACACAATATCCACATCTTTAAAAAGTATAGAAAATTAGGACGCATAGTAATACTGCCATTGAAGCTACATTTATATATATATATATATATTGATTTTCTATTTTTATAATATATAGTTAATGAGTGCTTTATTTATAGTATGCAACATTGATGGATCTTTAAGTCATTAAAAATTAATGCAATAATACTTTGCAATAGTTGAAGAGTATAATGATGCGAGAGGATAATGGTTGTGCAATTGATTTTCTAGTGTTATTGAAGAGCTTTAAATTTTAATCAAGTTCTCACCACTACAAAAATAGAATACTTTGACACATATTGGTTTGTAGTTATTTTAAAACCACTAAATTATAAACTTTTGTTATCAGTTATAAATAAAACCACTAACAAAATTGCTAAATATAGTTGGCTGTTCTTAAAAAATCACCAACTATATATTATTATAGTTGGTGGCCTTTTAAGAACTCCCAATTATATAATTATTTTTCTAAAAATATTTAAAAATCTAATTGACCTTAGTTAACAGTTTTATATTAATCACTTACGAAAACCACATTAAAGTTGGCAATTTTGATAGAACCGCCAACTAAGGCCATTTTAAATTGGTGACCTAAACCCATTTTCACTCAAAATAGTTTGCCTCTGTTTACAGAACCTCCAAACCCTAACCCATTTTCTTCAGTGCCATCCTTCGATAGTTCTCTCCCCATTTTTGATAACTTCCCTCCTCTTTTAGCAGCTTCCACATAAACTACATCAGTTTTGCACCCTACTCACTCACCATTTTCAACTCCTCTGTAACCCCACAATCTTTCACTCAAGGTATGTAAATTTCTTCTTCTTTTTTTTTGTCATTTATCGACACATTCCCTTAGAATTGTTTGCTGGCATATCGATAGATAAGCAAACTTTTTTTCATTTGCTATTAAAAAAAATTTTGAAGGACACCCCCTACATGAGGCCTCCCTTGTTTTGTTAAGGAGACACTCCCTATTTATTTTTATTTTGTGAAGGGGTACCACCTTGGTTTAAAGGGAACTGTCTCTTGTATGAGAGGTGTAACTCTTCTAAATTTAAACCTTCTAGTTATTTAAAGCTAACTTGGTAGTTATATCATTGAGTTTGACAAAAAATGTGTCATTGACATTTAATTGACAACAAAAAAAATAGTATATGGTACCAATATGTTTAGCACTCTAGCATTTAGGTATAAAAGCCTATGGATTGATTTTGTCACTCACTAACATCCTTAATTAGTATAGGGTCATGATTTGTTATTTTATGAAATCAGAAAGTCTAAATTTGTTAATTTTTAAAGAATTTAAGTGTGAAACTTGAACTTTAAGTAAAATAGCAATGGAAACTTTTTCCTAAGATGGAGTGTACCTAAAAAGTAGCATGTCAAAGCTACACTAAAAGTGAATGTGAATGAAAGTTGATTGGGGGTGTGGTGGGGTGGATTAAGAAGATTATGAAAAATTGTTTGTTGCCAATATTAGGAGATAAAAGGAGAGATCAATTCCATTTTTGTGTGTGTTGTTAGACAAAAATAAAACATCAACTCCCCTAAGGTTTCAATGTTAGAGTTTCTTTTCTATAAAAATTATAAAGAAAAAGTTTCTTAACACTTCCTGTCATTATTCTTTCATTATAGACTACTGAAATACTAATACAGGGTTTTAGTTTGAAGAGAAGGCTTAAGCTTTAGGAAACTTTCATTTTTAAGCCATCATATTGTCAGTTTTTCTTTGAGATATAGATTGAAATAAAAGAATAATTAAATAGAGTATACTTGGGTAATATTTAGTAGAGTAATAAGTAAAATTCCAAGCATATTAAGAGTCACTAACCACATTTCTTTCAAATTGGTTTTTGTTAGATAAAAAAAGTATATAGTAGAAATGGATGCCTACCATTCATCTGTTTAAAGAATATGAGGATGGAATAAAAGAGTTTATTAGGTTTGTAGTTGAGCATACAGAAGACCTTGTAAAATTATATGCCCTTGTTTAAATTGCTATCATGTGAAGCAAATTAATGTAGCTAAGTTGAAAGATCATTTAGTGTGTAATGGAATTGACTAAAGTTATACATGTTGGACACAACATATGAGGCTAATTGTCTTGAAGAGATAGTAAATGTGGTTGAATAAGATCTTCAAGATTGTCTTAAAATATTTGAGAGGTTAAAAAGTGATGTAAAAGAGCCATTGTATTCATGCTGTACTGAATTCACAAAATTATCAATGGTATTAAAGTTGTACAACTTGAAAACAAGAAATGGATGGAGCGATAAGAGCTTTATAAAATTTCTTACACTTTTGAAAGATATGCTACCCGAGAATAATAAGCTTTCTAGCTGAACATATAAGGCTAAATAAATATCATGCTCTATTGGCATAAGCTATAATAGGATACATGCTTATCCCAATGATTGTATTTTATTTTAGAATAAATATGTATCATTAGATAAGTGTCCTAAGTGTAACATTAAAAGAAAATGAAGGGATTTATCATGAAAAAATTCTCGCAAAAAAGAATTCGTGAGAATTTCTCATGGATATACTCACTAGATTACTCCAGAAGGTAATTTCTCATAGGCTTTTGTCGTGAAAAAAATTCTGCAAGAAAAAATCAAGAGAATATGGAGAGAAATACCATGAAAATAATGGCGCGAAAAGGTGGGAAGATATTCTCGCAATAACAAGCTTTTAATAATATGGCCATGATCTGTTATTACGTGCGACTCAATTATCAGGGGGGCACTCTACCACTGAGTAATAGCCTGTCGTGCGGGCCTCCCCTCACGAGTACGTTCACCTACTCCGCCAAATACAGATACACCCCCATAAGCTTTGGTAATGTTATTGATCAATTCCATAATGAGTACTATTAAAGAAAGGTCCTGTTGAGTTCTTAATAATCATAATATTTTTTTATTCGTATAAATGACAAAATAGAGAACTTTTTTTATGTATTTTATTCCATGTATAAATGCAATATGATGAAAATAGACCGAGATATAAAAGGATAGTTTTTGAGAAATCAAAGAGAGAAAGCCTATGATTGTATTTCATGGAATTTCTCATGGACTTTTTCCACAAGAAACTTTTCTTGCGAAAAATGTCCATGAGAAATACTCTTTTTTTCTCACGAAATATTTCTCTGAGAGTTTCTGACAAAAACATCCCGTGAGAGTTTCTGACAAAAACATTCCGTGAGATTTTCTCACAAAATATTCCATGAGAATATGTTTGTTGCCACACTACCATGCTGGAGCCACTTATTTCTCACGATTAATTTTCGTGAGAAATAACCACAAGAAATTGGTTTTAAAAACGCTTCCCTCATTTTACTATCATTTTGAATAATGCGAAGTAGTAGTTTCAGCGACATAGCAGTTGGGTTCTTCACAGATTTAGGCTTAATCCACCGTGCCTGAAGATACTGAAGGAAGGTTGAAGTCCGTCTCCCACCATTGATTCACTTAGAGGCTGAGCAAAGGTGCATACGCTTAGCTTAACTCTCATATTTTCTTTTTCTTCTTTTTTTTTTAAGAACTGAAGGAAATAGCCATTTATATGTATATTTGAAGTGATGATTGAGAATGGTGAGGAAGGAAACATACTGGTAGGCATGGGGATGGAATGAGGAAAGCTATACTCATGCAATTTTTTTCTAGTGATATCAAGTTAGATGATTTAAACTTTAATTAATTTTTCAAGTTTATTTTTTATTTAAAAAAATAAGGTAAAGAATACTTTTTTTAATTTTTATTAGATAACTTTATTTTATAGGAGTTAAAATGTTTTTCATTTTATATTTTGCCTTTTATATAAAAATAAATAATTAATTAGAATGAACCAAAAATAATATTTAAATTATCTAAATCTATGTATGAGTTATTCAAATTTGATTCAAGCATCAGCATGCTTTCAATACAAACATACACCACACGTGAGTCTTCTTTTTGTGTCCCCATTATCACTATCTTCAAACTAATACCACTCAACTATCAATCTACAATAAACAACTCATCACTTTGAAATTTCAACTTATATTACACCTATACATATATATATGTATAATGGCTTGATTTTTTTAGAATCGTAGAGAGAAAAATATGTTTCATTCAAATATGAACACTTTGATATTTCTTATTAAGAGAAAAACATCGTACATATCAAGATTTAATTTATGTGTATTCCAGGGAAAAAAAATTAAAGAGTTAACTAATTAAGTCATTAAAAATATATTTCATCAGTTTATAATACTTCTATACAAGATGATGATGATGATAATAATAATAATTTAATTATAAATATTTTTTAAACCCCAATAATATGATTATGCTTAATACAACATTAAGTCTTATTAGTAAACTCATGGCTGGATTGTGTTTCTAGTTATTTTAAAAAAATAAATTAAATAATGATAATTACTTTTTAAAAACTAAATTGATAAAATATGTATCTTCTTCTTTTGAATGAAGTTTTAGTGATTTAAAAAAAATCAAACAATGATATTTTAATTTATAAAATATGTCAACATAATGAAGTTTTTTTAAATCTTAAAATGCTAACCAATACCATTTGTCTAATTTTTAGAGTTATTTGTTATTTTTTTCTGTTGGCAAAGCTAGAGGACAAAGGGGCACCTTGTGAAAAGGAAAACTACTTAGGAGATATTTAATTGAGGCATTTGTTACAAGTTTTTGAGGGGATTAAGTTTAATAGATCTTCCTTAACATCATCATTGAATGTATAACAAAACATAGGGTAATCATCAAAAAATTATACAAGAGTTCTTTGCAAGCATAAAAGAGTTTGTTCAATTTGTAAGTCATTTAGATATATTTAAATAAGAAGGAAGGTTTAAATATCCTTGTGTCAAATGTAAACTACAAGGCATCATAAGCTAGATGAAATCAGGATGCACTTGTATAAAAAAGGATTTATGCCTAATTATTACTATTAGTATAATCATGGAGAAGAATCTCCACCATCGACTCGGATTGAGGCTAGCCTTCATATGGATTTTAATCCATATGAGCAAATGGTTATGGATGTAACTGAAGCATTATTTGAGAGATATGACATATCTAAAAACCCTAATCCAAGTTTTGCAATGTTTTATGACATGCTAAAAGCTGCACAAGATCTGTTGTGGGATGGATGTCAAAATTATACAGTGTTGTCAGTAGCTGTGAGATTGTTGAGCACTAAATTTGATTATAATATTCCTAAGGCATGTACTTGTCTAAAATCTTACCTACCAATCACCGAATGCCTGCCAACTTTTACCAAACTAAAAAATTAGTTTTGAAACTTGGCTATAGTTATCAAAAGATTGATCGTTGTAGTAACGGGTGTATGTTGTACTATGGTGATGTAGGTAATGGTAGAAATGTCGATTTTATGGTGAAGCTAGATTTTAGAAGGCAAGAGTTAGAAAAAAGAGGTTTAAGGAGGTCCTTAATAAACAAATATGGTATTTAGCAATTGTTCTAAGATTTTAGAGATTGTTTGCCTCTAATGCCTCAACTAAGTATATGAGATGGCGTCATAAAAATCATCGTGATGAAAGTGTGTTGTCCCATCCATCGGATGTGAATGCTTAGAAGCATTTTGATCAAACTTATCCAGAATTTGCATTATAGTCGAGGAATGTCAGGTTTGGTCTTTATACTGATGGTTTTACTCAATTTAGTTTGAGTTCTAAGCCATATTCTTATTGGCCTGTAATTGTTACCCCATGTAATCTTCCACCCGACATGTGTATGTGACGAGAATATATGTTTTTAATAATAACAATACCTGGGTCTCATAATCTAAAAAGTAAAATTGATGTTTTCTTACAACATCTAATTGTTGATTTGAAGTTACTTGGCGAAGAGGGTGTGCAAATATATGATATTTCCATGAAACAAAATTTCAAGCTAAGAGCTACACTTATGTGGACTATTAATGATTTTCCAACTGACGGCATGTTGAGTGGTAGACAGGTTGCAGGAAGATTGGGTTGTCCTATTTGCATGGGTTGTTCAAAGGCATTCCAGTTGAAGCATGGAGAAAAAACTTATTATTTTGATTACCATTGTTAATTCTTGCTAATGAATCATCCATTTTGGTGAAATAAACAAAACTTCCTAAAGAATACCACAAAGACTTCACCACCACTATTGAGGTATTCAGGAGAGGAAGTGTATGAGTAAGTTCGAATATTTCCTAAAATAACTAAATTTTTAAGTTTATCTTTGGAAGGATATGGTCAAGATCATAATTAGACCAAACATAATATCTTTTGGGACCTCCTCTATTGGCCTAACTTGTTGAATCCACATAATATAAATATAATGCATACAGAAGGTAATATTTTTCATAATGTGTTCAATATAATAATTGATGTGAAGGGTAAGACAAAAGATAGTGTGAAAGCAAGGTTAGGTTTGGCTATATATTATAAACGGTCTACCTTACACATGGAGGATAGAAGGAATGATAGAATGGCAAAGCTGAAAGCAATGTACACATTTAATATAGACCAAAAATAGCAGTATGTGAATGGATTAAATCTCTGAAACTTCCAAATGGTTATGTATCCAATTTAGGATGTTATGTTGATGTGAAGAGTTGCACTTTAATAGGGATGAAAAGTTATGATTGTCTTGTTTTCATAGAGAAACTATTACTAATCGTATGAAATGAGCTACCAACCCTGATCTTTGATACTTTAATAGAGCTAAGTCATTTCTTTTGAGATCTTTGTGCACCTACTTTACAACTAAATAACTTTAATGTAATGGAGCAAAATATTCCTATCATTTTATGTAAACCTAAGAAGATATTCCCTCCTAGTTTTTTTTATGCCATGGAACACTTACCTACTCACTTGATGTATGAAACAATAGTGGGTGGACCTGTACAATATAGGTGGATGTATCCATTTGAGAGATTTCTACATACGCTAAAAAGAAAGGTTAAAAATAAGACACATGTTGAAGGATCTATTTGTGAAGTGTATATACTTGAAGAAACTTCAACTTTCTATTCTTATTACTTTAAGTCATATGTTCACTCAAGAACTAGGAAAGCTCCTCGAAATAATGATAATAGGTAGTGCGATGATCATACTCCCATCTCTATTTTCAACTATCTTAGCCAGCCTCACGGAAGATCTACTGGTAACACTCGTTATCTTATTGATAATGAATCTAATGCTATACATTGTATGTTCTTCTTAATTGTCTAGAGGTTAAATGTTTTCTAAAGTAAGATTCCCTCATAATTGGATTGCATATATATTTATCTTTTCAAATATAATATTTTAACTATTTAGTATATTGTAGTTTGTATGTTGAGACATTACTTTCCAAGAACCCTACCTTATCAAATAAAGCAATTGATAAGCATATTTCATCTAAATTTCGTGAATGGTTCAAAACTTATGTAAGTTTATATGAATTTTATGAATGGTTGGCTATAAAGTTATGAAATTAATCTTCTTATATTATGTTTCTATAATGTTTGTTCTTTGATTAAGTTTTGAATCCTATAAATGGAATACAAAATGCTTTATTAGTTTATTTGGCTTGGGGTCCTTTGAGACTAGTATATACATGGGATCAATGGTCTATTAATGGTTATAAGTTTCACACAACCTCTTGAGCAAAAGAAAGGAAAATAAACAATAGTGGAGTATGTGTAAAAGGAAATAATCATGGTGAAGTTGAATTTTCATATCATGGTGTGTTGAAAGAGATTATATAATTAGAGTTTACTGGCTTACCAACTAAGTGATTAACAATCTTTAACTGTGATTGGTATAATCCTACTAATCAAAGGACTCATATTTGCCCTAAATATGATATTATAGAAGTCAAGGCTAAATGAACATACAAGGGTAATAACCCTTTTATCCTTGCCTAACAAGTTGATCAAGTATACTTTACACCATATCCAAAATTGATATCCAATAAAAATGGTTGGCTTATTGTGATTAGAACAAAAGCAAGGAATAAGATTGAAGCCCCTAGTGATGATAATGTAGATGTACCATTTCAGGGTGAGAGCAATAGTTCACCTCAGTTAGTTGATGCTGACATTAATAAGTAAGAGCTAGGAGATTACATAGGTCAGAGCGAAGAAGTAGATGGTCTAGATGTTGGCTCTTTTATTGATAAAACTAGTGAAATTGAAAAAGCAAGCGATGAAGTCTTAGAGGAGGAACTATTAGATACTGACTCATCCAATACTCAAGAGGATCCTCTTATTGATTATTATTTAGCAAGTGATTGACAGTAATTGGTATTAACTTGTTGTTATTACTTAATATTTATTTGACTTAAATGACTTATTTTCTAATGCTGGTAATGATAATGTTTTTTTTATTTTTCCTTTCAAATTTCAGATGGAGGACGTAACAGGGGTGGAGGACTTGCTACACCCAAAAAGGGAAAGGGAAAGTTTGTATGACAATCTGAGTAGATTCATATACCATTAGTTGCTATACAGTCATCACCTCCTCACTTATCTCCACATGTTAGGACCCCTTCTGGATCAACATTTGCATCATCTTCATTTCCGTCTCCACACATTCAAACACCACATGACTACTTAACTTTTATTGGTTCAGAGATGCCTTCCACACATATTCTAATTCTATAACTTTTTAGATATTACAATAACTATAGTTAATGTGTTATTGTTATTATTTATAATATCAGATTTGCTTGTTTCTAAAATAAAAAATGTGTGCTTAGGATCTATTTACTGAGCAGCAAATTATAAGATATGGAGGAAGAAGTGTAGCACTATCATGTGTACATCTTTTAGAGATATTCACATTAGAAAAACTAAATGTGATTGATTATCTACAGCAGCCCAAGCTAAGCTAGATGAATACTGGCAAAGTGATGAGTTCAAGGCCAAGTCTACACGCAATAAGGCAAATAGGGCTGCAAATATTGGAGAATGTCTACATAGAGGTGGGCGTGTTCCATTTTCAAAGCATAAGAGAAAGATGGTAAGCATTCTTTGTCCATGATAGTTTTATTAGATTATTGTTCCTTTTTAATTATTATAATTCTTATATATTTTACTTAAATGTTATAGGAAATAGAGTTGGGTAAAGAAGTTCATATCCTAGAAGTATTCAAGAGGATCCAACACAATGAGAAAAAAGGAGGTTGGGTTGGTTAAAAACCTTCTAACACTTACGTAAGTCACTTAACTCGTTTGTAAATAAGGTTGTTATTGTAATTTGTTTATGTACTTAATATTCATTTGTTCTTCATTGTTATAGAGCCAGTATGAGCAAATGAAGCAAACTCAAGAGTCAAGGTTAGATGACACTAATTCTTTCATATAGCTCAAAGTTATTGATGGAAAGAATAAAAGAGGTCATGCATATAGGTTTAGGTCAGAGACTAGTCTTCTTACTTCTGATGGTATACAACACTTTAAATATGACCTTAATGAGCTCTCACATATGAGAGTGCACTTAAAGGCCTCATTTGAGAAGAAATTAGAAGAGAAATCATCAAAACAAGCCCAAATTTTTTAAGCAAGTCTTACCAAGATGTAGAAGATCTACAAAAACAAGATGAAAGCTTTCATGAAACAAATTATGGCTCACATGAGTATAGCAACTGAAAAAGGTGGCACTTCCCATGATAAACCAACCCATGATGATGGTGAAAATGGTGATGATGATAAGGATGATGAACAATGATTCTAGGATTCTTATTTATGTAACATTATAGAGTTATGATTTGTTACTTTGTAATGTTGAATACACATTTGTCTTAATTTTAATGTACCTTCGGATATTTTCAACACAAAATTACAAACTTGTAGCCTTGTTATTGATTGGCTGAACTTAGGTATTGTGATTTCTAACTATTTGAATAAGTTGCACTTGTTTAAATAGAGGTAAATGTATAAAAGCAGTGTTTATGGTAAAATTTTTCAATTTTCTCACAGAATTTTTCAGTGAGAAAGTTGGGAAAACGAAATTTTTCCATACTTCTCATGGAAAAATACAAACTTCTCACAATTATTTCTCACAGAATTTTTCCATGAGAAATATGAATACAGTGAAAAATTCCATGATAAAATATTTCTCACAAATTTTTACCGTGAGAAATTTTGTGAGAATCTCTTACGGATTTCATTTTCATGAATTTTTTTACAGTCCGACTATAGCGAATGTACCTGTTCGCTATAGCGAGAATGCTTCTAACTATAGCGAGTTCGGGCACCCCATACAAAAACCAGGGAGTTGCTCGCCGTAGCGCACGCTGTAGCGAAGGCAGAGGTCTGAGACTTATTCGAGCTCGCCGTAGCGAGGGTTATGGCTCGCTATAGCGAGGGTTAGTCCAGAAAAGTGTGAAAATAGAGAATTTGACTTTTTAAAGCGTCCCAACTCTTTCTTTCACTCTGTAACCGACTTAAGCTCACTTTAAGAGAGAGAAAAGGGCGGAGGAGAGAGAGAGAAGCCTAGAGGAGGAAGGAAGAATAAGAAAGGTAAGGATTTCCATGGCTTTTCTCTTAGTATGTTGTTCTTCTCTCCTTATGCTCTCTTTCTATGGTTTTAGTAGTAAAAGTAGCCATGTTTTGAGCTTGGTTCAAAGGAGGGAGAGTGGAAAACCACCCTTGAGGGAGGTTAGAAGTCATGTAGCCCTCTCTTCCTTGCTTTCTATTCTTAAGAGTTGAGAGCTTAAGAGAAGAGAAAGAATAGTTAATGAATTCTAGTGAGAGAAAGAACCCTAACTTGATATGCTTAGTAGGGTTTCTAGAAAGAGATCCCTAGCTTATGAATCAAGTATTAAGGAAATAATTATATGCTTCTTGTGTGGTTAGGCTCAAGAAGAGCACTCCCATCTAGAAGTGGTTGTGAAACTAACAAGGGAGGAGACAATTGAAAAGGAAAGTTGTGATTAACTAAAAAGGTAGCTCTCTCCACTTTCTCTCATGCCTATTTGTGTGCTTACATTGTTTTACTTGTGTGTATGTATGATTTGAACTATGAGAAGTATGTTAGCATGATGATGCTTTATGTGTTTTAATGATGTTTTGTGTGATTTCTTGGGTTTGCTTGAGTATGGAAAAGCCAATAACCCTTTAGCCATGGTAAGGATGAGCCAAAACCCTCAAGTTGGTTGAGACAAAGTAAAGAGTCTCCCAAAAGTGAGGTTGACTCCCAAAGAGTAAGGGTTGAGTCTAAGGACCTCTTAAGTATGGGTGAGGCAAGTCCAAAATCCACAAGTAAGTGGGTGAGGCTAATCCATGTACTTGGCAAGCTTTCATATGTTATGTATGGCCTACTCACATGTTGAGAATGTCTTTCTTTTATGCATGGCCAATTTACATGTTGCAAATGTTTTCATTATGGTTTTATGTGCTAACATGCCATACATGCATGGTGAGACTTGTTTGCATGCTATATATGTATGATTGAATGAGAGATGAGCTATTGAGATTCTTTGAATTTCACCCTCCCTCTCCACCATCCAAACATGCTAGGTGGACCAAGTGAGACTAGAGATGGGAGCCACCAAGCATGAAGCTAGGGAGACTAATGAAGACTTGCAAAGAGCTTCTTGTAAATATGTTGTATATGAGATATGAAATGTAAATTGATAATGTATATGATGTAGTCTCTAAGAGTATTTGCAAGTCAATGCATGTATGATGATGTATATATGAGAATGAGACCCATTTTGAATGAAGAAGTAAGTCTTGAATATGAAAAGCCTAATGTTAGCATTGGTCATATGAGTGCATAAGTGGGCATGGGGTAGTGAGTTTTCCCAATCTGAGTTGTTAGACACTTGAGCCATGATCGATGACCCCTATAGATGCTTTCTCATGTGCTCAAGGAGTCATGGAGATAGAAAAACTAAGATTGGACCCCATGAGCCCCATTTTTAGCCAAGAAAGTGGCTTTTCGCAACTGATGTCAAGAGTTAACCAAATGACCTCCTTTTGCTTTGAAATTTAACATGTGATTAGATCTTGGTTAGAGTTTTTTGGGAAGCTAAAGATCAAGTTATTTGGATGTCTATAGCATTTTCTATGATTTTTCAAAGTTGGCATCAGAAATTCGGATTTCAGAAAACACTGTTCATTTGGTCAGTTTAGAAACCGTGTCATCCGAGGGGCAAACGTAGTCCAATGGCTACGAAATTTTATATGTAGAAACTAGATAGTCACAGTGACTTGTAAGAACTAAAATCACCTCATTTAGAGGTCTAGAGAGGAAGATATGCAATTTCGAAGTTCCAGCCCAGAATCAGTCATCCTACCAGACCTGAGGTACTGTTTCATCGGTTTCCAGGAGTTTGGTTCGATGAATTGATCTAGAAATATTTTTTCTCTCTAGTTAACATCCACATATTTCCATAGTGATATCATTTGCATGCATTGGATTTTTGTGAAATTAGTTAGACATTTTTGAAATTCATATCAGTAACTGTGACAGTAGCAGAGCCCCCTTCGACTAGTAGATGATTTTGCGTGTCAAACGCATTATATGTGAGATTTTATGACTGGCAGATATTTTTACCATGAAGTAGACAGTCTAAGATTTCCAGAATGACTGAGATCATATGCCTTCAATTTTTCTGTATTTAGTTCTGAATTGTCAAACTCTGCCCAGAAATGAAGCCAAATCTGTCAAGAACGAAATTGCATGTCTCATATCCCTTTTTGCTTTCCATGAGTTTTAAGCATGTTTTGGGGATTGAAATAAGTTTTAATGTTGCAAATAAACATGAGGATGCATAGAAAGAGCTCACCCGGTCCATGTGACATTAAAGTGAATATCTAGCCTTGCATGAAGCTATAGAGAAAGAATATGAACCTAGAGAAAATAATCTTTCTTTCATGCTTCCCATATGCATATGAGTACGTAAGGCATGATGGGTATGAGCTAGAGAGTAAGGTGTTACAATTATGAGAAATATTTCTGACAAAAAATTTTCATGAGAATTTTGGGTTTCCTACGACTAATTTTTTCACGCCACTAATTGCGTGAGAATTTTTGTGAGAATGGCCTTTCTTATAGAAATTTTCACTTTTTCTCATGGAAAAATACCAAGAGAAATTGACTATTTTCTTTGAGTGTAATGCCTCATGATATAAGAAAAAAGAATTGAGTTCGATGAAGGTGGTATAGTATTTTCCCATCATACCTAAATTTAGATACATGTATAGCAATATAGAAGATGCGAAGCACTTGACATCACATGTAGATGAAAGGATTCAAGATGGCAAGTTTTGGCATCCTACAGATTCTCTTCAGTGGAAAAAATTGATCATGAGTAGCCTGACTTCAGATAAGAAGATAGAAATCTACACCTTACATTATATCTACTTATAGAATGAATCTGCACGATGTCTAAAATAGTACCTAAAATACATGGCTGGTGATTTTGGTAATTTATAACCTACTTCTATAGCTTGAAAAGTTTATAATGTTTTCTATATTAATTTTTAGGCCCAAACAACTTGAAAATGATATAGACGTATACTTGGCTCCTCTGATTGAAGATTTAAAGTTAATGTGAGAGACAAGAGTGGAGGCATATGATGGGCATAGGGAGAAAAGATTCAATTTGAAAGTTATGCTATTTAAGACAATCAATGACTTTCTAATGTATAGTAATTTGTCAGGATACAATATCAAAAGACATTGCGCATACCCTATTTGTGAGAAAGGCACACATTCCATATGGTTGGAAAATTGTATGAAGAATGTCTTCTTCGAGCATCGCAGATTTTTACCTTCGAGACATCATTACTGGCGGTGAAAAGTTTTTTATGAGAATACAGAAAAAGGTAATGCACTTTTGCTGTTGAATGGTGAGTAGCTGTATAAAAAGTTAAAAGATTTGTATAACAACTTTGAAAAATCTTTTGTAAGACATTTTAGGACAAGTAGGTGGAAAAAAATATTTATTTCCTTTGTATTGCCATATTGGAAGTTCTTGTACGTAAGGCATTTCCTTGATGTAATGTATATCGAGAAAAATGTATGTGACTGTGTAATTGGTACATTATTCAATGTACTAAAAAAGATCAAAGATGGTATCAAGGCAAGGTTGGACTTAGTTACTTTGGAAATAAGAGGAGAATTCGTACCAGTAAAGAAGGGACATCATACTTATCTATCTCTGGTAGCTCATACTCTATTTAAGAAAGAAAAAATTACTTTTTGTGAATTTCTTGACAGAGTTAAGGTTCTAGAAGGGTATTCTTCAAACATTAAAAAGCTTATATCAATGAAAGATTTGAAGTTGAAAGGTTTCAAATCTCATGATTGTCATCTCTGATGGAGCATTTGATTTTGGTGGCTCTACGCTCCATTTTGCCCAAAAAGGTGTAAGGGACAATCATTAAACTATGCTTCTTCTTTAAGTCCATTTGCAGCCAAGTGATAGATCCTGTAAAATTGCCAACATTATAAAGACAAATTATAGTCACTTTGTATAAGCTTAAGATGTATTTCCCGCCTTTGTTCTTTGACATAATGGTTCACTTAACTGTTCACTTAGTTAAAGAGGCATAGATATATGATCCAGCTTATTTGAGATGGATGTAGCCAACTGAGCATTACATGAAGATATTAAAAAGGTATGTAAAAAATCAAAGTCAACTAGAGGGTTGCATTGTTAAATGGTACATAGTGGAAGAAGCTGTTGAATTATGTATTGAATACCTATCCAATGTTGATAATATTGGGCTTCCGGTATCTCAATACATAAGAAGAATTGTTGACGAAAGGATTATGGGAAATGAAATAGTTAGCATCTCAAATACACTGTGGGAGTAAGCACACCTATATATTATGCACAACTCTAATGAGGTTAAGCCATATGTGTGGAAACATAAGGAGATACTCAACAGCTTGAACCCCAATAAGAATGAAAGTTGGATATCGAAAAAACATAATCGAATTTTTATGGATTGGCTCAAAAATCACATTTTTTAGAGTTAGATGTAAATCATGGTACAATATTTGAAATTTTGAGATAGTTGATAAGATATCTAAGCCTACATGTCCTCTTTTACACCAATTATCTCATCAATGGTTATACATTCGATACAAAAGCACAAGATGATTGGAGCACAATGCAAAATAGTGGTGTAACTTTTATAACTTAATCTATGCATGTTTCTAGGGCTAAAAACAAAAACTTTATATATGCCTACATGTCATACTTTGGGATAACTGAACACATATGGGAGTTAGACTACATTTTGTTTTGGGTGCTAATCTTCTATTGTAAGTGAGTTGACAACAAAAACGACCTTCGGATTGATAAGTCAAGGTTTATCTAGGTGGATCTTAATAAGATGAGATATAAAGATGAGCCTTTTATTTTTGCATACCAAACTCAACAAGTGTTCTATGTCCCCAATCCTACTAGTAAAAAGTGGTCTATTGTTCTATTGACAAATAAAATAAATGAGGACAAAGATGATATTCAACACTATCAAGATATCAATGTTAAGGATGATCCCTTTTTAGGGATATCAGTTGAAAGTGATTCCACTGAAAATTATGCCCTGTATATGAAAAATGATCATAAAGAGGATATTTGGATTCTAAAGAAAGGGTAAAGAAATCTAAATCAGATAAGAAAAAGAAAAAGAATAACTTAAACATGTATGCTTTCTTTTATTCTCCAATTTCCTTATGTGTCCCCTTGAATTTCTTAAATGTTTTTTTTAATTTCTGAATTAATTTTGGTTATTATTCTAACTTGTGTGTTTGAATTTCAATACAGGTGAATGGCTTCTCTAAGTGATCATAGCAGTGCGCCAGATGATATGAAAAAAGAGATAAACCAGATTAAATGAGGTTTAATTATCCTAAAAAGGTGACCCGTGCAAGAAGTATTGAAAAAAAATTTAAGGTTCAGTGAATTGCTAAGGGTCAACCAATTAAGAAAAATAATAGAAAATTGATCAGTTATATTGGAGTTATGGCTCGTATGAATGTGCCCATCACTGTAAGTGATTGGCAAAGGGTCGACCAAGCCACGAAGAATGCCCTTTGGGATGAAATAGTAGTAACATACTCTGCCATTTTATTTATATTATTTCTTATATATACATGCTCTGACAAGTTGATTATATTGGTTTACAGATGTCTTTTGATATTAATTAGAGTTAGATGAGGTTTGTACTTGGGACAGTCGATAAGGCACTATGATCTTTCCAATATATACTCAATAATGTTAGCTTCCAATAAGAAATTTGTTAGAATAAAATAAATTCGAGCTGTGTACAAGGACACTGTCCTTGAGAGATATTCCGCCACAAGACGGCACTCCCTAGGGTTGAACAGATTCTTTTACGATGTCGCAGGGAAGCAAAACAATGAAAATGAAAACTCAGGGATGAAGAGAAGCAGAGGGAATGGCTCGAATGTTGTCTGCAGCTGTGGTGCATCGAACCCAGTGAGTAATGCAGTATTTATAGGCACAAGTGTAGCGAGGCGTTGGACCACGTTTAATTACATTAATGAGGATGTTTCTAAACGTTGGGCGGTTTCCGACATAAGGATTAATGGAAATTAAATCAGATAATAAAAATAAAAAAATGGATTAGTAATTACCAGTAAACGGATGATCAACATTCAGAAACATTTCCATCATGAACTCATAACCGAAGCCTTAAAATTACGGATATTCTGGAAGGCTATTTAAAAATATTTAATTTTCAAAAATAATTTCTGGCAACGGTAAAGAGTGTCCAACACCACGTATATTTTGCGCATAGGGAGAAATCGACGAATTTCAACTAAGCTCAACTGTGTTGGCTCAGCCTTTTGTACGCGCGAGCCCATTCTCCTCCTAGGCCTATTTTACTCTTCCATAATCACTTGTTAATATTTATACCCTTGAACCTTCATTTATTTGAGCAATGTGGGACTCTTCTTTTTCTTTTCCCCTTTTGACACACACACACATATTCTCCAACAATCCCCCACATGTGTGTCAAAAGATCACTATCATTTGAATTATAAATATGAGTATAAACATTTCAAATATGGTGTCTTACAAACTATGAACTATTCCTAGACTAATAAAGCTTAGTATACAAAGTTGTAGGTGAAGCTTATAGCTTCTATGAACCAACAATTCTTTGTTGTATAGTAGAGGCTTTAAGAGTCAATTTATACCCCCATAATTTTTGCTATTATCGCAGTTTTGCGCTTTAAACTATGGCCATGCGCGTGCCTGGTTTTAATGAATGCTCTAGAGATTTTTGCCATGATCTCATAGGAGCGGCCCCACTCTACATTTATATAGGTAATTTCATCAAGTGTGACTGCAATGAACACACCATCCATAAGGAATATGAAATCATTAAAAGTTTTTGCTCAGCCTCGCCAATAATGCATCCTAACACTTTTCCATATCATAGGAAGAAACCAAAAGTAATAAAGTGCTAGCAGAATTAATAAATGATTTGTTTTTACCCATATGAACCTCCTTCATGGGATCACCAATCACAGAGGTTGGGTTACCGTCACTATTAATTTTCAAACTGGCTTAAGTCCCATTTCCCTCGATGTTTCCAAAATTTGTTTCTTCCCTAAAGGTTTGGTTAGAAGGTTTGCCAGATTTAATTTTGACTTTACAAAATTGATCGATATAACTTCATTTTTCAACAGCTGTCTTATAATATTATGTCTCAAACGAATATGCCTACTTTTGCCATTATAGGTCTTATTTTTAGTAACGGCTATTGTCGATTGACTATCACAATGTAATGACACTGATGGTGTTAGTTTTTCACCTAATGGAATATTTGCTAAGAAGTTTTTCAACCACTCAACCTCATTACTAGCTAGCTCCAAAACAATGAACTCTGAATCCATAGTGGATCTTGCTATAATATTTTGTTGAGCTGATTTCTAGGTTACTGCACCACCACTAAGAGTGAATATATAGCCACTAGTGGATTTGGTCTCTTCTGAATTTGAGATCCAATTAGCATCATTGTATCCTTCTAATATAGCGGGAAATCCATTATAACATATACCATAATTCATGGTACCTTTTAGATAACTCATTTATCTATCTAAAGCTAACCAATGTTCACTATTTAGACAGTGAGTATATCTACTCAATCTACACACAGCATATGCTATATCAGGTTGGGTGTAATTCATTAAATGCAACAAACTTTCAATAATCTGTGCATATGTAGATTGAGCTACCGAATCACCCTTATTTTTGACTAATTTAGTTCTAGCGTCATAAGGAGTGCTCACAGGTATCTTTTCAAAGAATCCAAATTTTTTAAGAATCTTTTCAACATAATGTTCTTGAGATAGCAAAATATTATTTTCACTCCTTATGATCTTAACACCTAATATCACCTTTGCTTCACCCATATCCTTTATGTCAAATTTAGAAAAAAGAAACCTTTTAGTTTCAATAACAACATTCATGCTTGTACCAAAAATAAGCATATCATCAACATATAAACAGATAATCACACAACCATCATTCACAATTTTTGTATAAACACATCTTTCTACCTCAACAGTGGAAAACCCATCACTTGTTAAGACTTGATCAAGTTTTTCATGCCATTGTTTCGGTACTTGTTTCAATCCATATAATGATTTAACAAGTTTACAAACTTTATTTTCTTGTCCAAGAGCAACACACCCTTCAAGTTGTACCATATAAATTTCCTCTTCTAAATCACCATTTAAAAAAGCAGTTTTAACATCCATTTGCTAAATAAAAAGCTTGTAAACTGAAGCTAAAGCAATCAAAATTCTAACAGAGAAAATTCTAGTTACCAGAGAAAAAGTATCAAAATAGTCAATATTTTATTTTTGAGTAAATCCTTTAGCTACTAGCCTCACTTTATATTTATCAATGGATCCATCAGGATTATATTTTCTTTTAAAAACCCATTTGCAACCAATAGGTCTTGCTCTCGGAGGCAAGTTACCAAAACCCAAGTTTTGTTTTGATTTAATGAATCTATTTCAGCTTTAATTGCTTCTTTCCAAAGATGAGCATCGAAAGATGAAATTGCTTCAGAGAAATTTGATGGCTCATCTTGTAACATATAAGTATAAAAATCATTTCCAAAAAAAGTTTCTTTTCTTTATCTTTTGCTTCTCCTCAAATTTTCCACAAAATTTTCTCTTTCATTTATTTTAGATGAAGAAGGAAAATTTTCTACTGTTTGAGAAGTATATTGAACTTTCAAAGGAAAAATATGTTCAAAAAATTCTGCATCTTTGGTTTCAATAATAGTGTTATGATCAAGAACATCACTTTTTTAAACTAGAAATCTATATGATGCACTATGTTCAACATATCCAATAAGCATGCAATCAGAAGTTTTAGAACCAATTTTTCTCTTTTTAGGATCAGGTAATAAAACTTTTACAAGACACCCCCATACTTTCAAATATTTTAAATTTGGTGTGTATCCTTTCCATAATTCATAAGGTGTCTTATTTGTTTTCTTATAAGGTATTCTATTTTGTAAAAAATATACAGATAATAAAGCTTCACCCCATAAATTATCTGATGCAGAAGAACTTACAAGCATAGCATTCATCATTTCTTTTAAAGTTCTATTTTTTCTTTCTACTAATCCATTTGATTTAGGTGAGTATGGAGGGGTTACTTCATGAATTATTCCTTCTTTTTCACAAAAGTCATTAAATAAAACAAATTCTCCTCCTCTATCTGATCTAACTCTTTTAATCTTTTTATTTAATTGATTTTCTACCTCAGCTTTGTATAAAAGAAATTTATCAAAAGTTTCATCTTTGTTTCTCAATAAATAAACTTTTGTATATCTAGAAAAATCATCGATAACAGTTACAAAATACTTTTTGCCACCTCTTATCATAGTTTGTTTCAAATCACCTAAATCAGTATGTATTAAACTAAGTAATTCAATTTCTCTTTGTACAGAAAAATAAGACTTTTTGGTTAACTTAGCTTTTACACAAATTTCACATTTGTTTAGAAAATTATTTTTAATTTCAGAAATTAAACCAAGTTTTTGCATTTTCTTTAAATATGACTTACTAACATGTCCTAATCGAGCATGCCATATATCAAAAGTATCAACCAAAAAGACAGACAAGTAAGTAGAAGATGATGCATTTTCATTCATATCAGCAATGTTGAGTACAAACAGTCCCTGTGTACAATAGCCCTTCCCTACAAATACATTATTCTTTGTCATTATGATCTTGTCAGATTCGAATGACACTTTAACCCCAGCTTTGCTTAATAGAGCTACAGAAATTAAATTGGCTCTAACATCAGGTATATGAAAAACATCATTGAGTGACAAAGTTTTTCCAAATGTGAGTTTCAGTTTAACCTTTCCTTTTCCTAGAAATTTTGCAGTTCGGGAATCAGCAAGGTAAACACGGTCTTCTCCTTCCTTGGTAGGATTATAGGAGGCAAACATTTCACGATTTGCGCAAATGTGCCTGGTAACCCCAGAGTCTACCACCCATTTTTTCACATCAGATACTAAAAGAGCTTGAGAAATGACAGGTACAATGATTTCATTTCCTTCATCTCCTTGAACCAGATTGGCCCTAGGAGGATTGTCATTTCTAGCCCTCTTCCTGCATAGAGCAGCATGGTGGCTTGGTTTTCCAAAAACAAAGCAACTCCCTTTCCTTTTGAATTTGGGGTTAGAACTTTTGGGCTTGTAGTCAGGTTTTGTTTTAGAGTCATACCTTTTGTCGTGCTGCTTTGTCTCTACCAAATTTACTTTTGAGGCCATCTCTTTGCCTTTTGCAGCTTGCATCTCTTTTCAATTTATGTCTTCAATTATGATGTGAGCGATTAGGTCCGACAACGGCAATTGTTTTTGTTTGTGTTTTAGTTGTTGTTTGTAGTCCTTCCATAATTCAGGCAACTTCTCAATCAAAATTCCAGCAACAAACTCGTCAGGTAAGTTGATTTTTTCTGCCCTCAACTCTTCTAGCAGCTTATGATACTCATTAATTTACAGCTTAATATCTTTGTCCTTAGTCATCTCCCATCTATAATAATTTCCAACAACAAACTTTTGCTTCCCAACATCCTCAGCAGTATATTTGGCAATTAGCGATTCCCAGATTTTGCTTGCTTCTTTATTCACATAGTAAACATCGAAGAGATCATTAGACAAATGTTAATGATAGTATTTTTGCATACCTTGTTGGCATATTCCTAAGCAATCCTTTGATTTTGGTCAATATCTAATGGAGGCTCGGACTGTGTGAGTGCAACTGCAACTCCATGTAGGTCAAGGATAGAGTAGACATGTTCTTGCCACCTTTGAAAATTTTTTCCGTCGAACATCTCAATTTTTGAAATATTAGGTGGTGGCCTAGATAGTGGCATCGGAGGCAACGCAAACAGACTGAAAGATGTAGCACCCATACTAGCCCCGACAGGGCCATCGAAAGCAGTGGTGTTGTTTTGTTGTGACTCCATATCTCTCAAGATTGTTAGCTGCCAATAAGAAATTTGTTAGAATAAAATAAATCCCAGCCGTGTACAAGGACACTGTCCTTGAGAGATATTCCGCCACAAGATGGCATTCCTCAGGGTTGAACGGATTCTTCTACGATGTCGCAGGGCAGCAGAACAACGAAAATGAAAACTCAGGGATAAAGAGAAGTAGAGGGAACAGCTTGAATGTTGTCCGCAGCTGTGGTGCATCAAACTCAGTGAGCAATGGGGTATTTATAGGCACAAGTGTAGCGAGGCGTTGGACCACGTTTAATTACATTAATGAGGATGTTTCTGAACGTTGGGCATTTTCCGACATAAGGATTAATGGAAATTAAATCAGATAATAAAAATAAAAAAATGGATTTGTAATTACCAGTAAACGAATGACCAAATTCAGAAACATTTCTATCATGAACTCATAACCAAAGCCTTAAAGTTACAGATATTCTGGAAGGCTATTTGAAAATATTTAATTTTCAAAAATGATTTTTGGCAATGGTAAAAAGTGTCCAACACCGCATATATTTTGCGCGCAGGGGGGGAATCGACGAATTTCAACTGAGTTCAACTGTGTTAGCTCAGCCTTTTGTGCGCGCGAGCCCATTCTCCTCCTAGGCCTATTTTGCTCTTCCATAATCACATGTTAATATTTATACCCTTGAACCTTCATTTGTTTGAGCAATGTGGGACTCCTTTTTTTCTCTTCCCCTTTTGACACACACACACACATATTCTCCAACAAATAGTAGATTCTTGAGATAAACTAATGGGAACATCTTTAAGCATCCCCTTGAATTATTTCAAGCTATGATAACTCAAGAGGCTTGGGATCCTTTTACTGGTCGACGCAAAGAGGAGTCTTTCTAGGTAATCACATTCTATAATATATAGTTGTTTATTTTAGTTGCAACAATATGTATTGATTCGATTATTATGTCTTTTCATAAAAATTAAGTTAGGAGAATCGAGAAAGAATAAAGAATATCCAATACCCATACAGGAAAGGGCGATTGGGATACTCAAGCCTTGAGCAATAAATGGTATATGAATATATATGTTATCTATTTATGAATATGTAATGCAATGCAATACTTACGCACTAGTTTTTTGTCCTAATATACAAATCGAGCATGAGGGATCAGAAGTCAACATATTATCTCGTCATATTTTATAGAAGATAGATCGAGTCAATAAAGTAGATAAAATTGACAATGAGCGTGTCCTTAAAGTCTAGAACAAATGTGTAAGTATTAATTTATTATCTAAACTTTCAATCATTTTATTTCATTTTCTTACTTTCAATAATATTTTCTTTTTAATTTATGTATCATAGGACACCTTATCACAGACCTTCACACAAGGCCATGTATTCACAAGGGTGAGAATATATTGGGCAAGGTACTTGATGTCCCGAGCACCCCAGTTGTGTTAAGGCTGTCGACTTAAACATCAGTTAAGAGACTATTTTGGGACATAAAAACACTCAAAGTTGCATTCTTCAATTAAGATTGTCAATTTGAGAGAGATAGTGGAGAGACATGAGCAAGAGCAATCTGAGTTGAAAAAGCAACTGGAGGATCAATGACGACTCACTGAGAATTTGATCAAGATGCAGATGATAGTGATGTAGACAGTGAAAGCCTACCTTAGTAGTAAAGGTAGCTGCACACATTCCTTTCAGCATCTCCCTAAGGTAATTACTTTCTTTAACTAAGTTAATAGTTAAATGCTTTCACAGCTTATTAGCAATTTCTTATGTTATGATTTGTTTATGATGAAGCAAACTATCTATTATGATTAGACACCCTTACTCATTGCGTGGTTACAAAGAGTCATATGTATAATATTGTAGGAAACACAGTTCACAATGCAATACTACTCGCTGACCACATGAGAATAGTCGTTAATATCTCTATGGAGGAGAATGCTGAATTACCTATTCTTACCAAGGACGCAATAACGGTAGGACAAGTAGTAGGGAGCTTCATTGCGTAGCCCACCAATCTCATTATGGTAGCTCTATCAAGACAGGTTTGTTAGTTAACACTTCCTTATGGTTCATTTCCTTATAATTCTTTATTGATTCCAAATTAAACTAACTCACTTTGTTGCACATTCCAAGGAGAAACACCTGAAAGTGTCAAGACTTAGCAAAGAATCAATTACCGCACCATCAAAGACAAAGGCCCACCCTTAGGTTTTGAAAAAATTACAAATTGGGACTTAAAGCATTAGCAGAATAGATGTTAGGGGATGATGGCATAAAAGTTGTAAATTTTGATAAAGAGATTTACAGTAGAGAAATACAGGATGTGATTAAAATGGAAGTAATAAATGACAACTTGGGGGGTAAAATGATAGGGGCCACTGCTATTAATATATATATATCAGGTACTTCCTCTACTATACATAAACTATTTTTTACTATGTTCATATAAGTTTATCATTAATCCATTGGTTTCTTCATCTCAGGTACTTGTACCATACATTCTTAGTCCCTGGCAACATTATGAAGAGGTTCATGTTCATCAATCCCTATGATGTAGTTGCTTTTACTCCACAGATGCCATATTACCAACTTATAAGTCAATCACAACAAGTAGCCAATATGTTTATTGCAAGAGCCGAGAATGAGATGTTATTCTTGGCCCTTTACGTGCAAGGGTGAATCAT
This sequence comes from Erythrophleum ivorense, assembly GCA_026724425.1. Taxonomy (NCBI): domain Eukaryota; kingdom Viridiplantae; phylum Streptophyta; class Magnoliopsida; order Fabales; family Fabaceae; genus Erythrophleum; species Erythrophleum ivorense. The sequence continues at coordinate 48,342,785 of JAIUCV010000008.1, read as the reverse complement.
TTAGCACTAAACTTTTCAATTATATGTAATTTGAATGTCAACTATTTAATTATAATTTACTAACACTGGTTAATTATCTTAGGGTACACTGGTTGTTGATCATTATCAATCCATGTGTTCCAAAGATATATTACATAGATCATTCGAATGGTGACTCAACAAACCATGAGCAGATGCAAAAGTTATTTAATCAATAAGAATATGCATTTATTTTCTAAGTATTTCTATATATTTGTGTGTTAATTTCAAAATAATTTCTTATATTAAGTTTTTTCTACTTGCTTGATGGGGCGGTGGTGATGTTCTGCACAAATTGCAAGCTTAAGGTGTCAAAGTAAAAATCACCCACCACATTATACAAATAGAACAAAGTAAAGGTATTTATCAATGTTTAGCCAATTATTGAGCACATTATTTCCTAAACTTAATATGTTTTTTATTATATTTTTACAATGTCTAAAACAACTAAACAACATAGATTGTGGATATTACATGATAAGATTTATGAAGGATATCATCACACACAGATAGCCTACGATCCCAAACACGATATGTAATTCAGTTCCTTTAAGTGATTGGATGATTTTCCTTGCCTCTATGTTTTTTCATATACTAAAATTTAACTATAGGATGGTATTAATTGATGGTAATTTGCCGTTACTAATTGTATTTGGTGATAATAGTATATAATTTTTCATTATCAATTATAAAGAAAAGGTTTAAAATTTGAAAAATTTTTATTTTTAAGCCGTTATGCTACCAGTTTTTCTTTAATATAAAACTTTCTTTAAAAAAATACTTCTAAAATTTGACCAAATTCCAGTTATATAACTTCAAATTGTTGTTATTTCATTTTGCAGTACTTCTTGGACGCATATTGTAAGAAATACTCTCATGCTCAGATAGATGAACCTAAGGAAGAGTGATCTCAGTATGTGTTCCAATAGTGTCTCTTGGTTTAATTGTAATTAACTTATGTTAATTTCTATTAGTTTTAATTTGTTAGTTTATTGATTACTAATTGTAATTGTTCTTTGATTGACTAATAAAGAGAATAAGTATTCTTTGATTGCTTTATAATAATTCTTCTTAAATAACTAGCTAGTATTTTGAGTTGGTGAATAATTAATGGCTAGTAGAATGTAGAACTAAAAATAAAATAAGAATAGGGATGAATTCAAGTGCCAAAGGCACTTAAAGTAAATAAACTGGAAGTATATCTAAAAAAGAAAACGTTCTCGGTTAATTATAAACCGCCAACAAAACCAAGTTTTTGCTATTGATTTTAGACCGCCAACAAATGTGACCTCCTTTTGTTAGTGATTGTTGGCGGTTATAAGCCGTCAATAAAAGTAAAAAATAACTGCCAACAAAGCTTTTTCTTGGCATAGTGTCTGTAGCTATGTTTGGAAACTTTTAACCATTTGCATTGTTATATACTTATACTCTATACATGGCTTCCATATAAAAAGGGCTTCTAAAGCTTTTTTTTTCCAATCTTCAACTCTTTATCAAAATCAAATTGTTGATGTAGATAAAAAATATTTGTTCATTCCTACAAATAGTTGTAGGATCTGTTTGGGAAAGTATATCACATAGTCCACAAACATGCATGATTGCACGGTATGATTGCACATTTGCTAACTCACTTTTACCTTATTGTTAACTTTGAAAGAACTCACTTTTTTTTTCTTTAATTGCAACTACACTATTGAGAATGTCCTATATTTTTTTCTTCTCTATTTTTGAAACTAGATTCTTTATATTTAGTGTTTAAATGCATTAAATAAATCTAAATAATAAAAAAGAAAGAATTAGTAAATAAATTTCATATATTGTCTCTTCACTTTGCTTTTTCTTCCTTTAATTATCTTTAAATTTATTTATTTATTTAATATATTTAAACCAAAAAATCATATTACTCTATTTTTACCCTCTTTCTCTCACTCAAATGAAAGTAAAAGGAGATATAGGAATCGTAAATAATTTTGTGAAAAAATAACATCTTTTTTTAGGAGGGGGTGAGTTAATGATAAAGGAATACTTGCTTGTAAGTTTTTGTTTATTTCAATGTCAAAATATAATTAAAAAATAAGATAAAATGTAATAAAAAAATAAAGTATAGGTAAAAGTATAAAAAAATTATATTTAAAGACTCATATCACATACAATTTATTTTAAAAGACTTTAAAAATTGAAATTATTAACACTTTTCTATATCTAATAATAAATTTTTTAAAATTAATAATAAATCTCTTAAAATCTAATAATAATAATAATAATAGTTTGTAGAAATAATTTTAATTTTTAAAATTTTTTATTATAAATTCTATATGATATGAATTTTTAATTATAATTTTTTTAAAAAAATATTCTTAACAGAAGTGGGCATACATAGTTATACTGGATGTGACATTCTAGTGCATAAAATTTTTAGCACAAGTTGCTATATATATTTGTGTTAGATCTGACGTTTTGGCGCATAAATGTCAATTCCTATTAGCTATATCAAGCCCATTTGTCTCCCAAAAGCCTGCAATCTATCATAGCCCTTCGTCAACCCACTTAGACAAAAGAATCCAACGAACGGAAGTTATTTAAAGTTGTCCGTTTTTTTATAAAATTCAGAGCCTTTCATCTTAAAGGGCTCTCGTCATTATGTCCCTAAATAAAGGAGTCATCCTTTTTTAAAATAAAACTTTTTTTTAAACATTACATGCTGTCAGTACACCGTGCCGCACGGTAAGTAAGTGGCTCACAATGTTAAAACCGCTGCATGTTGTTAACTTTCTATGCAAAATTCTAAGTTTAAATTGCTGCACATGTTGGGATTAACACTGAACTTAACACTGTTGGAGGGAGGGAGAAATTTCACAAAAATTCATGAGAGGGAAAATTTTAAAAAAAATAAGGACAGAAAATTTTTTTAAAAGATTTGAGGGAAAGAAATAACAAATTTATGAGAATTAGATATTAATTCTACAAGGTGTTTATTTATTAAATCAATGTGAACATTAGATACTATTTTATGTGAGTGTTTGATGCCCAAGTGTTGTATTTATTATAATTAATATAAGTATTAGTGGAGGTTATGATCCTCCGTGCCACTCTATCATGTAGTGATAAATATTTTCCGTACAATAATTATGCAAGTGTGTTCTCTCTCTCTATATATATATTCTCTAATTCATTATAGTTAGCATTTTGATTATTTACTTTTTATTAAAAAAATTGTTGCATTGATATGCTTGTATAAATTATAAATTTATCAAATTGATATGGATGTTAGATATGATATGTTGTATATATATTTGAAGATTATAACAATTATATACATTTTTTAACATTTTGTACAACTTAAAAAAAAATTGAGACCGCAGCTTGCATTAATGTGGCGTCTGCAACACACGCAACCTAATTTAAAACCTTGGGCCAAAAAGTAAGAGAATATCAAAATGAATGTTGAGCAAGAAACATGAAGCAGATTGGCTCATTTTAAAGTTTCTTATCTCTCAGTTTTGTAGTGATGTCTACTTAAGAAAAAGGAATCAAAGAACATATGGTGGGTAAGTAGCAGACGATGAGGTTCATTCACTACGCTCATAAAGCATTGATTTATAAAATATCAGAGATTTACTTTTTACTTTATTAGATCTTTGCGCGCTTACCAAGCTAAGATTGTATGCTCAATTAAATCCACTCAGCAAACCCAAGTGGGGAATTTTCTGTTTGGTAGCACTTGGTGCATGAAGAAAAGATAATTGTGTAATTCCATTTCTTCGTCGTCCATTCACGCAATATATCAAATGTATCGAGCACTTATTAGCTAAGGTATCATATTATACAACAAAAAACAAGAGAAGACGTGTAAATTACACCTATCTTATAGGAAGGCACTCATGGGGCTGAGTATTTAGTTAGAAACACGCATCGATTTGCCGTAGCGATCATTTATAAATTGGATATGAGTCATCTGCATGAAAAAAGGGTGGCAACTTTATTTTTGATGAAAGAACCCTTTTGCTCTGGATTGGATGGCTTGAAGTGAAAACTTTTTAAAAATATGTAATGTCATAGCCACATGGTGAAAACGTAACCCTCTCTGTCATACGCCAGCTTCAGCAATAGCTTCCCAAGCTGCAGACCAATTATTGAAAAACTGAAAAATTCGGAGTTACTTCAAGAATCCAGGTTTTCTTAAACCGTGGATATCAATAGTTACCAGAGGAATTTCAGAAAAATTTACAGATGTATGGAAGTAAAGGATTTTCGCTTTTGGTTTTGAAGATGACATGGTTAAAAGGGTTTTATTTACTTATGAAGCTTTCTATCAGGCGGTGCACAGAAAATGGGTGTTAATTATCTCTGTCTCAGTCACTAATACCGTTAAAAATGAGAAAGCAAATAATCATAATAATAATGTTCACCTTCAATGAAAATAATATATATGTAGGGTCCTAATTGTAACAGGCAAAGGATTTGTCTTATGTATGCCAGATGCATTTGGGAACATGTTTTGCGGCATCATGTGGGAGTGAGTGATCCCTATTTAACGAAACAGCGTTGCCGTGCAGCTCTTCATCATGAATAGACCTATAAATTTAAATTAAATTTTGCATAATCTTTTAGACAAAAGATACCCGTAATCTTATATGTAAATTTGCGTTAGTCATTTTGTGGAAAATACTATACTTTAGTTAATATAATATACTTTAAGAGATACTCATTGATTATACTCTATATTTCATGCAAAGAAGAATTGATAAAGAAAAGTAGGAAACAGCGGTCTGAGGATGCTGTTGAAGTTTGCATGTGGCTGTGTATGAAAATGTCTAAATAACGCGTCCGAATCTCTAAACAATTATTCAAGTTGTCTTTTATCATATCTTCTCTTTTTAATATATATATATATATATATATTAGAATAGACAAATATGTCAAACGATTTGGTTTGAGTAAATTTGCGTTGGGTTCAAACTGATTGGATATGTAATTATTTATGTGACATGTTGAAAATATTTAATAGATTATATATTAAATGATCTACGGCTTTTTTATTCAAGTTAGATTTACATATCATTATATACACATATTTATTTTTTAATCATTTAGTGCATTCTTTTATTAGTTATTATTCATTTTATTTTTTTATTTTGATTTCATTTCAATTCACGCTACAAAAAAATGCAATGAACATATAGCAAGGGATCATTCCCCGGCCATTTCTAGTGCTATATTACGTGAGAAATTTCATTTGTTAGAGTCCCTCGCTATTAGAATTGTCAAGGATTTTCTTTCACTATTATGTAGCTATAAGGGGTTAGTTTATTGGGAAAAAAAATCGTCGCTATATAGTAAGAGATTTCCCTAGCTATTCATTTGCCATCTCAAAGTTATTCCGTCACTATTCTTTAAACATTTCTCGCTAAAATGTGTTTTGGATACATCCTTGGACAAAAACTCCGACGCTATTCTCTCACAATCCCGTTGTTATTTCCTAGTTATATTCCTTGGCAAATCTCTTGCTATTCCTCTCTAATCTCTTGCTTTTTCCTTTCTAATTCCTTGTTAATTTTTCTCTAGTCTAGTACTAAAAAACTTGTTGGTATCTTGGTTTTTGATATTGTAATTCAAATTAAATAATTAAAAATTGAATTGCATTCCAAAAAAATTTCAAATACAAATACCAAATGTCATAAGGAAAAAAAATCTAAATTACATAAATAGCCATCTCTATCAAAATCTTTATCTTGACCCTCATCTCTCAATGTCTCTATTAATTATATATACAATGATCAAACTATTCAGATTCCACAACTTCTCAGGCCCAAGAATGCAACATTCGAGGTATCTTCATCATTTGTTCTGTTGCTATGGCAGTAGACAATTATCTAGCTCTCAACTTCTCCTGAAAGAAGAAATAACCAAATAAAGCAATTGATACCATGTTTCGTGCGAGCTAGATTGGCTATTTGCACACCATGGCAAATGAGGCTTAGAGATACAGAAGTTTTAAGTATAATCAATTCTAAATTAAATTTTTTTATTTTTATATAATCATTTTAATCTCACTTATGATTTTAGAATATTGAGAAACTATACTTTTAAAGCAAAATAAAACTAAATAAGATCGAAAATATTGTAAAACAATTAAGAGATAAAACTAAACAAATTATAAAAGAATAAACTAATTTTGGCCAATTCACAACAAAGTAAATTGTAATTTACTTTTTATTCTATTTTTTAAGTTTAGTGAATATATCAAGTCTGGGGGAATAACGACTAATGGGTTGCTTTTCATGTGAATCGGGTTTGGACATAACATTGCAGAATATTGCAGCAACAAGTATGGGATATGTCTGAAGTACCATGATCTATGTTGGCCCCAAAAAAAACAAAAGTACCATGATCGGGTGTTATGTTGAGTGCTGGCAACAAGCACAAATGCTTTAGTGTGTGTGTGTAAGCTGTTTGTTCTTCTCTAATTTCAATAGATTTAGATCTTAAATTTTTGTTTGAAATAGGGTTGAACAGACTCTTAAATTTATGCGTAGCCTAATCTAATATCGGGGTAAATTATACTAGGCATGAATTTAGGAGTCTATTCAAACCTATTTCAAACAAAAATTTAAAATCTAAATCTATTGAAATTAGAAAAGAACATACAGCTTACTAAACATTCTCATACATGCATGATGTGGCCCAAATCTTAAATTTTTGTTTGAAATGGGGGTGAACAAACTCCTAAGTTCATCCCTAGCTTAATCTAATATCGGGTCAAACTAGCTAATATTTTGGGCAAGTTGGGTTAGATTTTTTAAAATTTTTTGTTAAAATTATAAAATAACTTAAAAACAATTTTATATAAATCCATATAAAATTATATTTTACTCTTAAAAAATTAAAAAATTTTATAAAAGTCTTTGTAAAATTACGTTTTGTACTTTAAAAATTAAAATTTTTATATAAGTTCCTTCAATATATATATATTTTTAAATTAATATAACCGAGTCAAGATAAACCAACCTAGCTAGTCAGTTAGCCTAAATCGATCTTGTAGTCCAACTTAGCACTAAAAAAAAAAAATTTCACAACCCAAATAGGCCTAATGTGATCAGGCTAGGTTAAGTTGAACCAAGTGCACCTCTAGTTTGAAACCAACATTGTCAAATGGACATAAAGTATATAGAGTACATGATAAATCTTATTTATATGTATATTTTCATATTATTTTATAAAGACTTATCAAGTATTTATGTTAATATTTTCTATCCTACATTCATTTTGAAGTTAAATTGTATAGTTAAATTATTTGAATATATATAAATGATTATAAACATAATATTCTAATTTTGGACTGTAAATTTTGTTTGAGAGTTAAAATATCTAAAAAAGTCCAAATATTAATACTTGGAAGTCCCAAGTGAAGAAGCTAATGAATTATTCTGGTCATATTTTAATTTCAGAAAAGTTTTTGTACATTTTTATAATAGAAAAAATGTTATGTAATTTAAATATATTTTCGGGAATAAGAGAGTAATTTACTGATATAATTATATTGTGACAGGATTAAATTCTAGTTTAATAAAAAAAATCCATAAAATTAGGTTTGATCTCATTGTACCTGTGCATATGAACCTGGCCTAGAAAAATTGTAACAAAATTGATATGTCCCCGTTGGCGGTGTAACCCTTCTCAATTATTGAAGACTTTGAAATTAAGGTAAATAATTTATGGAGTCTTTCTCACAATTATTGAAGACTTTGAAATTAAGGTAAATAGTTTATGGAGTCTTTGTCCAGTTAGATGACATATATTGCTTTTTGAATATTTAAAAACCGACAAGATAATGAATAAGCAACCGATGATATATGTATATAAACGCACACGCATATATATGCTCTAGAAATCATGCTATCTTTTATTTATTCATATTTTAAAAAAAAGAACATTTTTCTTCTTCATAAATTTCTCTATATACTCCTTAAAGAGTATGTGTTGTACCCCAAAAAAAAAAGGTATGAGAGCTTTTTTGGCAAAATTTCCGCTTTAAAAATAATTATGCTCACATGCCACATAAATTTTCAGTGAACTCAACTAGCATATGCGTATGATTGTTCTTCGTTCATTTAATATACCAATTTTTTTTATAAGAGTATTAAAACTCCTGTTCCGTCTAAACACAATTGGAAAATAAAATAAAACTATGAGAAATTAGGAAAACACCTAACGGGTTAGGCTACTGGTGTGATATTGGAGTTTGACCAAAATAAATTTTATTGGGAATCACTTACATTTGTATGTAAAGCCATTTGTGTACAACTTATTGAAAGATGTGCAAGTAGCATTAGTTTAAATAAAGGGAAAAATTAACCAAAATAATTAAGATAAAATTAAAATTAAAAAAATTAGCCAAAACTTTTTGTCTACAAAAATTATTGGAGTACTGATAAATCCATATGTATGTTATTATTTTATATATATTTATTATATTTTTAGGGATTTTTTTTATTATTTTGAGATAATTATTTTTATTTTAAAAATATTTTACTTAAATGGGTTTTTCTTAAATAAAGAGAAACTAAAATATAGTATATGCTTTAAAACTATTATTGTAACATTAGACCCTTTTTTGTTTGCAGTTGTGCCGAGGAGAAATGAGGCGACAGTCGAAACACCAGTAGAACATAGGTGCCACAAGCACCAAAGAAGAAGCCCAAGTCTAAGAGTCCAATATGTTTAAAATCCAAGCCAGATGAAGCCCTATACTTAGGCGCATATTTGTAACAAAAAGAGGCCTGGGCGCTATGGTATTCATTGAAGTGAAATTTCAAAGAGCTAAGTCCATGAGTAAAGGAGTCCATGCGCTTAATAAAAATGAAAATAACCCAAATCCCTTGGACCTCCTCAAATTGGTAGCCAGAATATTAGAACTCCAAGTCCAACTAGGAATAGTATTAAATGCCAACTTATTATTATTATTATTATTATTATTATTATTATATGTTCTAGTCCAATTCAAACCCTAGTTGGTCATCTATTGTAAATAATCTTTGGTGTCAACCTACAATAATGAAACACTGGAAAGAGAGCTTAGGAGTATCGGGTGACAGTGTGTGTGAATGTCGCTGCTACCCATGTAACTAATCACCCAAGGCTCCTATTGGCAGTTTGAAGACTCTAAGAGAATATGATATGAATGATATTGGTAGTTTGAAAACTCCAAGAGAGAATAATTTTCTTACTGTTTCTACCAAAAAATTGGGAAATAGTTAGAGAAAGTGTTTACAATTTTATTAAAGGCTTATGAAATAATCACCATAGGATTTTAAAAAGTAACAAGACCTTGGTGAATCTAATGCCGAAAGTTGATAGACCTAAAAGAGTGAACCAATTTTACCTCATTTCACTTTGTAATGTCTTGTATAAATGCATAACCAAGGTGTTGGTTAATAGAGTCAAGAAAATTCTTCCCATTGTTGTCTTTCCTTCCCAAGCAAGCTTCTCTTAGGTAGAAATATTCAAGATAGTATTATAATCACAAAAGAGTTCATTCACACAACATGGAGGATAAGAGAAAAAATGAATTTCATGGCTATTAAAGTAGAATGGGAAAAAGACTTATGACAGAATAAATTGGCTTTTCATGAAGAAAATTTAGAGGAGTTAAAGTGTCCTTCTAAATTCATAAGACTTGTTATGATGTGTATTAGCACCACTAAATTCATTATTCTATGGAATGGAGAAAAAACAACTTCTTTCATTCCCACGAGAGGAATAAGACAAAGGGACTCTTTGTCCCCATATCTCTTTGTATTGGGAATGGATAAATTATCCCATATGATAGCTAATCACATTAATGAGAAAAAAATGGAAATCCATACGTGCAAGAAGGAGGGGCCTTCAAATATCTCATTATATGTTTACAAATGACTTACTCTTTTTCACTAATGCTAATATTAAGCAAATGCAATATGTTATAAGTTGTTTTAACTCCTTTTGTGATATTTTAGAACATAGAATTAGTGCAACCAAAACGCATATATATTTCTCAAGCAATATGGATAGTAGTTTGTGAGAGAAAATTTGCCATGCAAGTTGGTTCCAAAAGGTGGATGAGCTTGAGAGATAATAGGTAGTATGATTACTAAAGGTAGCCACTTGAAGCATAAGTATAAAGTTATAACAAAGAAGATTAAGAGCAAACTTAACAATTGGAAGGCAAGCTACTTGTCTCTAATAGGGAGGATGACATTGGTGCAATTGATAACTAGAAGTATTCCTATTTTTCAAATGCAATACAATTGATTCCTTAAGAACATAATAAAGAAATCAAAACGGCTAGAGAGGGATTTCATCTAAAGAGAAACTAATGATGGCTAGAAATGGCATGCTTTGTCTTGGAAAATGGATAAACTTATTATACTTCATAATGAATTTAACACAAAAAATATGCAAGAAGATGAACGTAAACATTGAATAATACCCTTAACAGTAGTAACAATCCTTATAAAAGATGAAAAGACTTCACATACTATATTAAAGTTCGAAGAAACAACAACATAAGCCCACAAAAAACACCACAGAACATCACGGAAGGTTGTGAACAGAATTTATAGCACAAACTCAACCAAATGGCAATGCCCACACAAAAGAAAAACTTACATTCAACTAGAAATAGCAAAATGAAGAAATACACAGATAACAACCAAGAAATGGAAGAAAACAAACACCATAAAGACACCTACTAACATTTGAAAAGGTAGCAACTTTCTCCTAAACCATTTTTGTATGTTTTCCCCCACTTTTTTCCCTTCCTCAAATACCCCAATAACTACCATACTCTCTCCCCAATCACGCCCATAACTTTTTTAACTCTCTATCAATTTTTTTTTTAAATTTTTCTCTTTTTCACTTCCGCCCTTACTTATTTTGATTTTTCTAGAATATACCTTAATTTTATTTTCCCTTCTTTCCTCTCCTTTACCTTATGCATGTCTCTTTCTATAAGCGTGAATCTAATAAGTATTAATGCGCCAATCAATGCCCCCACCCTCAAAGGCTATGCCTTGTCCTCAAGGTAAATGTCTGGAAATTGAAAATTAATGGTATCACAATTCTCCCTAAGTGCTTTCATAACCAAGTAAGCTCTCTTATTTGATTCTTGAAATCCTTGACAACTTCAGGTTTGTATTATAACACTAATTCTTCATAAAGAAATGGGAAATGGCCTAAATAGAAACTATAAAATGTAAGAATATTTTTTTAATTGAGAAACATAAAAAACTAGGTGAATTCAAGCTTCAATTAGTAGTTCCCATCAATAGGGCACCTTCTTAAATTTCTTTATAATTTTGAAAGGGCTACAGAACCTTAGACTAAGCATCTCATTAATTTCTTTAGCCAAAGACTTTAATTTGTAAGGTTTAAACTTCAAATATACAAAATCTCTAACGTCAAAAATAATGTCTGGTTAGTGTTTATTGGCTTGGCACTGCATCTTTTCTTGCGCCTTCTCCAAATTTGAGTCTAGCTAAATTTAATTTCAAACTCAACTCAAATCATTTACATTTTCAACTAAAGATAAATTATCTTCCAATTAAAATAATGTTTGTGGATCCTTTAACATAGAGTTCTTTAAAAGGGGTCATTTATGTGGAAGTATTAAAAAAAGCATTGAACCAATGTTTAGCCAAAGCAATCCATTAAGACCAATCATAAGGGTTAGAACTAGCAAAATCATGTAAATAGTTTATAAGCTTCTATTTACTACCTTACTTTGTCATTTGATTCTGGTTGACAAACTAAACTATAATTAAATATGGTTTTTGATAAATTAAACAATTCCTTCTAAAATTAACTTATAAACATCCTATCTCGATTAGAAACTATGGATTTAGGGAAGCCATGAAGCTTTAAGACCTCTTTAATAAATTTCTCAACCACCTCCTTTGTTGTGAATGGATGATATAGTAAACTAAAATGGCTAGATTTAGCGAAACGATCCATAATGACCATGATTGTGTCAAACTTGAGGGATTTAAGCAAACACGCTATAAAATTTTTGCTAATGTCTTTCCAAATCCTTAGTAGAATGGGTAATGGTTGTAGTAATCCCGCAAAAGACATTTCTTGCTATTTATTTTGATGACACACTTCACATTTTGCTAAAAATTCTTGTACATCTTTCTTCATTCCATCCTAATACAAAAATCTAGTCAACCTCTTATAAGTTTGTGCATAACCCAAATGGCCTCCTGGAAGTGATGCATGAAATTCATCTAATAACATAAATCTAAGAAGAACAATTTAGTAAAACCAGTCTTCCCTTGTAAACTAAGAACCTTTTACTAAGGTTGTAACCTTCTTATATTGGTTTCTTAATGATTAACTATTGTACTATATTGGAAAATTTGTTGTCATATTGTACTTCATTTTCCAGTTGTTCTATGTCTCCATATTATCACATAGAGAAAGTCTTAAGCTTCATAAGACTTTCTTTCTTAGGAAATACATCAACAACCTTGTTTCCATTCTTAATTTGTACAAAATTTCAAATTTATATTCCATTAATTTAGAAACCCATTTTTGCTAGTCATCATCAAACGCTTATTGCTCTAGCAGAAACTTTAATGCATTTTTATCTATTTTAGTTATAAAAGGATGGTTGAACAAGTAATGTCTCCATTTTTTAACTACTAGAAAAATAGCCATCAATTCTCTTTTGTACATTAAGCTTTGTCTTGATTTGTTAGAGAGAGCTTGGCTAAAATAGGCAATTGGTTGCCATTATTGCTTTAAAACATCCCCCCAACCTAACTCTTTCAGCATCTATCTACAATGCTAAGCGTTTAGAGAAATTAGGTATAGCCAAAACAAGTGTTGTAGTCATAGCTATCTTGAGAGTTTTAAAGGCTTTCTAGGCTGCCTCATTCCATTTAAAGGCATCTTTTTTAAGGATATCAATGAGAAGAGTTGCAATCTTACTATAATCCTTGACAAATTTACAATAATAACTTATCAAACCAAGAAAATCCCCTAATGCCTTCAAATTTTTTGGTATAGGCCAATTAACTATGCTTTAAATCTTGGATGGGTCTATTTGGATCCTTTCTACAAAAATTTTGTACCCTAAATTCTCTAGCTTAGGTTTAGCAAAAACACACTTCTTAAGATTTATAACCAATTGATTATCTATAAGAACCTATAAGCTTCTTCTTAAATGAGTGAGATTAACAGACAAATTAGGATTATATCATAATGTCATCAAAAAACACCATTATAAATTTTATGATATACTCCTTGAATATATCATTCATTAAAAATTGAAAAGTACAAGAAACATTGGTCAACCCAAAAGGCATGGCTATGAATTCTTAATGTTCCTTATAAGTTCTAAAAGTCATTTTAAGCTCATCGCTAGGCTTAATTTAAATCTGATGATAACCTCACTTTATTTCTAATTTTGAAAAAAAATGGTTGCACCCCTTGATTCATCAATATCTAGAATAAGAAAATATGTTAGATACAATGATTTCATTAAGAGCATTATAATCCATATAATAACACCAACTCCTATCCTTCTTCTTAACCAAGAATAGAGTACTAGAGTAAGGATTGCTGCTTGGTCTAAGTATTTTAACCCCTAATATGTCATTACCTAATCATTCAATTTAAATTTTCTAAAAATGAGAATACTTGCAGGGATGAATATTTGATGGCTACTTTCCTAGCTTGATTAAAATTGAATGATCCTAAGATCTTACAAGAAGTAAACCCTCAAGTTGAGCATAAGTAATGGGAAAATCTTTCTATTTTATTCTAGTTTACATTGATATTTCTTTGAACTTTGCCAAAAAATCTTGTGTTTTTATTTTTAAGAGAGATCTCATCAAAACTTTGAGTATGACCAAAGTCTTGGACAGAGTAAGATCTCCCTTCAAACAAACTCTGCTACCTTGCTTGATCTAGTCTTTATAGTAAATTGTCCTTAATTCATTCTCACCTCCTTTAAAGATTTCAAACATTTTATTCCCAAAACTAAATCATCTCCTCCCAATTTAAAGAGATAGAAAGATTGATAAATTTGATAACCCTATACTTCCACTATCATATCGACATGAATTTTATCCCTTTACACTTTGTACCCATCACCTATTAATACCATGAAGTTATAGGTTTACTACACAGTTAAATCTAATTTCTCAACCAAACTTATAACAATAAAATTACGTGTGGCCCCACTATTTATAGGGATTATCATTGCTTCTCCTTTTAATGCCCTTTTTTCCCTTTATAATCTGATTTTATATGATTACAATAATGGAATTCATAGACAATTCCCTCTGCCTCAACACTTAGTTCTTTTAAACTTTCTAGTTTTTTTAAAATCAACATGTGGAGTTTCTTGTTTTTGCATTTATGGTTGGGATTGAATTTTTCATCATATTTAAAGTATAATCCTAACTCTCCCTCTTCTCTGTAATTTTAGCACCTATTAGTCTTTGAAAAAAAAAAACTACATAGTTTAACTAAAGAAGAAGAATTGAAAGTAGAACTATTCTTATCGTTAATCTCAAACCCCTTTCATCATTAGGTATTCCATTAAACTCGTGTAAGAGGCTCTTTATTTAGGTTAGAGAAATTTGAAACCCTATTAGCCTTTTTTGTACTTCATTTTCATGATGTGAATGGCTTAAAGCCTTTCATAACCTTAAGCTCTCTCTCTTTCTCTAATACTTCATTTCTCTCTTCTACTAAATGAGCTGGATTCATTAGCTCCTTCAATGATACAAGTCTTAACATCCTAACTTTAGCACATATCTCCTCTTATAACCTATTCTTAAAATCCCCTATTAGGACATCATCTTATGTGTCCTTTAATGGAGCTAATAATAACTCAGATCTCTACTATACTCTATAGCAGTCCCTTCTTATTTTGAAGCCAACATTTGATATTTGTAGCCCAATTAAGAGTGATAGAAGCAAACCAAGAGTTCCTTCTTATACTTGCTCTAATAATGCAATAGGCTTTGAACTTTTATCCATTAAAACTAATTCAAGGCACTTCCCTTCATACAAGTAGCCACTACATCCAATATCTCTTCGTCTGCAACTCCATTCATACCAAAATATCACTCCACTTGAAATAGTCAACCAATTAGGTCTTCACCCAAGAATGTTAGTAGTTCAAGTTTATAAAACTTACTAGAATCTCCTATAAACAACTCACTTCCTCCTGCTCTGGCAATCACTCCCTTACATATCTCAGTCTAAGAAAATTGTGGAGCTCCTACCACTACCTTTTTCCATTTTCTCTATACAAGACAAGGATTCTTGCACTTTTAACAGCCACTCCTTTGAAGTACCCACATCATCCTTAAGCCAGTGTATATCATGCTTTAAGTTTTATGCCCTTGCATCCTTCTAATATTAACCATTCTCCAAATCTCACCATTATAATACCAAAATAATAGGCTTCTTCTACTTCATAGTGAATTTAACACACGAAATATGCAAGAAGATGAATGTAAACAATGAATAATACCTTTGGTAATAGTAACAATCCTTATACAAGATGAAAAGGCTTCATACACCACACTGAAGTTTCAAAGAAATAGTAGTACAAACTCATGAACACACAACCACATAAAAGGTCACAGACAAAATTTATAACACAAATAGAAATACATAGGTAGCAATACCCACACAAAAAGAACAACTTAAATTCAATTAAAAACAACAAAATGAAGAAATATGTAGATAGCAACTTGGAAATGGAAGAAAATGAACACTAAAGGGACACTTACTAACATTTGAAGAGCTAAAAACTCTCTTAAACCACTTCCATATGTTTTCCCTACCATTTTTTCAAATACTCCCTCCCTTAAATACCTTAGTAACTACCACTTTCTCTCGCCTGTTCACCCTCATAACTTCCTTAATTCCCTGACAATTATTTGTTCTTGAATTTTCCTCCTCTCCACTTCGACCCTCATTTATTTTAATTCTTTTAAAAGATACTTTCATTTTATTCTCTCTTATTTCCTTTTTCCCCCCTTGTGCATGCCTCTTTCTATAAGTATGAATATGATAAATCTTTATAGGCCTATTAAAAACCCTATGCGCTCTTAAAGACATTGGAGTAGCTAGCATTAAATCTCTACTATGAGTAAAACTCTTCTAATGAAATTGGGATAGGGTGTTGTCATAAAGCAAGATGATTTATAAGTCTAAGTTCTTTATGGAAAGTATGATAAAGTTTCCAATCTCTTAAGAGAGTACATTGTAAAAGATTTTGACCCAAAGATATAGAAAGAAATCTATAAAAGCTAGCCACTCATTACCAAGCATATGTATTAGGGAGTCAAAAATAGGCAAGATGCCTTCTTTTATACTGATGCTTGGCTAAAAGTTGAGTGCTCTCTAGTTCAACAAGTTTTAAATGGGGACTATGACATGAATCTAGATGTATAGGTAAGTGATGTGGTAAACAAGAATGGCGAGTGGCATACATTGATACTTTCTAATTAACTCCCTAGAGATATTCTTTTAAAACTAAATGCTACTCTTCCTCCATGTGAAAACAATGGAACAAACTTTCCTACCTAGAGACCAAGTGCACAAGGTAGTTTATGGTGTCTAGTACATATAAAATGGCAGGCAACTTTAATATACCAAAGAAAGACAAAGTATGAAAACTTAATTGGAGGCTTAAAGTTCCACCAAAGGATTAGAGTTTTTCATTTAGCAAGTTACCCATGATACATTAATCACTCAAAAAGTTAGCAAAGAAAAAAATGGGGTTCAAGTGTGAGGTTATGCACTAGCTGCGTTAGGAATGAAGAAACCACGGTACATGCTCCTCGTGATAGTAGAGAAGCCAGCATGGTTTGGAAGAACCTAATTAACCTAAGTAAGGCATCATTGCTCTACACTTAGGAGCTAAATGAATGGATCACAAATAACTTGATAATGAATATAGGGAATAATAGAGATTCTTATTGGTCAATGATGTTTGCAATCACATACTTGGTTTTTACGAAAGTGGATGAACCTTACAATTTTTGGAGACCAAGCAGGGAAGCCAATGAACCCATTGCATCATATCATGCAATTTGGGAATGAGTTTAGAACACTTAATGATGAAAGCACTAACACTATTATTGATAGGCTATACATGTCTTAGAATACGATGGGTGAAGCTTAGTATGGGTATTTGTGACATAATCATTGTAAAATTATCCTGGATGCTTAATAGTTTGAAGTTAACTTTGAGGTGTGGGTTCAAAAGATTAATTATTAAAAGTGACTCTACTCTTATGGTTCAAGCTATTAATGATGAGAATGATGTTTTATTGGATAGAATCCATATTCTGCAAAGAATTAAAAAGTGGCTAAGGATGGATTAGTAAGGAAAAGTTCAACACACTTATCAAGAAGGAGATACTTGTGCCAAATGGTTAGCCTTCTATACCTAACTCATGATTTGATGTTGATTTACACTCCTTTATTTGAATTGAACCTGCTTATCCTTGATGATAGTGCAAGGTTTGTTATATCTCACAAATTAGCTATGTAATTATTTTGGTTTATTTTTTCTTTTGGGCATATTGGCCTCACTCTCCTACCTAGAAAAAATTAATTAATTGATTAAAATTAATAATTAATTAACTAGCCTAATTTTAGAATAGTTAAAGTTAGCTCTAGATAGTTATTAATTAGTAAATTAGCTTTAGGTTAGTCATTATTTGTTAGGAATAGTTATTAGTTAATTTGTAAGAGTGGTAAAGACTAGATGGGGAATAATTAGGTTAGAATATCCTAGTGAGTTAGTTGTTTTAGGTACTAGGCTGTAGTCTTAGGGCATCTTGTCTTAGGTCTTTGTTTGTTATACTAAAGTTGTAGGATGTCCTTTAGAACGGTTAAGATGTTCAAGATTAGGTTTGAGGTTATTTTGAATTAGTTTAATTAGTTTAAGATTGTATTATATTCTTATCAATTTACTTGTCTCTTATGTACTACGTCAGTTTTATGTCTTAAATTAATATTAGGTTTACATCTCATGTTTCTTAGATTATATAATGTCTTAGGTTAAAATTTGATAGATTAATAACATGTTTCGATAGGTACTAGGTTTTAGTTTTAGTAATTTAAGCAATTTTTATGTATCTTTAGGTGTTTATTAGGATTGTTTTTAGATAGCTTTTGATAATATTTTGTTTCCTTGTTTTTTATCCTTGTTTTCTAATTTTCTTTACTTTATTAAGTTTATTCTTATTTTATCTAGTTTATTTTGATATCTTAGGATCAGCCCAAAATTAATGACTTTTTTTTAACACTTATATTTTAAATCACTTTATTACTTGTTCAATAAGTGCACTTGGCATAATATTTAATTTTAAAAAATTGCAAGCAATATTGAGACATGAGAAGGAATGCTCGCTAACATGCAATACTAAGATTTTCTTTTTTCTGGGTGGAGGGGAGAAGGGATATAAGTAGAAGCAGCGAAGTCAGTTGTAGACAGTGCCACACATAAAGGCTGTGCAAATATAAGTAAGGTTGAAAAACTGAAAGTAACAAAGAGAAGATAGAGAAAGGGAAATAAAGAAATGCACAAAAAAGGAGAAGAATGGAAAGCTTCTCTTATTATTCAATGAATGATTGGTACAGTGTCCATATAGATACGTAAATACAAACTAACATTGGATGGAAAAATAATAAAAGAAATTAATTATAACCGAAATGCAATAATAGAAAAAGTGATTGTTCGAAAGGTAATAAAAATGCCAAACTCAGAGGGGTAGAGTCTGAGTGTAACGAAACTCAGACTATAACAATCCGAGTTTCGTTATATGTTAATTGAACTTGGATTGAATCAATCCGGGTTCAATTTATATATATATATATATATATATATTCAAAAAATTGAACTCTAATTGAATCAATCCCAGTTCAATTTCTTTAATTGTTTTTTTTACAAAATAAAATATTTGAAAATATAAATTTTAAAAAAATTGTAAATTGAAATTAATTTTTAGATATAAATAATTGTGAAAATAAAAAATAAATAATTATCTCTTTAAAAAATATATTTTTTTGACAGAAGAAAATTATAAAAAAAATAACAAAGATAAAAGAAAGAATTAAAAATAAATAAAGATAAAAGAAATAAAATAATATATAATAATTTTAAGAAATTTATGAAAAATGTGATAATAAATTATGTAAATATTAAAAAATAAGAAATAAATACTTATAATTAAAAAACTAAATTATTAGTAAATATTAGATAAAATTGATAAACATGACAAAAATAAAATAATATACAATATTGCTAAGAAATTTATAAAATATGTGATAGTAAATTACATAAATATTTTTTAAAAAAATATAACAAGAAATGACTTTTAGAGCCACAACGAGGCCACCTTCTTTAATGTTATGGTCGCTACTATCTCATTTCTTCGGACTATTGTTGCTTCGATACAGTGGGTGAAAAATTTAAATTAACACATGGAGAATTAGCTAGAGGAATTAGCTTATGTGGTGTCACAAATCCTACTTATGATGATCCCTTAGGGTCAAAAGAACTATTGGCGTATGCGACACTAAATGTAAATCTTTCAAACAAAAGGCCAACAAATGATCCACCTGGTTGCTGTTTAGATGTTCCAAATTGAGACATAGGCGATGAAGGTGGATAATATGAAAGGTCGGGTCCTATAAAGTTACCAAATTGGCTAGTTGGGATAGAAGAAGATGGACCAGCTACAACAATATCTTGAGGCATTAGAATCAGAATATATAAAAAAGAACTGGCCATACTACTACCAATATCCTATTACACTGGCTTTTCCATTTGCTGCCTGTATCCTCTAACAGTAGGCTGCTAGGATGACAAGTAGCTTTGACGTCGTTTTCCAAGTCGACCCATTGAAATTTAAGGTTAAGATAAATCAGGTACCGGTTCAACAAGTTGGGAAAACAGCGAGAAACGTTGTTCACCAAGAGCCAGTAATATATTTCTAGGGTCTTGGCCAACAATCTCGCAAAAATTCGAAGGCAGAGGATCTTGCAAATGCATCCGATAAAGGCATTCTGCTAAATCAACCTATATAAAAGAAAGGAGCATTTGAATGTCAACATAACAATGAAGTAAAATAAATAAATATATATATGTATATGTATATACTAATATATACAAAGGAAAGTAAGAGACAAAGGTAGTAGTAGCTAAAAAATTTATCACATAGCCAGTCGCAGTACTAAGGGGCTGGATCCATTACCAAGTACATCGTCAATACCATCTCTTATACTCAGATGTGCAATCAAATGGCTTGTCAATAATAGGAGACTGTACTCTAGCATTTTGCTAGATATATCATTGTTAAATCAAGGTATTATGCTCTGTTCTCTAATTGGTTTGAGTTCTTCCGCTAAGCTATAGAGTATGAAGAGAATCCAATCTAACCGCCGCTTGAGGAATTGGTTGTTGCCAACCAAACTAGCGAAGGACGCGGTCTAGATGATGTCATTCTATGATATGAAAGCATATCAAAGGCACCAAAACAATTCAAATATCTGGCAAGTTAAGTCGTACGCTGGAATTAAGTCAAGCACATCTTAGGATTGATATGAGAGCCAAACAATCTGTAGATAACATAAATAAAAGGATAAAGTGTGAAATATAAAAAAAATTAAAATTATGATGAAGAAAAAGTTAACATAAAATAACTAAGTTCATTGTTCCTTATAGCATCCAGTAAAGTTCAGTACTGACTAAAGGCTCGCATACCTGGACGAGGAGGTCGTCTAACATTCTTCCATCTATAAAAATTTGTAAGCACATTAGAAAAATAAAAATAAATATAGAGACTTGTGTAAGACACATTTACATATATTACATATATAAGTGTGATACAATTTATACCTGAAGCCTAATAGGGGAAGTATAGGATACTCTTCTATCCAAAAATTAGAGGTTAACGGCTTCTCTGGTGCGATCTCATGCCCATAAGTGTAATAGTATCAAGCAACCACATATCCCTCTCTCATCTCTATATGTTGCATTGCATAGCTCGTAATATAAGTATGCCAACACTGCTGAACCCTAACTAAACTTACTAGTTTATTCAAAGTCCTCAAGCAATGGGAGATACATTAAATATACTTTATGGCTAAATCTATCTGGCGGTAAAAAAATTCCAATCAACCTAAGCAAGTAAGGTTGTGTAAATTGACAGACGACCTCCTCATCAGCATCATCTAGTAAATAAGCAAAATTCTCAGCCAACTAAGCAATAGTGAGCCGTTGACCATCAATCTTCTCAGCTGGTGGTCGAATACCAAGAAGTCACTCATATGTACCCACGACCAATTTGTTGCTCCAGAAACAGGGTCTTCATCACATGGTAAGCCTAACTATACAACTACGTCCTCAAAAGTGATCATACACTCACCTCGAGTAGTGTGGAATGTAATGTCTCTGGGCGCCATCGCTCTACAAGTATACTGACAAGCGAAGGATCGTACACAAAATGGCCAAGTCGGGCTATGCCGTAAAAACAATCCTATCTCAAATATTCTACTATAGCCAGAGGTGGATCACCCAAACAATTCTCGTGCTAAACACGTCATGGGCGAAAAATATGATCATCCTGCAAAGATACACAAAAAAGAAAAAGCCTATTAGTTAACATAATCAATCATCAGTGGACATATTGATGCAAATAACAAGGGCAATGAAATTATCTAACCTGACCATTCCAAATGACTTCAGATACATGCAATCTCTATAGGTATAATACTAAATCATCCATAGGCCCTAGATGTACAACATGTTATGGAGCGACCATGATGTCAATGTACCTGTCAATTTTGACAGAATTTAGAAAAAATACAGTTTATAGCCAAGTTCAAATGTACAAATTTAATTAAATTTAGAAAAACACACACAACACACCAAACTGATTCTATTTGATTTCTTTATAAAAGTTGAGTGACATTCCATTTAGTACACATTGATTTCTAGACATACAACTTGAATTATAAATACTTAATACAATTTAATTATAAATATCTGGTAGAATATTAGTTTTCTCCTAACCATCACGTTGGCGATGTGGACAAGTCACTCGATTATGTCCTAGTTATCAGTATAACCCACACAGAACTGGTTGTCCCGATACCTTAAAGTCCATTTCATTTCAATAGCAAAAGGCTTATGGTTGACCCTTCTCACGAAGCATCGATGGCTCAGGAACCATCTTCGGACCGCCAACATTTGGCCAATATTCTTGTCTTTCAATTAGCTAAAAAATATTGTTATAAGCACAACACATGGTATCTAGGCTAAAAAATAGGATCCACATATTGGAATGGATCTAGGAAAATGGTAGCACAGGTGACAAGAACATGCTAATAAGGATACTTTTCCACTTGAAATTTACCACAATTACAAAAGTGATCGATTAAGCTAACCTCGCAACACTAATTGTATTGCCGATTCATCTGATTATATAGCTCCTCTACCTCAAATGATTAAGCATTTCTATCAAATGCTGGCACAGAACATGCAGAGGCGTGTTGCACATTTGTCGCCATCCTTTTAATCAAGCTTTAGGAGTAAACATTGCCTACAAATATCTGAGCATTAACTTGTTCAGCATATTGTACGAAGTATCGGTTGACCCTGTAATATGTTACCTTAGCTATACCTAATATAGGTAAGGATCTAACTTATTTGAAAACACCATTCATGAATTCGGCTAGGTTTGTTGTCATATGGCTAAAGCGACGTCCTTCCATATCATATGCCCAAGTCCATTGTTCTTTTGGGATTTCTGCAAGCCATATAACTCCTTTTCTATGTATGGTCGCTAACTCAGCTAACTTCTCATCAACGTAACGATGCTCATACGCATAACCTATTAAGCATAAACATTGTTATTGCAATAGACACTAAAACAATGAGGTTGTATTCAATTATTTAAAAAGAAAAAATATACTAATATTTTTCAATATTTGCTTTAAATTTAATAATTTAAAGTGAGTGTGTAAGTTGTTAGCCACATGACACAAACAAAACACATGATAACCATATGGTAGTTGCCAACCAATCTGGAGAATAGTAACCGCAACTAGAATTAATGGATGTTTATCAGAGATCAAACAAAGTCCACACCTCCCTCGTACCACTCGTCTATGTAAGTTCAAAAGAAACCATGACCATGCTGCTTATGTCTCTCCCTCAACTATTGCAAATGCAATGTGCACAATCTATCAATCACCATCTTGTATTGTTGCTATCAAGAAAGTCCCTTTGTATTTGCCATACAAAAATGTCCTATCAATTTGATTCATTTGTTTCAGATGATCAAATGCACTTATACAAGGTTTGAACACCCAAAAGACACACTTGAACATAGCAACTAGACTAGTGGAACTGCTAACTTGACATTGTTCGATTGCAAATTTAACATATGACCCAGGCATGAAATGTTGAATCGTAACCATTCATCTAGGTAATATAACGTATGAGCTCTCCTAGTTACCAAAGGCAATTGCAGCAGCTTTGTACTTTGTTTTTCATGCTTTCCTGTATGATACTATATATCCAAATAAGTTCTTCATCTGCTTAATAATGGTTCTAATTGAAATATCAAGTGTCTCAGTTACCATGCCAACAATACATGATGATATAACATCATAATCTAATTTTGAGTAGTCTTGTGATAAGGTCGCAGACAGACATGTATCGGAACCATCATATTTTGTTATTTTCCAGTGCGAACCTTTCCCTTTACCTTTTTTGTATGCCCTTACCCCCCAGCTACAACCTTTCCCATAATTAACACACCAGAATTCTTTGTACTTTTCAGATGTCAAATATTTCTTAAAAGAGTTATGTACTTTCATAAAATGCGATTTAATGCACGACGTAATGCTTTTTAGCTTGGATATTGTAATCTAATATACAAGTCTTGCATGCTCAAGTTTGTATTATCCCAAACCTTCTCAAATCCATCCCCACTAGCTAAGGCTATATTAACCTGGGAGAAGAAAGCAGTAGTAGGGTCTACATATTGGGTTTCTGATCCAACATCATTTTCCAATTCATCAGTCTCATCATCATCGTCATCACCATCATTCTCCTTATCATTATTATAATCGAGGTTGAGTTCAACATTATATTCATCTTTATTTATAAAATCCTCTAACACATTGTCTTCAAAGTCATTTAGAGAAAGAGGTTTAATAAAGCAAAAAGCTAGATGGGAGGAACTTGGTTGAAAATTGGTCTCCATCGGTATGATCTGATATTGTTGCAAAGAGGTTAGTTGCATTTCTAAGCTCACCAATGAGCTTGTAAGTGAGGTCTTCGCATATAATTTGAATGCATTCAATTGCCCTAGGAAACATAAATGAGCTTGCCATATCCTCTGAATATCAAAATCATTTTTTAAAATAACTGATTGGTACTATGTAGGATGTAGTGATGCTGAAAGTCTATATCAATTCAGTCACAATTTGATTAGGAGGAAGGTGTAGTTTCTGACTCACTACATCTTTTAATGCATTTAATGTGATTTTGGTGCTAACTTTTATATATTTTGAGATAGAGCATTGAAATGTTGCACCTTGAATACTATTAAAGATTCTTCCATTTGCATAGATACAAACAAGTTCATTTCTCACTGCCATTTGATTTCCTATATTCACAGCTTTATTTAATAATCCCCACATTTAATTTATAATATATATTTTATTACTTATTTATGTATCATAATTTTTTAAATATAATTATTTGTTCCTACACTTTTTTTTCCTTTTTAATATTCCTTTACCTCCAACATATTTTCATACATTTCCAAAAAACCATACCAATATATAAACAATAACAAATAAATAATCTAATGTAAAAAAATTAACGCAAATAAATAATAAACATTAATAACTACTTTTGCCCAATAAATAATAAACAGTAATAACTAAAATTTCCAAATAAATAATAAAAAAACCCTCTCTTTACTATAAGGTAATTTTCAATATCCATTACTTATTTATTTTTCCTAATTTTTTTAATATAATTATTTATTCATTACTTATTTATTTATCTTAATTTTTTTAATATGATTATTTTTCCCACCAATTCTTAATCATTTTGGATATTTTATTATAAATCTATATAGTAATTATTTGATCTATTCTCTTTTTTTTAATTTTGATTATTATTACACACTTTTTTATTTACTTTTTTTCCATCTCACTTTTTTTAAAAAAAATATCCTTCCTCTCTAAGCTACAATTTTTTGTTGATTCTCCTTTCTTTTCCTTAATAATTTTTCATTCCTTTATTTCTTTATCCTTTTCTTTGTCTATTTTTTTGCCTATATGTAGTTTTCATTTTCCACATCTATTAGAAAAATGGAAACTACATATATAATTAGTATATTTTCATCCATTTTGAAAAATGAAAACTACATATCTTATTTCCAAAAATTTTCTCTTTTCACTATAACGTAATTTTCAAGATGTATTATTTATTTATTTCTTCTAATATTTTTAATTTACTTATTTTTTTCATTACCTATTTATTTCTCCTAATTTTTTTAAAAATAATTATTTTTTTCTCATAGTTTCTTCTTTCTTTTTGGATATTTTATTATAAATATATACAATAATTATTTGATCTATCCTACTTTTTAAAATTTACTTATTATTTCACACTTTCTTATTTACTTTTTTTTTAATTTCACTAATTATTTATAAAATATCCTTCTTCTCTAAACTACAATTTTTTTTCATTCTTTTTTCTTTCCCTCAATCATTTTTCATTTCTTTATTTCTTCATCTTCTTCTCTTTTTATTTTTTTTCTATATGTAGTTTTCATTTTCCACATATTTTTGAAAATTTTCATCATAATTACTTCTTTATTTTTTCCACCAAAATTATGTTTAAACTCCCATTCTTTTAGATTTCCATCTTTCTTTCTTCTTAAATTTTTGGAAATTTTTTCTTCTTATACTTGTTTATCATTTTCAAATATTCCTAACTTTTTTTCTATTTTTTTAATATATTAACCTTTACATTATCATACTTTTTTTTCACATCTCTTTTTTTCCTTTTTGTAAATTTTTCCTCTTTTCTTTTCTTTTACTTTATCTCCAAAATATTTTTATACCACTCCTAAGATCATCACAATATATAAACAATACCAAATAGACAATTTATTCTAATACAAATAATAGAAGTAAATATTAAACAATAAAAAATAAAATCACTTAAATGACCTAAAATGGTTCTCCATATTTTTTTCTCCATTGAAAAATAATAAACAACCAACATAAATAACTAATAAAAAAATAATGTAAATAATTTTTTTCTCATTTACAGCAATATTTTTGTTCTTTTTTTCAATTTCTTATTTAATTGATTTTTTAAAAAAAATCATTATAACTAAATTTAACATTTTCTTTCATATTATCTAATATAAAATAGTATAAATAAATAAATTATATTACATACCTTTTATTTAATCTTCTTGGAGGCTTTTATTGGAATCACAACAAAGAAGTTGAAAATTTTTCTCTTGAAGCTAATGAGCACATCACGCCAAAGAAGTAAAGTTTGCTTCTGGAATGAATTGAAGCTGAAGCCGTTTATAAGAAAGACGTTCAGCCCATTTTCATAATTTTCTATTTTTACATTATCTTTTTCTTTTATTTCCACCAATCAGATTTTGTTGTCATATTTATCAGCCAATCCACTTGCAATACTTAACCTTCTTTTTCCCTTGTTCATTTGACGTGACCGATCACGCCAGTTGTAAGTGCCATGTTAGGCTCGGGCTAGTCTAGCACGGCTAAAATTCAAAACCATTGGTTCTGTGTTTGAAACTCGGAACTAGTGATTCTGAGTTTCTGCATGACTATCATATGACGGTCTAGGGAGGAATCGTACAATCAAACTAGGATTCTTTGATTCCGAGTTTTCAAATTTATTGCTTTTCAATATTTACTTTTTTCAGTATTTCTTTTTGGAAAAAACGAACGGTGGCTGTTGCTTTTGTAGCAAATACCTTGAACAATGACTGCCAAACTAACTTGGCAATTTTGGATAACAAACTTAATCATCTCCTACCAGAAACAACTGCAATTTCGGTACTCAAATTATTGAGTATTTAATATTATTGTCATTCATATATTATCACTTAATTTATTTTCCAGTCAAAATTATGTAACTTAATTTTAAATCTTATTTAAGTTGGATTATAAATTTTAGATGAAATTTATTTATCAAAACATAAATGATAACAGTACTAAACTTTTTTAGTAATACAAAGATATTAATATTTTCTAATGAAACAGTCTCCCGCCTCCTAATAAAGACTACGGAAATTTTGATTGGCTGGGAGATATGAAGACAACAAGATACAACTCGGGCATGCCTGGCATTGTCTAGCACCATCACAATTAGCGACCCCACACAACAAGTGCACACTTCTCCCTCTGGATGAATTACTTTCATTTGATTGCGAATGTTTATATGGACCATAAGATATCACAAACGAATTGGGATTTTCTACAATGAGGGTCTCATCCATTGCGTCTCCAATATTTCTCAATAACTTCTTCCTTCTTCTTCTTTTGTTCTTCCTTTTTTTTTTTTTTTTTGGTTTTATCCTTATTACAGATGCAATGGATGAGATCCTCACCGCACAGATCCCAATTCTATCGCCAACATTCAGAGGGATCATTTACTTGAAAAAGGCATGCAACGGCGTGTGCTTGCGCGCACTATGCTAATGACATTGGTAAGCCCAACAAATTCTTACCACCTGACCCCCTACTTGTTATCTGACAATAAACATGATGCAGTCAGAAACTCACCGATAAATATTCCAAAGATATCTTTGATAATAATTACTCTTCTTTTATGATTACTCTATTCCCCTATTAACTTAGGCATCGATGTCATCGCTCCCCTTGTCAACAACCATCTCTGTTACAGGAACCACTGCGGGCCACCGCGACCCCGCGAGCAGCTTTAGAGCTCGTTTGGACAACCATACCAACATCATGTCTAATACAAATGTACACACATCAAACACGAACAGGTCCTTCTCTTTTTTGAAGTGTCTATGATAAAGGTTGCGACTTTTCATTCACATATTCATGAATCGGGACCATGCATCAGTTAATGACAGATGGATACCGTAATGTGCTAGAGCTCTCTCATTGCTATATTAGGGTATCCAATTATTGGTAAATATATGGAACAGAGCTGTATGGGGAACCCACCTCTTAAAGCACCACCTGCATTTTTTTTGGGGAAACCCACCAATGCAAGTATTGCAGGGTATACCTCAGACTTCAACAAATATGCAGATCCTTTATAGTCCATGTGAAAAAAAAAAAAGGTTATAACTTTTTCATTATTGCACATGAAATGATACAATAACCCACAACACGAAATACCTGAACTTTGCTATTTCTGTATACTTGAAAGGATGAAATACCAAAAGCAATGCTCTATCAGGATTTAGAACCAACTCCACTGGTCCCTACTACCAACTATGCCTCCTCTCCTCTTGCATTCTACTCTGGGTCCTAAGGCATTATAACAGCGGCTATCTCACCTGTGTCCCCCATCCATTTAACACCATTTGAAACACCTCAGAGTGTCACCTTCAGATTTGCATTTAGTATGCTGATTATTCAGCAATCAAAACCACTTTGCCTCAAACCATACAGGTTAAGTCATGTTGCACAAAATTAAATCCTCATCCGATTTCTGGCTGCAGTATCGGAAAGAATGCCCAATTGTTGCCTGATCTACCTTCCTTCCCAACGGCCTTATTATTAGTCCACCACTCAGGTCCATTGGCAGGATTATCACAAACATCACCTTTTCTGTTGTCAAAATTGAACTCTTTGGAAGAAGTAACAGAATGATGCTTCTCACAGCATTGCTCCTCTTCTTCACCAGGAGCATTGTCAGGCATGTCATTTGAAGTTTTTCCTGAACACGAATCACAAGAACTATTGATGTCCTTTTGTGTTCTTTCTGTGTCTGACACATGACCTTTGGCCAAGATACCCTGTGAAGACCCTGACATGTTTCGAAGCAATGCCCCTGATTTATTAGCAAGACATCGTGCCACATCTTCCCCAGTTAATTCAAATGAGACTCTGTGATCAGCTAGTGTAGCATTGGTTTGACTTTCATATCCTGAATTGGCAAGGGATTTTACCCCAGAAATCTGGTTTTCCCCAATGATGCTGCCCTGAGTACTTCGCCCAACGCCATCAGGTGTCAAAGACCCAGAACCCAATCTTGAATCCTGCCCTAAACCATCAGGTGTCAAACACCCAGAACCTAGCCGCGAAGCTAACCCAACACCATCAGGTGTCAAGGATCCAGAACCTAGTCTGGAACCTTGCCCTACACCATCTGGTGTCAAGGATCCAGATCCAAGCCTTGAGCTCCATTTACGACTGTAGAAGTGTTCAAAGCCCAAGAGCTTTGGTTGTTCCCCATTGCGGAGTTCAAGAATGGGGCGTCTATCGGGGAAAGGGGTAGATGTGCCAGATGTTGAAACGGCTGATCCTGGTGATCTCAATTGGGCACCTGGGCTTGCTGGAAACTGCTGATAAGGCTGAAATTCATAATTGGATAATGCAAACTTCGTATTTGTCCCACTATTTTTACGGGCCCGGTCCAGAGAAGATGCCAACAATTGAGCAAATGGCACCTCAGGGGAGGAAGGTGTTGTCAACTGCACAGATTCAGAAGGGGGAGTAAAAGGAGCAGTGGATGGTTCAGTCGTGAAATTAGAAAATACAGGTGGCGAAACTAACTGGGTCTCATAGGCATAAGGACCTGTGGCAAAAATGGATGCAGGCCCACCAGTAGAGTAACCATTGACAGAGAGAGATGTGAGCGAGAGTAGTCCCGCCGGTGACTGTGTAACAGATGGAGGATCTGACTGGAGAACAGATATAGGGGATGAGGGAGGAACAATGAATGGCATTACAATCACAGTTGAAGGATTTGATGCTGTGGCAGCAGGTGGACCTGCTGGTGCAACAGGTTCAGGAAGAAGGACAGCATGACCTATTCGCTTGCTGCTTTTATGAGACCCAAAACACCAGTACTGGCTCCAGCAGCTTCCCCAGCGCTTTTTCTGCACTCATCACAAGCAATATAACTCAGATACCTTAGTACTGTAACCATTAACTAAGGAAAATAAATTGAAAATTTGATCATGGGACTAAAAAGATACCTAAATAACAAAACCGAAACTAATCCAAAATTTCATAACAGAAGAGTACTTCAGCCCAAAGAAACAATATTAAACAGATAAAGAACATTCATTACAAATTTAACCCCTTGAATAAGCACAGTTGGTTTCTAGTTGTTAATCAACATAAACATACACTGGGTGAGTCCAAAACTTCTACTGTTAACTTCTATAATATCCTACTGTTGCTGGGGGCAGGGGATGCCATTAAAACCAATGTTCACCAGGTGTCTGTTAACTAATTACATCAAAGATAACTTAAAGTTCTAGGCATTTCTGTCAGTAACGATCAAAAGTATCCCAATCTTAAATGTGTGCGCTGCATTTTTGACAGTATATGGAGGAACAATATCAGCAGGCATAAGAACTGAAAAAAAAAAATGAGTAGCACC
The DNA here is from genome assembly GCA_026724425.1 of Erythrophleum ivorense. Classification (NCBI taxonomy): domain Eukaryota; kingdom Viridiplantae; phylum Streptophyta; class Magnoliopsida; order Fabales; family Fabaceae; genus Erythrophleum; species Erythrophleum ivorense. The sequence goes on along the minus strand of JAIUCV010000008.1, from coordinate 48,312,082 downwards.
AACAAAAGCATGGCTAGAAGCCTTGAACAGAATATAAAAATTTCCATATCGGCTAATGGCATTGACACAGAAATCTATACTCAAATTAATCCCATTTTGCACTACTGAACAATGTGAATTAAAAATTCATTGTCAGCAGGACTAAAGTTCTTGAGTTCCAATTTCAACTTTAACCCCTATCAAATGATATATTTCCAAATGCAAATTTTGGAGACCTGCAAAAGGAACCCGCCCATAAAGACTGAAAATAGACTATTGAGTGTTTATAAAAGGTCTGCAACGTAGATGGATTGCAGTTTGTTGGAGCCCTGGGGGCAGAGGAAGATGAAAAAGCAAAGGTCAGATCCTAGTGATTTGGAACCATGTCAAAAGTCACTCCTCTGAATTAAGTCAATTCCTCATGGAAGGCAAGGCAAGAAAGCTCATGGAAGCATTATAGTAAATTATTAGGCCAAGTTTTGTTCCCAGATCGTTTCGCATCACTGTCAAGAGGATATGGCTTGAAAAGCAGCATGCCCACTAGCGGGTCCAAAGGTCCAGGAGTTAAATCCCCTAGTTCATATAGCGAGAGTGCGAGAAAAGGAAGAAGTATACTGTGTAAGAGAATTAAATCCTCCATAATAGGTGAATCGATCGCATTGCACAGGATGCAGAAACATCGAAAATTGAGCGTTGCTCCGCGAAGAATCTATGTAATATTTCAGTCCTAGATTATAATTATGCAGAATAGGCTCAGAGTTGAAAATGAGATACATATGCTAAAGTAATTCTCATACTTATCCAGACTTTCAAAGTGAAGTGAAATAATTAGACTCATGATTATATGAGCAACGAAAAGGCACAACAACCAAAATTCCACTTCCTTCTTTTTCCTACTTTTGGACCGCCACAAGGAACAGTATGAATATCACCCCCAAAAAAAAAGTAATTAAAAAAAATTCAACGCCACCAATTAAAACAGACTTTCATCACTAGAGAAAGCAAAAAAGAAGAAAAGCACACAGCACAAAACCCAAGATCCCATTTTCTCTCCTTTCGCACGCTGTTTCTCAGTTCCCAAGCAGAACATCGAAAAAGCTAAACTAACCGAAGGAATTGGCATATATATACTATGTCCATGAGATAAGGTGGGAGAGAGAAACGTACCGGGGCCGTGGTAGGTTGGACTCTGGACTCTGCGGTGACGATGGCGGTGGCTGCAGCGTTTACAGTCTCCACGGAGTTTTGAACGCTTCCCATCCCGGACTCCGACGCGGAAACTGGGGCTGGAGCTTTCTCCAGGGACGGAGGGTGGATTTGGCGGTCACCGGAGGCTGAGAATCAACAGAGGAGTAACGATTTTCCGGCGAGATCGTATCACGGCGTTATGAATGGAAGATCTGCGAAGTGGAGAATAGAATAGAAAGAGTAATAAATAATTCTGTCTTGGTTCAGCTCCCCTCCTGTCTATATCCTCCGGTTACCTCCATTTTTGCGCCAAAATACGGCCACGTCAGCTGAAACGATATCATTAATTAATCATCTTCTTCTTTTTATTAATTACTAGTTATTGTAAAAAGTAAATTGTGTAATATAAATATTTGTTTGTAAGGTATATGAAATTTGACTAGGATTTTAAGTAGCAACTAAAATTGTCAATAAAACATTATAAAGAGTGAGCGATTTTCATTAAAGAAAATTGTTTGGGGAAAAATATAAACATTGTTAATAAAAAGAGATTAAAAAAAATTAATAGAAACAAAATTGTGAATCCTATATATACTTTTACTCTTCATGTTTCTATTTCCCACTTCAAAAGTACTTTATAAATTTCATACTTTGAAAAATCTAAACTCATTTAGATAACACTCATGTTATGTGTTTTATCATTTAATATTTAATTAAAAAAGTAAACAATTTTAATTACATGTTAAATACTAAAATAAAAGTGAAAGAGAATCTATCATAAATATCTCACTTGATGTTTAAAACGTGTATAATTTTATAATAGGATTATTTTAATTAATAGTTTTGCAGACTAAACTTAGATATAATTCTTTATATTTTTATTATCAAATTTTTTAATAAAATTAAAAAAAATTACAGAGACCTTCCCTCAATTTTATTGAAATTATATAAATCTCCCATAAATTAAAAAAAATTACATTTTAGTCTAATTTTAATTTTTTTAACTTAATTTTTAAGAGGATATTTTAGTTTAAAAAAATATTTTTCATATAAGATGTTTTAGTCAAAAATTTTAAAATTAGACTAAAGTGTATATTTTAAAAATAGAAGAGAGATATCTTTAATTTCAATACAATTTAAGAGAGATCAATATAATTTACCCATAAAATTATAATAGATATAAAAAAATTCTTTAAAAACCATATGATGCTTATTTCTAAGTTGTAGAAATCGTATTATTATATTTTAATTAAAATCTAATAATAAAAATATAATTACATATAAACTCTTTCCTAGCCTTTTTCATTTCAAACATAAATATTACATTTATTTACTTAATTGCTCAATTGTACATTGAATAAGGGGAGAAAAGGATGTAAAGAAGTAATAAAATTAGCAATATATATATATATATATATTTAACCCTATTGAAACATTCATATTCTTTTTAACCTCTTACTACTTAATATTTTCTTCGAACAAAAAATATTACATTTTCTTGCTTAATTGCTCAATTCCACTTAAAATAAGGAAAAAAAGAGAAAGGTAAAAAGAAGTAATGAAGTTACAATAAAATTAGCAATGTCAAAATAAATTACATAAGTCTATTGAAACCTTCATATTCTTTTAACTTCTTGCTACTTAAATAGCCCATCAAATTATGTGATTTTTTTTTCACTCTTGAGATAACCCATTTTAGTTTTGATAGCATAGCATGAGACAGAGTAGAAAAAGAAATTCAAACCCATTTTGGAGATAGATGTGGTTGACAAAGTTGGGGATGTACTCCATCTCAAGCCATCATTGTCACCTATGAAGGTCTAGCATAAAAACCCATAAATCAATCTAGCTTCACATTTTGGAATGGAGGGCACCATTGTCAACTTCTTTACTTTTCCAAGTGAAATTTTATTTTTCCTTGAACTTATAGATAGAGAGCTCATTTCCATTAAAGTGGTTCCATGTAACAAACAAACCTTAATGAAGATTCCTTTTCACTCACTCATTCTCTCCAATTTGAAGCTTCTTTTCAAAGTTTAAAGCTTCTTTTCACTTTTTTTTTAAAGTAAAAAAAAAACAAGAATTAAAAAAATCAGTCGTATTGATTGCATAATTGGACAAAGGGAGAAGACGAGAAAGAGTAGATAAAAATTTACCCTATACCAAACACAACCTAAGCAAGTAAGAGGAGAAAATAGATAGAAATCTTAATATTTGAAATTTTAAATCAAAAATCTTGATAGTGCCTCGGGCCTTGATGGGTTCCATGCTTGATTTTTTCAACATTATTGGGACACCATCAAATAGAAAGTTTGTAGCTTGGTTTTAGGATTTTTCAAGAAGGGATATCTGTTAAAAGTGTTGAATTATTCTTATATCATTCTCATCCCTAAATGTGATCATCCCCAATCATTAAAGGACTTTCGGCCCATTAGTTTGTGTAATGTTATTTATAAATTAATCTCCAAAATCTCATGCAACAAGCTAAAGCTTATCCTAAGAGATCTTATTGCACCACAACAAAATGCTTTCTTACTAGGTAGACTAATATCTAACAATATTATTATAGTGGCTGAACTCATGTATAAGATTTAGCACACTAAACTAAACAAACAAGGTTGCTATGCCTATAAGCTGGATATTGCCAAGGCCTATGATAAGGTTTCTTAAGATTTTTTAAAGGTGGTCTTATGGCAAATGAGTTTCTCAGACTTTTGGGTACTAGTTATCACGCAATGTGTGAGAATAGTTAAGTATCAAGTTCTGGTGAATAGCCAAGCCATGGCATGCTTCACACCTCAACAAGGCTTGAGACAAGGAGATCCATTATCACTTTATCTCTTTATTTTGTGCACTAATATACTATCGTGCATGATTTTTAAGGAAGAACAACATAAAATATGGAAGGGGATTCATGTGGCAAGGAATGCTCTAGTAATATCCCATTTAATGTATACTGAGAATACAATTTTTTTTCCAAGCTATAGAGGATATGTGCATCAAGGTTAATGAGATATTGGATCAATATAGTAGGCTCTTTAGTTAGACTATAAATACCAATAAATCACAAGTGGTATTTAGCCTAAACATTCCACACTGCTTGAAACGGAACTATGCTAACATCTTAGGGGTACCCTTTAAATCCAGATTAGGTAAATATCTTGGCATACATTATGATGTCGAAAGAGCAAAAACTCAAATCTATCAAAAATTAGTAGCAAGGATTGAGAAGAAACTACAAGCCTAGAAATCTACCCTCATTTCTCAAGTGGTAAGGGTCACATTAATTGCCTTTGTCCTAAATTCTATTGTTGTATACTCGTTGTCATATTTTAAATTGCCTTAGAAGTATTGTAAACAAATTGATATGTGGATTGTGAACTTTTTTTGGGGCTTCAAAGAAACTTATTCTAAAATACACTTGCTTCAATGGTCAAATTTATGTCTTCCTCTTTTAAAGGGACACCTTGGCTTTAGATATATGAGTTGTTTCAATCAAGTTTTACTTGCCAAACACATTTGGTGGCTAAGCACTTGGGCAAAAAATTCACTTTGTTTGCAGTTGCTAAGGCCTAAGTATTACAAATCTGGGATAAATGATGACTTAACATCTCACATAGCAACGAGTTGGATGTGGCATGGAATCAAAAAGACCAACTCAATTATTTTCAACTAGCTACAGTGGAGTATAGGGGATGGTTACTCAATTTCCATTCTAAACCACCATTGGTGGTTGATGCAGTTTGATCATCTGACTTTCCTATAAACAATTAGGGATCTGACTATATACCTAGAGTTATTGGAATAGTCGGCTGGTAACCTACTACTATCCCAATAATGTGGCACAACAAATTCTTCAAATCCCTTTTTCTATTACAAGGCAAAAAGATCAATTTAATTCAGTTTAAAACAAACATAGGTGTTTACACAGTGTCACAAAGGTACAAAATGCTAACTAGACAGGCTGAAGTTCGTTACCCACATGGTTATATTGGCTGGAATAGACTTTGAAAGCTGTATTTGCCAATAAGGATTATCCTATTTATGTGGCACTTAATTCATCAAACTTTACTTGTGGCAATAACTTTTTACAGACATCATTTTTTATTTATTGATGATGGGTGTAAATTTGGTGAGTATCCAAAGAAATCATATAATCATGTACTTTTATTGTGTCCTTTTGCCAGAGTCGTTTGGGCAAGATCTTTATTGGGACTTATTGTAGACAACCTTAAGACACTTGATATTGAGGAATATTTGAAATAATGGGTTGCTCAAGAACAGCAATTCATTATTGATCAAGTTTACATAACGCTTTATGTTACCTAATCTTTTTGAAATTGAAAATTATTTGAGAATCATCCTTGCTTGCCTATTCATGCTCTCATGATGATGAAGAGATTAGAAGGGACAAGTTTTATTCTTATAGAACTACGTTTCTGGGGCGAAACACCACATCCCATCACTCTGAAATGGATGAATGCTGCTGAATCAATCGTATATTTTTATTACCCAACCTTGAACACACGAAAAGATTACAATGTTATTTTCACTTGATTGGGTTAATATCAATTTTGGTCTTTCCTCTGGAGAAATGATAAGACTAAACGTGGATTACTCAGTTTTTTTTTGCCATACATTATGGGTTATGGTTTCTTCTTCAACAACAACAGATTATGAATCCTTAGTCCTTCCCTCTCAATGTTGGAGTCTCTCGAGAGACACAATATCGACATCTGAGTAAAGAAAGGGCCATACCTATATCTTTGTAGATCATGTAAAATGCTATTTGAAATATTTTTTCAAGATTTGTCTCATGTCAACTTCTATTTGTCTTGCACCCCCCTTGCCGGTCGTTATGTTAATTTGTATACTTGTTTATTTCATCAAAAAAAGAAAATTTAAATAATGGTTAAGAAAAGAGATGAGGTGGAATATATTCTTTAAAATTTGATCTCAATCTACATTTTTTAATATACTTATTCTTTTTCTTTAACAATTGTAAGCCTTAAACAAAAAAAAGGTGCTTGCTACTGTATACTATTCATGAGAAAAATTAACAAACACAACAAAAAAGTGGCAGCTTGTGCAGCAAATGTACTTGCTACAGTGTTTAATGCCCAAAAAAAATCGAAAATCTCTACTTCTTATTGTAGTTTTAAACTTTATCTTTTCATAAAAAAAAAAAAACTTTATTTTAGGTGAAGAAATCATATGCAACACCATTACCAGCTCCATGTTTTTTTCTTACGAAAATTGAATATAATTATTTGGAGATAACTAAAGGGCTTGTATCTCATTAAAGAAAAATGAGGTAAAAAAAACAAGAAAAGAAAAAAAATACTGCTTAGTTTGTGAAAAATATAGAATTTTAATTTGTTTCTTTTAATATCCTAAACAATAGAAGCACTGTGAAATTATCCAATAGAAGTAAATTAGAATAAAAAAAATTTTAAATTAGAAGCATATACTAATATACTGAGTACAAATATTTTAGATAAAAATAATAATATATCAAATATTTTTTTTTTGATTATGTATTTTGGACGCAATTAAAGAGAGTCGCCATACTAATGAAGGCTGATTCAATTAAAAACATCAAATTACATACTGGCTTTTTTTAATGCAGGAAAAAATTTTACTTAACTTTAAAAGATTTAATCTAATCACTTGTATTATCTGTGACATATGGCGTATCCTGTCCCAAACTAGAATAATTAATACATAGAGAAAATTTAAGTACAAATGTTATACTTTTATTATCAAATTTACAATTAAAAATATAATAATTAAAGTGATTAAACTTAGGTTCTTTGAAATAATTATAATATATATTTTTAAAAAAAAAATCATTCATATGATATTGAACTGTAAAAAAAATTATATTATTATCATAATTTTAATTGAAAATTTTTATAATAAAAATATAAAAAATTATGTATGACTTTTTTTAACAACTAAATGTCTTTTAGAATTTAAGATGATTAATTTTTTTTATCTATATTATAATTATTAAAAAAATTAATAATAAAGATATAAATAATTTTGTAGGATCCAATCTTTTTGGCAATTTGTATGCCCTCTCCTCCTGCCACATCTTGCGGATAATAATGATATGTTTTCATGTTCCAAAGATTACTTTTATAACCAAGGTATTAGCAACTTCAAGTTAAAATGACAATGAAAGGAAAGCTTCTAAGTCGTCAATTTATCAAGTGACAAAATTACCCCTCCCTCCAACTCGAAATGTCGCTTCTGTGCCACGCAGTTTATATCGTGTCGCGTGTGTGTGCAAGGGGCAATTAAAAGAGCGACGAACGGGAAGCGATGGCGGCGTGAGTAAGTGAGATACTCGTGATTGAAGTAATGTTGCTGAGTTCCTGTTTCCAGCCTTCACGTGACTCCCTTGATGTTCATATTGTGGTCGGGCCCACCTAGTTGTGATGCCCACCTAATTATATGATTTACCGCCGTTTGGTTGGATAGTATAAAAATAAAAAATAAAAAATATAAATAAGTGATAATAAATAAATAAATAAAATAATTTTTTAATCTATTTTCAGAAAATTAATTTAATAATTAAAATAATAATTTGATAGGTAAAATAATAATTATAAAAATATAATAAACATTCTATAAATTATGTAAATAGAATATACAAGATAAACCAAATAAATTGCTTTCAAAATTCACTTAAAAAAACAGAAAAAAAAACAGAGAATAGGAATATGGAAAATTTGGCTTAGTGGAAACTGCTGTGCCTTGGATCATGAGGAAGAAAATATGGGTCAGCTTTTGGTGAGAATTTACACGGCAATAAGGAAGTGTTTTGAAGCTAATTTTCAGCACCCTGTGAGAATTAACGACACTCATGGTAAAGGCAATAAACTTATAGATTAATTGGTTAATTAAGCTCATAATATGAATATGGGAATTGAATTTCTAAGTCAATCCCGAATGAATGTTATCGTGTTCTTGTTGATAATTCTTTTGGAGTTTTTGTCCTTTGTGAAAGTGGTATTTAGGTTACTTTAACCTCTTTGTATTCCCCCAAAAAGAAAATAGTAGTTTAATTTTTAATTTCTGTCATATTCTATTTTTATTTACCACGTAGATCAATAAAGAAATATGAACGTCAGATATATAAATTAAATGATCAATTTACAACACAAAATAAAATCACAGAGTTAAATCAAAGTGATAAATAAACTTAAACAACTAAATAATAATTTAATTTATGAAGTTTTATTTGTTGAGAGACTAATTTTTATTGTTAATGAATAAAATTTGAAAATTTCACATTAAACACACTTCTCTTAATTTATTTCAAAGTTGGTGCCAAAATTAAGAGATTTATTAATCCTAATTTTTTTTTAAAAAAAAAGAAGTTAAAATCTTAAATTTACAGAATACAAATGACCACATATTGCATGTTAAATTTTGTCTTAGAATAAATTTAAAATAAAAAATGTATTCTTTTTTATTAACTTAAAATATTTAAAATTTCATTCGTACTTTTCAAAGAATAGAACCCAAATCCTCCACGATCAAAAGTAATTATTATGCTCCCTGCATAATAAATTATTCATCTCTTTTTCTTGTAAAAGAGAATTAAAAAGGCATTGCTTTTGTTTTAAGATCAAAAGGCAACTTTTTTTTTTATATTTACCCAAAAAGAAAGGCAACTTTTTTCATAGTGAAAGGTGTGCACGTGTGGGGATCCACTTGTGAGATGGGGACACTCTAACAGTGCGTTTGGATCGAGAGAAAAGTGGGGAGAAGGGGAGGGAGGGGGAGGAAAACGAAATTTTCCCCCATTTGGTTCGGAGAGAAAACTGGGGAGAAGAGAAAAAATGGAGAGAAAAGTACGGTGGGTCCCAGGTGTTTTTTTTCTCTCCGAAATGGAGAGATTGGAAGGGAAAACGGGAGCGTCACTGCGTAAGGATTTAAATATATATATTTAATAAAATTTTTAAAATATTTTAATTAGTTAATTAAAAAATTCATTTTATAATTAATTTTGATTATTAAATTAATTAATATATTTTACAAAATAATAATATTTTATAATATAAAAATTAATATATGATATATAATTTTAAAAAACAAAAAAAATTCCGACTGCATTGCAGTCGGAAATTTTTGTATCTCCGACTGCAATGCAGTCGGACAATGCTGTCCGACTGCATATTGGTCTCAGCAATGTCCGACTGCAATGCAGTCGGACATATATGTGTGTCCGACTGCATTGCAGTCGGACACACACATATATATATATATGCGTTGCATCAGGCAACGCATATATATATATATATTATATTATATATTATATATTATATATATTATATTATAATATAATATTTATTATATTTTATATTTAAATTAATTAATATATATTAAAATAATATTAATATTTATAATTTTAAAATAATAATTTATAAATATTTTTTATAAAATAAATTTAATTAATTTAAAAAATAAAATATTTTTAAATTATTTTTAAAATTTAAATATAAATTTTTTATTAAAATTTTTTGTTTTATTCAAAAAATAATTTTTTGAATTAATTTTTATATCTTTTATTATTCTTATTTTTTTAAAAAAAATATATATGTAAAAATTTAAAATAATAACAAATTATTATTATATTAAATTAATATATATATATATTTATACGTTTTTTCTCCCTCCAATTCTCCCTCCATCCAAACGCATGGGGAATTCTTAATTTTCTCTTCTCTCGCCTCTTCTCCTCTCTTTTCTCTCCCTCTCCTTTCCTCTTCCCTCATCCAAACAAAGCGTAAAGCTTCTGCCACTTTCAACTCTGTGCTCCTTTCTCTTTCTCCAAAAATTGTTAAATATTATATATATTTTAAGAATAGGTTTAAATGTAGTTTTTATATTTTTATTATAAATTTTTAATTAAAATATAATTTTTTTAATTGAAACATAATAAATATATAATTTTCATATATAAATATATAATTTTTTAATTAAATTATATACTTATTATATTATTATTGCTACTAATCTAATTAAAAAAACAATACATCATGTGAGTCTTGTTAAATTAATCACTTCTTAAACTTGGCCTCATCTCGTCTCATTTGTTCTCTCTCTAAATATTCACTAATTTAAAAGCAACGTTTAATATAGTACAAAAGTTGAGGTTCTAGATTATATTTGAATTCATAGTTATTGATAGATATGGGTTATTGACAAGCCCAAAATTGTTTTCAAAGGAAAAGAAAAATGTTTAAGATTGTTCTTTGAACAAATCATTTGATACACCGTCATTTTGTATTTTAGATGTTAGGAATTATTTAAGATGTTTGTAATTACTATATTAACATTTAAGATGTTAAGTAATATTTAAAATATTAAAAAAAATAAAATACTTACAAATTTGGGTGCTATTTCTTTTTATTCTAAGATTTTAAAAAATTGTATATATATATATATCATAATTTTTAATTTTATTAACTTTTATATAATATTGTTGTATCTTTTACCGATAATTTATAATTAGGGCAATACTATAATAAGGGTAATATTACTGATAATTTTTATTTAGGATAAAATAATTTTTTTTACAATCGGACAAATAAATTTTAAAGTAATCTAATAATGAGAGCTTGACTTCCTAAAGCAAAACCCTTTTAATTATCACATAACATATAAAAATATTATTTCATATAATATGTTATATACTATCTAATGTGTAATGACTCTCAGATTTAGTGAAATATTTTTAATATATTCAAAAAAATTCATGAAACCACCTATAGATTAAACATAAAATACAGTATTTAAAAACTAAACTGATAATTAAACTAAAATAAGGAATGGTTTATAGTTCAACAATCTAATCAAGATTGAATTGTGTGTGTATATATATATATATAATATTTTACAATTAATTTAACACATATATTATAAAATAATATTTAAAATAAATATAAATATTTAAAAATATAAAAATTAATTAAAGTATTTTATATATGATAATAAATTTATATAAAATAAGTTGAGTAAAGTCTAATAAATATTATAAATTTATATTACCAACTAATTTTTATAATCTTTTTATTAGATTGATTGGTTTTTTACTAATATTTTATCCAATTAATTCCCAAAAATAATCAAATCCAAAACATGGTCCAATCATACTAAACTATTAATAAATAGCTCGATTTTTTTTAAAGTTAAACTACCCTAAATAAGATCCTCGGACTTTAGTACTTAACCCTTTATATAGCCTTTTCCCCTATCATTAGCCACCTTTTGATTGGTTTTGACTTTTTTTTACCTCTTCAGGACACCTGAACAAGGGCTATAAAGTTTTACATTATATAGCTCGCCTTTAGATCTACCTTTGAAATGACATAGAAAAAAGCACCTAGGATGTAAAGGTAAAGAAATAAAAGGAAAAATGAGAAATAAGCACCAGCTTTATTCACTTCAAAAATTAAATTTATGAAAAAATTACAATTAGGAATTCAAATGTTATAAAATTTATAATAAAAAATTTTAAAATTTAAAATTATTATTAAAAATTATTATTATTATCAAATTTTAAAAAAATTTATTATTAATTTTAAAATATTTATTATTAGATATAAAAAATTTTAACATTTTTTTATATTCGATAGTAAATTTTTTAAAATAGATAATAAAATTTTTGAAAATTTAATAATAATGATAATATTTTTTATTTTTTAAATTTTTTATTATAAATTTTATGGTATCTAAATATTTTATTATAATTTTTTCTAAAATCATTGATTGGTGGGGTCATTGTGGTCCTACAATTGAAGGGCTAAGGCGGCACAACACATGGTGCTTCGCCTACGTTTTTTAATATACCAAGCAAAATATTCGGCCATCAAGATTTGCTTCCACAATCAAAGATTCGCCTTTTTGCGGCTACTTTTTGCAATCTTCGAAGAGAATGCATCCTTTTAATTTTTTTAAAAATTGATAATATTAATTTAAAAAATAAACAAAATATATAAGTAAGATTATATATGATGTCTAGCATTTTAGCCAATTCCATCTGATTGAATTGGGTCAAGTTAAAAATAAACTTGACATATCAAATTAGGTTAGGCATGGAGTTGATTATATTGTTTTATTTGATCCGATTTAATTTTAAAAGTTATTTTTTAACAAATCATTATATAAAAACTTATATAAAATTTTAGTTTGTTAATAATTATTTTATAATTTTTATCAAATAATAAAAAAAGTAACTTAACTAGTCTAATCTAACTTGGTACTAAAGCAAACCGGACAAGATTCAAGTTTAAAAATATAACCTGATGAAAAATTGGGCCCAATTCAACTTAATAAACATCCCTGTACGTTGGGCTTATTTGATCGGTGAATTTCACTTAAATGTATGAAATATACTTAAACAAGGAGCTCTATATGTCTCAGTTTCAAAGAAAAAAAAAATCCATAGGCATCTTGGAAAGGGGTAAAATGCACCTCTCATATATGCTTTGCTTATAAGGACACTTCTCATTTATTTATTTATTTTTGAAATGCAATCCGATAATGTTTAGATCTACATCAGCTAAATTAATATACCTAATTACATGTAGCAATTCACCTATTTATATATTATAAGATTGCTTCCAGACTTGGTGACGATTGGTTTGTAAAAATCTCAATTTTCTAAGTATTTAAAAATTATTAAAAAAATTAAGTATGAGATATATAAACAAATTCCCATTCCTATTTTATTTCAAGACATGCATAATATTTAAATCTAAAATTTTTGATAATTGCAAGCCTCTAACCTAAAAGTTAAGGAAGTTTACTTTTTACCTTAATTAGATTCAATTTTTAAATTAACACATAAGATAATTTATTTTTAACGTACTGAGTTAATATTAGATGTGTCTCCTTAAAACTTTTGAAAAAAGACCTAATCTCGATTGATATATAATTTGATTTAAGAATACCTTTTATCATAAAAAAATAATAAAAATAAAAATAAAAAACATCTTTTTAATATTTAGATATCTTATTAATTTAATTTTCAATTATGCGAAAAATTATTATTCTCATGTGTTTTATCAAGTCTAAGTGCTGATCTTTGGAACTATATGAACAAACCTTTGGTCTGAAACTAATTTATGGGATTTAACAATTTCATCACATAAGCGTTCACAAAAAAAGTAGTCCTTTTCTATATACTTTTTATTGATAATACGAGGCCATGTTAATTCCAAGAAGTTTAATTCATACAAAACACAAAGCACACTTAAAAATAAATGTAGATTCTATATTCTTCGAAATTTTAAAATAGATAGAGAATGTTAAAAAAAAATGAGACAAAATACTTATTTGGGAGGGTAATAAGAGGTTTGGATATTCAAAATTTTTATTAAATTGAAAAGATATAGACACACATTTGTTTATAAATTTATGTATTTCGTTTGTGATTGAATTTTATGCAACGAAAATTTCTTAAATTCAACATACTAATAAAGACAAAAAATTACAAAATGAGGTTACAACTTATAAGTAACTTGTCTTATCATAATTTTAAAATGGGCCAAAGTGGTTTGGATAATTGGACTTGAGTTTAGGCCTAAGCCCAAAGCCATTTGAACTTCGGGCTGAGTCTCGTCGAATTTGGCCCATGAGGTAAAGCCCATTGGACTTCAGCCTAAACCCAAATAATAATAAACACATTTTCCGTTCTCCATTGGATTGAGATAGGATTGTCCGTGATTGTGCGCCCATGAATCAACGATCAACGGAAAAAGTTCGTGTCTGAAAAATCTGTCTTCAAATGACACAGTCTTTAGCAATGGCTTCAGCGATTTCTGCTTCCACAGTGTCATGTCCCTTATCATCTACGAGCTCAAGACTAGCGATCTGTGCAGTGTCATCTTCTGTAATTTCACATCCTAAAATCATAAATTTCTCTTCATGGTTCTCTCCACTTGGTAGACGCCTTTTCTCGCCGTGGAATGGTCTAAAGCATCTGGGTATTTCGAGTAAACCAAAATCTCTTCGTACAGGTGAAAACTCTCATGTGGGGCTGTGGTTTCTCCGTTTCTGTTTCCTCTGTCCCTTATTTTGGAGTTCCCTTTTAAATTGTATATTTCGCTGATAATTTCTTGTTTAATTGATCGAATCAATGGTGGTACAGACAGAAGGGTTAAGGGCAAGGTGATTTATGCATCTCTTTTTGGGGTTGGAGCCCCTGAAGCTCTAGTAATTGGGGTCGTGGCTTTGCTGGTATTTGGTCCTAAAGGTCTTGCTGAGGTGAGTTAGATACTCAGAGGAGTGTCAACACCACCTTTTTTTTTTCTCTCTTGGTGAATTCCTTATGTTAGCAACTATTTTGGTCGCTTCTTTTGCATATGCAATTCTCACTAAATATGTAATGCCAACTTTGAAAAAATAAAATACTAATTACCATAAGTCATACAAACAGCTGAAAGAATGATGAGCTGATAGTATTCTAGAGGACAACTAGGAAGAAGGCCAGAAGGTCTCTAGGGAAGTTAAAGTAGACTGACATAATCGGCATATAGAAAACTAAACCGAATTAAGATGAGCTAACAAATTCTATGGCACGAAAGATAGGTTTTCTCTGTGGGTTTTTTGGCTTCTAAACCAAATATTAGACCTCTAAGAAGATTAATACCTCTTGGAAGCCAAATATTACTTTCATTGAAGGATTCTTATGGATAATTGCTTAAACGTGATTCTCTTATCTTTAACATCGTCAGAATGAACTGAAGGGAAATGGGTATACTTAGTTCCATTCTTAATTGGAAATTGTGATGCGATGTGTTCTATAATGCAGATAGACTGTAATATATACATTCATTTTTGTAGTTCATCAAAGTGAGTACATGTTATGGCACACAGAAAACTTAGAGAATGATGTTTTCCATGTTCGGTAGTAGAAGGAGGTTGTGGCCCATTGCACCATATGAATTGGCTAGAATGAGGTGAAGTTGATAATCACTCACCTATTTGTGGGCCATGAGTTTATATCTGTTTATATTAATATAATACTAGTGTAAAGAGATGATTTTTGTTATTTTATGATTTTTAAATTTGTTGCTCTAGTTCACTGGAGATGTTTACAGATTAAGGTAGTCAAATGCAAAAGGCTCTAGACCTCCTAATGTTCTGAGGTGAAAGGCTCTAGAAAAGTGTTCATCCCAGTGAAACACTGCACTAAAAATAGGAAAAAAGCTGAAAATATGCTACACAAATAGAAAATAAATTGAAAAAAGGAACTATTGTGATAACTTTTAACTTATAAATTAACTATTCAAGAATAATAATTATATAAAACAGTGCACTATTGAAGTCATCAAGTCATAAAATACTTATCTTGTTTTAAAGTGAATGACTAACTGCCTAAATAATAATCTTTTAAAGTGAATAACCATTTTTCATATTACTTTGGAGTTATTGGGTTGAGATTTATGGTTTTTCCTATGCTTATATACTTATTTTGTTTTAAATTACTTAACCCAATGGTTATGACTATTTGAGTGGGCTTTTAGGGCTGTATATCTGTGTAAAATAAACCTAGTGTATGCAGGGTGCCCGACATCAATTAGAAAGGTGCCCTCGCCACACCTAGCGACAAGGTTTGAGGCGTCTTGGCACCTCACTGGCCTTTGCAGTACTATAGATTTATGTTTTGATTTTATCTAAGGTATAGAATTGAGCTCAGCTTTAATAGCTTCTAACAACTATTGAGTTTTGCAATAAAATGATTAAAGATCATAGGTTTGCTCACATGCTTGCTTCAGAAAATTTTGTTTGGCAGCCTCATAAGTTATCCTTTCCTTCAGGCTACGAATAATTATCTATATTCTCAAATTATTACATTGAATGAGATTGGCTTCAGATAACTAGGGTTTACTAGAGATGCATTCCAGCCTTCTGAAATATTGAAGTTGTATACATCCACAACCACAATCTCAACATCATCATGGCATCCTAGATCAACCAAATTACAATTGGATACATGCGTTTAGATATTTTCCCCAAATCTTTGTCATTGTTGTTGGTGGTATTAATTTTGTTTCTCTTTCTTCTCTTGATCCCTTCTTCTTGTAGCATCCCCCCCCCCCCCCCCCCCCAACAAAAAAAAAAAAAGGCAGTATGATTTGATCAATCAAATTACAATTGGATACATGCATTTAGACATTTTCACAATATCTTTGTTGTTGGTGGTGGTGGTACTGGTTTTCTTTCTCTTTCTTCTCTTGACCCCCTGTTTTTATACTGAGTCATCGAAATACAGGTTGCCCGAAATCTGGGAAAAACATTGCGAGCATTTCAACCCACCATTAGAGAGCTTCAGGTAGGTACAGAAAACTTCATATTAAAATCATTGCGCTAATTCCAGTTGATAGATGCTTCATTGTTATTGCTTGCTATCTTTATTCCCCTTCAGGAAGTTTCAAAGGAATTCAAGAGTACACTTGAGCGGGAGATTGGTCTTGATGACATTTCAAGTCCAACACAGAACACGTACAAATCCAATGTACCCAACAATAACACTAACTCAAATCCATCATCCACTGCCGGTACCAATAATTCTCAGGTTGCAGTTGACCCTAGTGAGTGATCTAGTAAGAGTTTATGTATCCTTATACAATGAATGCTTGGTTAGCTCATTGTTTTCATTTATGGGTAGTACTATACCATGCAAGCAGTAAAGGTAACATCCCTTGACATCAGTTATATGTAAGCTATCATATCAGCTAGAACCCTGCTAGGTGATCAGACACATGCTTCCAATAGGTTATCAGTTCTAATATCATTCTCACCTTTGTTTTCTTTTGTTGGAAAAAGGAACCATTACACTAATCTACATTGGGAAAACTAATGGCAGTGGTTCCTATTATATATCTAATTTTCTTAGTAATCATGTCTGGTTGAAAGTACCTTATAATTTAGTTGAAAATTCACTTGTTTCTCATGGTTACATTTCCAAATAAGCCTTAAAGGTGGCTATTTGTGTGACTATTTCACTCTAAGCCTTGCCTTGTTTACCTGTCCTATCGTATCAAATACACATAAGGCTTCCTGGAACTGCATCCATTCCAATTCCAAGTGGCCATGAGGTCATCATAGAAACCAGTAAAACCAACAAACTCAAAACTTCTATGAATTGCCCATGGGATATCAAAAAGCAAATGAATGCCACATTGAAAATCTAAAATATATCAAATATTGTAGAAGTTATTTGATCATGTTGTTAAAGTGTTGTTAATTTTTTTTCCCTATGAAGAGATGCATTAAGTTGTATAATACGAAAGTGAGGAATTCCTAAAGTATATGACTAGTTTGTGCTGTAGTATCTTCCTGTGCTGAAATTTGTGCCTGATCTTTGGTTCACAAAAATATCCCAAGAAAGTCTTGTTTTAACAAAGGGATAAGAACTTGCACTAATCGCCTACAGATTGGGACAATTAACACAAATCATGTAACTAAATATCTGAATGAAATTGCTATGATGTGATGAAAACTTTTAACAACTTATTTGTGGCTCTATTAAGCATTATTTAGCAGCTGGGTCCTCAATTTGAGGTCCTTAATTTAATAAATCCGTTTATAAAGATACCAGATAAACTTATGTGGTGTAGACACTTAATGTTTGCACAGATCACGTAAACTGGACTTTTGACTTGATGTATTCCTATCATACCAAAAGTCAGAATGGTGTTTTATATATGCAGATGTGAAAGTTCTCTGACTGTCTAAGCAAATATAGTTTTATAAACTATATTTGCTTGATGAATTAATAGAGTATATTTGATGTAGCAAGAATATACATATAACCTTTTTATTAATAATATACAAATAAATTTTTTATTAAGAATATACATATAACTTTTTTATTTTTAAACTAATGTTCGTCAATATAGAAAAAGAAGTTAAGCACATGTGAAAGTTTTTCTGACAGACTGCTTGTGCTGGTACTTATTCTTGAATGGTCAGGTCATGCTTTTTTTATGAACTTATGGAAAACAGTTAAAAGAGTTAAGCCACCTAAGTTTCAAAAATGCTGATAGAAAGACACTATTCTCTAATTACTGATTAGCTATAATTCCAAGGAAGGGAATCATTACTTGGCACAACAGCACTACTCCCTTGCTGCTTAGTAATAGTTCATATTTTTCTTATTTGTCAAGAAAGATAGATAAAAATCTGCACTGATTAAGAATATGATCAAATCTCAATATGTTCTTTTTGGAAAGTTAACCTGGACAGCACACTAAAGCTTCATTTAATTCTAGAAAAAATATGAGATATAGGGAAGAAAAAGGATAAAATTCTCAAGGTACTACTTCCTTGTTTCGGCAGGTGCACATATTCCTTTTTTTTTTTAAAAAAAAAAAAACTCTTGATGCTTCCTAGACTAAACAAAGCATAAGATTAAGTATCCCTTTTCCTTTTCTTTCTAAATATAAGTGTTATCTTGTGTTGTGTAATTAATTCAGTGCTTTATGTGTTGGTTTTTTCAATTTTATGATTGATCGAAAACAATGCATGCAGAGTGCTTCATGTGCTCACCTGTTCTTACTTGCCTTGCCTTTTGCCTTGAAACAAATCCCAGAATATAGTTTTTTAGGTCCTTGATATTGAAAATGGTTCTGCAGGTCCAAATAGAACATACAGCTCTGAGGAGTACCTTAAGGTTACAGAAGAGCAGTTAAGGGCATCTGCCTTGCGACAGGAAGCGCAGACACCCCCTCCTCCAGGAGAAGGCCAAATTAAACCTCAAATCCAGCCTCCTGGTTAGTCATTTTCTGATAGCTCTAATAGTTCTCCACATCCTTTTTTATGTTCTCCAATCTTTCCTCTAATATATTTGGCTCAATTTTGGATACTATAGCAGCTAAGGAATCAGCTATTACTGTGCCACCACCACAGAAGTCTGAAAGTGAGACATAGCCTCTCTTGGGTTTCATAGGGAGCAAAACAATTTCGTTATCCAATATTCCAATTATCAGTCTAGTACCCTGAATGTGGGTACTACTTCTGGAGTAAGTAGTGATTGGACAAGGAATGATAAGGTCACTCAATTTTGCTTCAATTTTGATACTCTAGTCCTTAGGAATGTGAAAATAGAAGAAACCCATTGTGTATTTAATAGTTTGTTCCTGAATTTATTGCTGTGAATCACTTAGTAATCTTCATCCTTTTCCTCACTTAACACCAATGAAACGCATTTGGGATGTAGATTTGATTATGAATCTGTGTGTGAACTTGATTTTTATCAAATTTTGAAGGACATAAACTCGAAACCTGATGAGTTTTTTAAAATAAAGTTTAAAATTCCTTTGGTGATTAGGTCTAACAGAGGGATTTGAGAGCATTCTTTGAATGAAATTTATTTTGCAAGACTTAATCGTACACGGTATCGAGGGGGAAAAAGTGAATAAATTAAAGTTGTAAGCTAATATAATTCCGAAAAAAACTATTATTTTGTAGATTCCATTGGTTTAGCAAGAGGGAAAAGAATTTTCTGCAACATGTCAGAGCTCCTTGATCTTCGGAGGGAAATAACATTTTTATGTAATTTTTACCCTTATTTTATTATTAATTTCATATAAATATAATAAATTAATATACATAAAAATATAAAAGTAACGTAAATTTAATAATCTAAAAAGAACACTCATTCAGTAACTTGTTCACTCAAACTAGCAAACAATAATGATGTGGGGAGCACGGGAATTGATATTATATTCTTATAAAAAAAATTAAACGAATATTAATAATATACAAGAAATGGCCATAGATAATATTAGTAATCTAACACTTCTTATTCCTAATGCTTCACATTGTGACCGAGAGGATTTAAGCTCATGTCTTAACTTTATGCTATAACAAATTCATTTTCTATATGATTCAAAATCTAGGTAGGTTATTAAACCCATGCATATCAACAACTTTGTAAAATTATAGATTAAGATCTATAATAAATGTGCAATTGTGTGTGAAGTGATTGGACTAAACATAGATTGGAGCGTGATGATGGCTAGAGTTTACATTATGTTCGTATAGGGAGAAAACGAGGGGGAGAGAAAATCAGGGGGGAGGGGTGCGTTTTCCCCCGTTTGGATGGGGAGAAAACAAGAGAGGGAGAGGAAAACTAGAGAGAAAACAAGTGCGGGTCCCGCGTGATTTTTTTCTCTCTGGATGTGGAGAGATTTTGGGGAGAAAACGAGCGGCAGCGTAATGTGTCCTTTTCATTTCCCAAATTGCCTCTAAACATAATTTTTTTTTTCTTGTGACTTCCTCCCCGATGAACGGGCCAGACAACCCTAATTTTTTCTTGCCCCGGACTTCACATAAGCTCGACCTCCTCGTTTCCTCCTAAACATGCAGCGGCGTCGAGTATTTCCACCCTTTTCATTCCATATTTCTCAAAAGTTTCACATTGTTGCTCGATCCCTTGGTTTCCTCCTCCAAGCTTTGCAACATCGTCATCGAGTATTTTCACCCTTTCAGTTTATATTTCACTAATGCCTATTGCCATTAAAACAAATTTTATTATCGTTATTGTTATGATTTTTATATTTTGTAGGTGATGACTTGAGATTCTTTTTCATGATAAACTTTTGTTATAGCATAAATTGGACCTTTTGACAAAGGTGTTCAATTTGTAGTGTAAGATTTGAAGGATAAATTTATAAATTTTGAATTTTGCTTTCCACAACTGTGCCGGTAAGTCCACGAAAAAAGTAAATTTTATGTGATATATATGCAATTGTATCGTTGAGACAAGTAAAATGTCCAATAAGGTAAGGCGAGTTGCACTCAGAGCTAACAATATTCTTAGGCCTTCTACAAAATATGTTAAGAAATTTGTCAGAAATAAGAAAGAGCATTAATCTGAGAGAGTGAATTGTTAGTAATTAACCTGCAATGTGATGAGTGAGTGAATTGTTAGTAATTAACTTCCTGCAAAATGTGTTAAGAAATTTAACAGTAATGAGAAACCCCTCTAATTTGAGTGAGTGAATTGTTAATGATTAACCATTTGGAATTTGGGGCGTTCCTT
The DNA here is from genome assembly GCA_026724425.1 of Erythrophleum ivorense. Classification (NCBI taxonomy): domain Eukaryota; kingdom Viridiplantae; phylum Streptophyta; class Magnoliopsida; order Fabales; family Fabaceae; genus Erythrophleum; species Erythrophleum ivorense. Next base: position 48,290,844 of record JAIUCV010000008.1, on the reverse strand, counting down.
TTATAGTTGACGAGTTGCCAAAAAGTTATGCTATTTTGTGTATCCTAATCTATCACATAACCTGTAATTATTCTACTTCATCGTAGCATTGACTCTTTCTTATAACTTTATATAGTGTTTATTTATAAGTTCTTCATTTTGTCGATATACAGTTTCCTTTTACATACTTTGTACGAATATCTAGTAGAGCTACAATAACATGGAATTGAAGAAGGAAGTAGAAGAAGATATGTATGATGTTGACTTTGAAGTCAAGCAATTGATTAATTTTGAAGTAACAAATGACGGTTCAAATTTGAACCATTTAATAGAAGAGTTGGACAACGTAAACATACGTATATGATCTGATTTATATGTACATGCAATTCATTTATTAGAAGAGATGTCAACTTTAAGTAGTAAATCTATTAACGTTAGCAATATCGATCGATATAACATGAGAAAATAGTTGATGATATGGCTAGAAGATGAAAAAAAGTGCTGTGATATTTTGTGCATGGGCCCACAGGCTTTTGGGGAGTTATGTGAGAAAATTTGATGTACTGAAAAAGTGAAAGATTCATGGTGGATTACAGTTGAGGAACAAAATACCAAATTTCTCCACATATTGGCCCATAATGTAAAAAATAGAACATTATGCTTTTACTTTCATCGATCAGGGGAGACAATTAGTCGCCACTTTCATAATGTCTTATGCATGGTGGTTTCACTTGAGGCTGAGTTTCTTTCATAGCCTTCTGGAGTAGAAGTTGCTGTTCAAATTTTCAACAATAGTAGATTCTACCCATATTTCAAGGTATGGTATTATTTTTATATCTATCTAGTTCATGAATAAAATAATTATTCCACAATATATTGCTGTTAACCAATTGTAAATGATAGGATTGTCTGAGAGCTATAGATGGAACTCACGTTCGAGCAAAAGTGCCTAGAGAAAAGGCTACTCGATTTAGAGGACAAAAAGAGTATCCTATGCAAAATATTTTTGCCGCATGTTCATTTGATATGAAATTCACCTATGTTTTGGCTGGTTGGGAAGGCATAGCTTCAGATTTTAGAGTTTTTAAAAATGCTTTATCACAAGAAGATAACCTTATAATTCCCCAAGGTCTTTATACCACTCATTAATAGTTTATAGTGTTAGGTATAAAATTTTTTAAATATATGGTTGCTAACCAATGTTTGCATACGTGTAGGCAAATTTTATCTTGGGGATGCTGGGTTTCCACTTATGTGAGGTCTATTGACACTTTATAGAGGAGTGCATTATCACTTGAAGGAATACTCGGCCTAGTCACCACAGAATGAAAAAGAAATTTTTAATCATCGACATGCCTCATTATGGAATGTCATTGAGAGAACATTTAGAGTTTTGAAAAAAAGATTTTCAATCATAGTTAGTGGCACTGAACCATATTATTCCTTTCAAACTATAACTGATATTGTTATAGTTTGTTGCATATTACACAATTTTTTGATGGGGATCGATCCTGATGAAAATTTAATTACTGAAGTTGATCGTGAATTACAACAGAACCCCTATGATAATATGGAGGCTTACTCTAGTTATGGTCAAGAGAAGGAATATAGACAAGGATCAATGTTAAGAGATAGTATTGCCAACCAAATGTGGAATGATTATCGAAATAAACAATAATTTGTCATATAATCATTTCATACGATCAATATAGTATTATGCTACGATGTATATTAATATTGTTTGAAATACTTAAGCATGTTATTAATAAAATTATTTAGAGTATTTTTAAATAATTACGTAGCTATTAATATAGATGGCAAGGATTGTGAGATGGAATTTTTTATGTTGTTTGAGATTTCATGTTATTTTATTTCATGCAGAAATTCAACAATGGCTCCAAAGCAAAAGGATTCAGTGAAGGACAATTTTTGATGGTTGCTTGAGATGGATGAAGCCTTTCTTGATGCGTTATTAGATGAGATGCTGAAAGGCAATCGACTGAATGGTACCTTCATAACCTTTGCATATGACAATGTGTTGCAAGTTTTGTAGAATTCTTTTAGGCCGCATATTACCAAGCAACATTTGAAAAATTGAAAAAAAAAACTTTATCACAGTGATTTGGAGAACTCTATGATTTATTCAATGGATTAAGTAGCTTTTCCTATAGTCCAATTACAAAAATGTTTGAAGCTAAAACTCAAATCTAGCATGAGTTAATTGAGATAATTTTATCGTACTTATACTACGTAAATAGTTAATTAGTTTGACATTCTTATTAATTTTTTGTTTAAGAAGTTTTGTTTAGAATATCTTTCATTTACATTGGAATGACATACAAATTTACACGTTGCAGAAAAAATTCTAGGCTAAAAAGTGGATGAATGTACTTGTTTTACATTATAATAAGTTATATGAATTATTTGGTGCAGACAGAGCAATAGGAAAATATGTTGAGAGTGCCAAGGACAAAGTGAAATGATGGCAAAAAGAGTGCATTGATATAAATGACTATTATGATGAAGGAACGACGAATGAAATAACAAGTGAGGGTGATTTTAACTAGGGTTACAAGGCCACGAACTCTGGAGTTAATATGGATTCATTTAGTCACATGTATGCTAACTCAAATCACTCAACTGGCACTGTGTCTTCAAAATGTCAAAAGCGCAAGAAAGCGATGCTTGATAATATTAAAGATAGATATGTAAAAATTTCGCTGGGCATTAAAGAGTTAGCTGAGGTGATGCGAGATGGAAATTCTTTGCGAGATAAATCTATATCACTATCTAAAAGGCAAGTTGGAGTAGCTGAAAAGCAAGCTGAGATTGCTAAAAAGGGCCTTTTAATCTTGGAGAAAAGCAGACCTCGGCATTATAGCGAAGAAGAAGTATGGGAAGAGTTGGAGCAAATTGGATTAATTGATGACACCAAGTTAAAATGCTATTTTTTCTTATGTAACGAGGAAAAAAGTAAGCGAAAGTTTTTTGGAGTTTCGCGGCATTTGCGACTATAAACATTGATCCAGATGATGAGTGAGGCCGGCAGTTCCCAGAGCTAATGCTTACAAGCTCTTGTGATATTCTGAATGTATGAATGATCATTGTGGTACAGTTGTTATGACGTTGGTCATAAGATTATGCTTAACTAGAGGTAGCTTTACTCTATTTTGTTTTTATAAGACGGTTGTAGTAGATTGAACCACGCTAAAATGCCATTTAGATTTAACTGTTTACTACTTAAAATTTTGCTTCATGTCCATGTAGAATAGTTATACCTTGGAAATACATATGGAGATACGTGGGAGATACAAATTGACTTGTTTAGCAACTAATCAAAAGTTGTAATGTTATTGTGCAAATAAAGAAAATTAAGAAAAAAATAAAAAGAAGTTGTAATGTTATTGCGCAAATAAAGAAACTTAAGGAAAAAAATAAAAGGAAAACGCTAACTAAACTTTTAATTGGTTTAAAATTTTAAAAAAAATTATAATATTTTTGCACAGATCGAAAAAAGAGATATATCTATATAAATAAAATTTTTGTAACCTGTAATGTAGAAGAAATGAGTTTGAAGAGAAAAAGAAAAATTGTAATATGAGAGAAAAGTGACACCCAACTAAATTTTTTATTTACTTACAATTTAACAAAAAACTTATAAAATTATTGCACAAAGAAAAGAAAAAAAAGAATATATTTATAAAGTTTTTGGAATATAAAAGATATGTGTGAAAAATTAAAAAAAAATAAATGTCTATAAAGAAAAAATTATGTTGAGAATGAAAAATAAAACAAAAACAAAAAAAAACCTTGAGAATGAAAAAACCACTAAAAACAGCGAAAACAAAAACAGAAAAAAAAAACGAGGGAAGGGGGCTAGTCCGACTGCTTACAGCAATTGGACTAGGTCTGACCAAACAATGGTCGGACCACGGTCCGACTGATATGCAGTCAGTCCGACTGTCTCCCCCTTTTTTTTTGGTTATTTTTTTTGGTTTTTCGAGTTTTCAAGGTTTTTTTTTTATTTTTTTCCGTTTTTATTCTCAACACAAATTTTTTTTTCTGTGACATTTTTTTTCCTTTTCCTTGCACAATATTTTTACAACTTTCTTGGTTCCCAACAATGTTTTCAAGGTTTTTTTTTTTGTTTTTTTCAATTTTGTTTCCCAAGTAAATTTTTTTCCTGTGATATGTATTTTTTCTTCTTTGCTTAATATTTTTATAACTTATTGGGTTTGTACAATGAATTGTAACTTTTTCTTATATTTTAAACAAATTAAAACTTTAGTTAGCATTTCTTTTTCATTTTTTCTTAATTTTCTTTTTTTTTGCACAATAATAATATAACTGCTTGTGTGTCTTCTAAGCACCTCAAAATTTTAATTAATTTTTCCCTCCTTCGATTTTGTTGTTTTTAAATGTTGTAGATTTATGCCAACTTACAAGATATATATTTTCTTTACGTATATAAACATCTAGTTGCATATCGGCTGAATGGATGAACCATTGAACATATATATATATATATATAATACATACAAATAGCAAACAACAACATAAACATATGACACTATAGGAAACTTAACTCTATTTCCTCTAACGAATTTGGAACCTATTCATCCTCTTCACTATCCTCCTCCATACCATCGTGATCTTCTGCGTGCGTCACACCTGAGGTTGGTTGAGATGGGTTGCATCTCCCCTGAGATTGTGCATTAGTACTACATGTGATCTCTTGTAGTTGGGTTCGTAGCTCTTCAATCTATTGTTGTTGGTCCTCAAAGTAACTTTAATACGACTTTGTTAAAATGTTAATAAATTCATTCCGTATCATATTTTGAATATAATTTGCATGGGGGTATGGTGGCAACTGACTCAAGGATGCTTCTCGATCGTACATATATCCAGTCTTAGCATCCCCTATAATCTTAGAAGACATGTTGCCAAGGTCGTAGACGGCACCCTTTTTCTTGCCACCGGTAGCTTTGATAAATAAATTTATATCTGAGGCATTCTCGCTTGAGCTTGAACTTTCTGTACTCTCTTTTTGTCTCAAATATTCATCCTAGCAAAATAAATGGAAGTACTTAATATAAATATAAATGTGTATGTCTGTAGGTATATAGCAAAATGAATGTATATCTATATATGCACGTACCCAAACGGTCTTTGATTTTTCATCTACCCAAGAGTTATTTGATTTTTGTTGGTGTGTTTTTTGGTAAAGTTCGAAAAACAAAGGATCTCTTCCCAACTCTCGGGCCTATAGAATGAAATAAGGTAGGATTAGATGAAATAATACTTCAAAAGGTTGAAATACACATGCAAATTGATACCAATCTTCGTGCATGTTCCTCCATAGATGTAGAGCCTCTAGTGTGCAAAGAAGTAGCTGCACGATTTTTCTTTTTTTGCTCACTATTGGCATGAAATTCGTTAGTATCCCAATGGTCATATAATTCTTCCCGAATTGGCTGTTTTATTCATGGGGGTCTTTTTCGTGTATTGTGGACATGTCCAATGATATCCTTCAACCATCTTTGTACTCAATTTCTCCAGTTATGCCAAATCTCATGATGGTGCATTAGGTCCCAATAATAGTATTTCTTGCATTGTGAACCACAACACCAATACAAACAAATCAGGAGATGTTCAAGTTAAAATCAATTAATCAATATTTTGGGCATAATAAACAGAGGACATAGTTAAACCTCAAACTCATGAAACCATAATTGCTGATATTTGTGCGGAATCTCACCCCAACAATTTCATGCACCATCGTATTTATCTTTGAAGATTGTAACAATGGAAGTACAAACATCTTTATTATTTGGTTTGAACCTAGAGGAATAGAAGTCGAAGAAAAAAAAATTACGACCCATTATAAACAAACATATAATAACATCAATACGTAGTAGAAACAAAGTTAGAAACCCTGTCCCATCAGGCGTGATCAGTGTGGGGAGAGGTTCATTCTGGTCAGTAGAATGCTCATCATGCATTTCATGCACTTCCGGTTGCACATTATCTGATTCCAATTGAACGTTAGGCGTGGTTGGTAAGGTTGGTTGTATATCTTCTTAAGCAGTAGATGATTCTGGTTGAGAAAAATTTCTTTGTATCTTTCTTCCTCTTCTAGAAGACATCCTACACTATAATTAAATGTGACTCTTGTTGATGAAATCTTTAAATAATAACGTAGCAATATATTCCATACTCATAAGTATAAAATGATAATCTTCTCTTCTTACCTTGGCACCTTCATGGATGCAGAGCTAAAAATAATGTTATAAGAAAAAGAGAGATGTAGTCGGCAAAGTTTAACCATATAGAAATATATATATATATATGGGCATATATATTCATATATATATGTGTGTGTGGGTGCCTGCGTATGTGTGCATAATTGTTCAAAGAGACATTTGAATTCAAGTTAGATAAAGATAAGAAATAAAAAGACAAACTATAAATATTCTTAGATTAAGTTGTCTATGGAAGAAGGCAAAATAGGTAAGAAAAGATTCTCTCATATGGAACAAAACTTATTATGTATTATTTTATAATGTGCAACAATAAAACTTATCATCTATGGCTATGTAGATCTCGTGCCATGTCATGACTATGCATAGGTCATAAAGACCTTGTGAAAGAGGAATATATAAGGTAAAAATGAAATATGAGTGGTGTATTTTATGTTATCTGCATTATAATATAAATTTATATCAAATAAGTTTATATCATTACACAAAATAATCTAAAATAGTTGCATTCATTCCTCATCAATTTCTCCATCAATTCCTTTTATTAGAATTGTTCGAACACGATGGTCTATTGTTCTAATGATATTCAAAAAGTTCACGTTGCATCTCAAATATTGATTTCTCGTTGGTGTCCATTTGCATCCAAAAATCCTTTAACTTCTGATTAATATCAGGATGTAGGCGACCTCCTGGATATATGGCCTCTGCTGCACTCGGATATAAAAAAAGGTTATTTCTTTTACCATAATTATAGGCATATACTGGATCATCTTCTACTTCATGTGTAACACTTCTCAAGCCATATATAGAGCCTCCATTTTTTTCCTGCCAGCAACTATTGTCTACAGAGCAACTTCATTTGGCAATGAAAAAATTTGTGTATCACCCGCCATAGTTGCTATACTAGTTTTAAATCTGGCGTATTCATCCTAAGACAAAACAAATAATGGAGGATGTTATATAGTTGTGATTTTTAGGTAAGAACATTTAAAAGAAGTTAAAAAAAAGAGGATACAAGCAAAAGTTTTTTTAGATTTTCTATTAACCCATTCACTAGATAATGGTTTTTGATGAGTTCAGACGTGAAGCTCTACCGGAGTTACAGGCCTACCTAATTCCTCAGCTAAAGTTGCAATGTGATCTATGAATGGAATATTTCCACCAGTATGGAGAGATGACCCATAGATAGAGTTTGAAGCTCTATTCTTTTTTGCACGTTCACTTCTCTGTTTAAATTTCACTTTGTTCCAAATGACACATAAATCATTCCAGATGTCTTCATTAATCCAGTTAGGACGTTTTCCTTTATCTCGGACATAACATATCAAATCTTTTAAGTGATTTCTTGCTCGGTCTTTAAAGTTTTTATAAATTTGGAAATGATCCTCCCGTATCTATCATAATGTTTCTATCTATTAAGACCAAAAATATCGGTGAGTCATATATTTTAAGATGATGGATATAATAAACCTGATATTGGCATCGTAATTCAAATTTACCTAAAATTTTGCAAACCATAGTTGGCGAACTGATTCAGGAACTTCTTTCCATGAGTTATAAGCTCTTAAGTAATTATGTTTCATCACAGATACTATATATTCAACGGTATCATTTCCATTGGGCCCAAATCTGACAAATGCATATACCAAAATTATGGTTAAACAAAAAATGATTAAATAAAAAGAAAAATTTTCATACCCTATTTCACCAATTGGAAAAATAAGTTCTTTTCCTATATTAACTCTTGCTCGAATTTGGGAATACAAAACATCTCTATAGGTTCTTCTATCCATCTACACGATAAATAACAATGGATGAAGATAAAAGAATCATGCCAACATACATTCTTTATGTTCAATGCTCGTACAAATATATTACCTCCTATATTTGCGATAATAACAGTGCGCCTCACAAAAAAACTCGCACGCATACTAATGCATCATTTGAATAGAATGCATTATATAATTTTGTTGTGAACTTCACGTGACTTGCCAGACTTCAATCCCTTCACTACAACTATTGCATGCCTGGGTACTCCCCTCTCCTGCATCGCTATATATCTTGTGAGACACATGTTAAAGCATCTTATATATTGCATGCTAAGTCACATAGATAAGGACGAAGTATTTCCAAGCCTTTCACATTGTCTTCTTTTGCCTATCTTTTCCTCCTGCCTTGTCTCCCATCCATCCATTTTTTTTCGTCCTTTTCTTGGCATGCATTGAAGCTTCACGTGAAGGGGCTTTTTTTGTCCTTATCTTGGCATGCATAGTTGCATAGTTGATTCACGTGATGGGACTTTTTTGGTCAATATCTTGGCATGTCATGTACATATGTATATTGTCATCATATAAGGAATAAATCATCATTTAAAATCAAGGTTAATTTACTAAATTAATTAAAAATTACAAAAATATAATCATATGTAATTTTAACTAAATCTTAATTATAATAATTAGTGATATGTATTAATTTATTTTAGTTTGATTGTAGGGGCAGTTAATATAAAATTAATATTCAAACATATATCTTTATTTACTCAAAAATAGATTTTTGTTATAATTTAAATTCATATAAATTGTACCTATAAGTTAATTGCTTTTAAGCTAATAAACATGTATAAAATGTATTATATATATATATATATCCTATATTAAGTTAACGTAATTATTTTTTGGGTACAATGTAACATGGACCGCTTGACGCACTGCAGCAAGGGCAAATTTGTCCAAAGAAAATTAACCACTCTCCCTCCCTCCATACTCTCTCTTGTTGCATCCAAACACGGAGGGAGAAACACTTTTCTCCCCACTTTTCACCTCCCCACTTTTCTCTCCCCTCTACTTTTCTCCTCCCCCGTCTAAACATAGCATTAGGGTTCGACTCTTCTCGCAATCTTGTCAACCAAAAATTTCAAAAGCTGAAACTTTCGTATCCTCGTTGGGAGTACCTTTTTTCCCAAATTGAAATAGAAAAAAAAATTGCTTGATATGAAATTGTACAGAAAAAGAAAATCAAAGAGAACTAAGGCCCTGTTTGATTTAATTTTGTAAAACAATTTTTTTGTTTCTTTCAAAAAAATCTGTTTGATAATGTGTTTTTAATGAAGTGTTTTGTAAAACAAAAAAAATAAAATTTTGTTTTCAAAAACAAAAAACTTAGAACACTTTTTAAGTGTTCTGTAATTTTTATTCTACAGAATCAGATAAAAAACAGAAAGCAGTTACTTTTCAAAATAATGATTCAAACAAATTTTTTAATTTTTTTGTTCTCAAAAATTTATTTTTAAAAACATATGTTTTGAAAACATTAAAACAAAAACAATTTCAAACAGGCCCTAATTTTCTGGCTTCCCTTTTTTGCTCACTTAAATCTCTTGTTGTACTTCTTGTATAACAAGAGATGTTGAGCTCCTAAACTAGGGATAAAGGTTTTTTTTTAATGTTAATATCACTTATATATTACAGTCACCGCATAGCAGGGATTCAAAATGCTCTTTTGCAAGGTTAAATTGTCCCCAATATTATGGCTCATTTTCTCTTGTTTGTATCAAATAATCTGAAAACAGCCAAATGATTATGTTAGTCAAGTTACATGATAAGAATAGCAACAGTAAAAGTAGTTAATCAATTTCTGGGGTAATAACATTCAAATCAAAAGCCTATAACTCCTCTTTATGAAAACTTTGAAGACCTTGAATCCCAAAAGCCACCTATTTCTTCTGTTGAATCCTGTGCACAAGAAAACCTTTATTCAAAAGTGAAGCAGAAAGGTCTACAGGGATATTTCTGAAATGGCCCCGTATGGTTAACTTTATGAGAATGGAGACGAGAATGTGAATAAAAATATGATAAGTTTTAATAAAATGGAATAATTATGTTCAATATGTTATGGAAAAGAATGAATATTTTATTTTATTTTTACATTTAGTTAAATGAAAACAATAAAAGAAAAGAAAAGAAAAAAAATCAAATGACTATAATATTTTCATTGTAAAAATATATTAGAATATTTATTTTTAATTTGAAAAATATTGTTAAATTACCAATAATAATAATAAAAATAAAATAAGGACAAAGAAGGGCGTACAAAATCGAGATAGTAGCTAGAAGAACAAGTCACGATGTGATAATTGTATATTAGAAATAAAGGGCATTTTAGTCGGATGCTTTCTTGGAATGCAGTATATCCCATAGGGTTCGTTTGGTACACAGGAAAAAATTTGATGAGAATGGGAATAAGAAAAGAAATGACAAAGGAATGAAATCCTGAGATACATAATCATATTTGGTATGATAAGGAAAGTAATAAGAATATTTTACATTCTCATATTTGGTATAAGAAAAATAGTATAAGAATAGAAAGAAAACATGATAAAAAGACAAAAATGCCCTTAAAAAAATAAAAAAAAATTATTATTATTTAAATATAAGCTTGGTTAACAAATTTGTTACTTGTTTGCCCCATCTTACAAAACGCAAAACTCAGAGAGAGAGAGAGGAATCCATCGACTTCTTGGTGGAGAATAAAGGTTTCAACCACCGTGAAAGTTGCCAAAAATCACCTCCTTGACATCCTCATCTAGTAATCAGTTCCATAAGGCTCCATGTGCCACCGTGAAAGATCTTTAATGGTGCTCAAACCAGATGATCATATCTTTAATGGCGCTCAAACCAGATGATCATATCTTTAATGGTGCTCAAACCAGATGGGTACGTTGGTCAGTGCTGAGAACGCTAAAGTTGGAGCAAGTAGCAGATGAGAGTGTTTTTAAGTGGGTGGATGTTTCTAACATAGTCCAAGAAGTGATGTAACCTTTGAGGGTATTTTAGTCCATTTATTTTCCTTTCCCGGCAATGCATTTATTTTCCCTCCAGTTTTTGATGGAATCAGCATGGACATAGATGATTGAAAACTAGACACCCGAGAAATTAAAATGCAATATACCAATCCCATAATATTTTGAATGGAATCCTAGTTAGTTAAAACTACCTAATCATGATTGCTGATTGAAATGAATGACAGTAAAAAGAACCAACCAAACATGTGTAATATTGCAATCTTATTCCCATTCCATTATCTAGAATGAATAATGCATGAAACGAGGCTTTAAGAACATTTATAAGGATAAATGAATAATGGACATAGAAAAAGAACAGGAACAGAAAAATTATATTCATCTATTGGAAATATATATATATATATTTATATATTTATATATATGAACAACGATAATAAATAATGATGCAAAAAAAATAATGAATAGGTGCCATATGAAAGATATGGGGCAAATTTGTTCAGAGAAGGAAAACGGAAACATAATTTTATAGTTTTCTTTTAGCCGAATTTATGAGATTTAAAATTTGAAATTTGATTGGATTTTTCTTCAAAAATAATTAAAATTAAGTAAATTACTTATATAGTACTTTCATTTCATATTAAATGCTTTAAGTAAGTTCACAATCAGGACAAAACCATGATGGTAGCTCGTTGGGCAATATTAGCAATAACATTAATTGATCTGTTTTCAAATGAAGGTTAATCCTGATTTTAATTCTATCTGAATTCATACTGGTAGGATTATGAGAATATAAAAATTAGGAAACCAAAAGAAAAAATTTTATAGATCCAAGTGTCATTCATTAAGTCAAGTGGAACTGCTTTCATATATAATTATGTGCTCATGTCAAGAGCGATGATTTTTTTTTTATTACATGAGAGGGCAAAGCCCAAAACAAAAACCAAAAAAGGAGACCATTACATTGCCACAGAGTGAGATAGGAAGACTCCATAAATGTTGTCCAATAAGAGTTACCTTATACCAAAAGGGGGTGTCGTGATCTCATGAAATCAAAGTGCAAGAGCACTTTCCAAAAATTTCAATCGCGCTTATATTTATCACTATAGGAATTAGGTTCAAGCTTTCCCCAACCCCTTCTCATCAACGGACTATTGACGTATACAAAGGAGTGTGGTTTCGCCAACCAGTCAACACAATGGTTAACTTCGCAAAAGGTGTGCTCAATCCTAACACACCACTGGCTACATTGCATAAGGCTCTGAATCTCACCAACAAGATTGAAGCATGGGTGAACATCATCTCATCCATTCCACACCAATCATAGGGTAACCATAGAGTTAGCATATATCACCACCTTCTCTAGGTTGCATTTTCTTGCTAGTTTAAGGCCCCATAGAATGTCCTATAGCTCAGCCACGGTGATAGAGCATCGACCAAGGTTACCTCCAAAGCTAGCAATCCATCCGCCGAGTTCATTTCTAATGATGCTACTGCATGAGGAACCTATTAGCCTTAACAGACCTATCAACATTAACTTTGAACCACCCCTTCCTTAGTAGTTTCCAACTAATTAAAGGTTTCTCGTGCTGTTCAATCTTCTTTCCCTATATTCCTTCAATGCTTATATCCCAAGAAATCTGGTTTAAGCATTTGAAGATTAGTTCTTTATTACTAGCAGTGTATCCTTTGAATGTCATCTCACATCGGAAGGTCTATAGGAGCCAACAAATGTAAATGAACATCTTTTGCCAAGGCAAGGACTGAACTCTCTTATTGCTTGGCATGATTCTTTTATACATATGTTTAAATTTTGAACCATTGTGAAAACAACTAAATTTGTACATATAATTACTTATATTTTTATCAATTATAATATAAAAAGTATATAATTTTTTAATAACAACATAATAAATGAATAATTGAATTGAGAAATCCGCCAAAACCCAATTCATTCGTCAGCTAGAAGCCAAGAAAATCAAGGGGCTCCAAATTCGGTTTCGAATGGTCTGGGGAAATTGAATGGAGACGGGGGATGAAACCAAGTTTTAGTGAAACCAAGTTGCTTTGATTTTGATAAACCTCTGATTGTTAAATGAACAAACCAACTCGAATTTGTTGTCAATTTTTGCGCTGAATGCTGATCTTCTGCTCCCCAACATTATAATGTTGCTTTTCAGCTTATGCTTGTTTCCTCTTAGATGAAATCTTCGCCAACAGAAAAAAAAAAAAAATGAAAAGCAAATATAATAAGTAAATTCAAGGATCCAACAACTATGATCATGTATTTCTTAGACACAATTGGGATACTAAGCATAAGGATGTTCTTTAGTGATAATTACATCAGTGTCAGTGTAAGCGTAGATTATATAGCCATCAGTACTCCGGCGAACAGTTCCTTTTATGCCTATTAAGCAGTGTTCCTTCATTAACACAATATTAAGCGGTAAAAGGAAGAATGATGAAATGAAGCCGATCATGTCGCAGTCATGGAGTAGCATTAGTTTTTTTTTTCAAAAAAATATCTTTACCCAACACATCTTCACTTATAAAATCCCGAATTTGGATACTATCAATTGAATAGATGGTTAATACCTCTTAAGTAGAGTGAGAGTGATACAAAAGTAATAATGTGTATATAGTTTACTTAATCTTTTTTAAATTTTTAGTTATTATTATTATTATTATTATTATTATTATTTTTATCTTTTTTAACTTGATAACACTTTACCATTTAGTCACTTGAAAGGATCTAAATTCCAAAATTCTCACTATATACACCCAGCCACCAATCCCATAAAAGAGAAAATAAAAAAAAAAGGAGAGATTAATCAGAATAAGACATGTATATGATATGCCCTCATAAAAGGAAACCAAAAGACAGGTGCCGTAATATAAATCAATCATACAGCCAAGTACATCCTACATACAACTGATTTCTAAAGGACTTGTGCATAAATCATTCTATGATGAGAGCCACTCCAGCTGCAATTTATTTTTACTTAGTAAAAGCACATCAACACTACATGTACTTTCGCCACTTCATAGATTTTTACAGTTCCCTTCAACTGCATCATAGGTTATAAAGAATGATTAATCTGACAAGATTCTTCATAGTTCACACTTCACAGACTCTGTTTCATGTGCTTATGGCATGCAAAACCCAAGTATGAGGGAAAATGCTGGTACTGAAACAGCCCTAATAAATGAATGTGTTGCGTCGTGCAAACAGAATAATAGCCTACCCAAATCTAGAGATTCATTATTTCTTCAAATGTCCAGTACTACATATGGTCAGCAACTCTAGAGGCACGGTGCATGTACTCTTCTGATGGGGGATCCGCAAAAATGACATCAAACTTGGATCCAAAAAACTCTGGACACAATTCAAACTCTCTCTACTTACATTTATAATAAATGGGTGGAGAAGCAGATTTTGCCACAATCTCATCCTGTTTCTGTATAAGCTCCCTAGCTTATTGTAGTCTTCTACAACATTTGTGAGCTCAAGATCCAAAATAAAAGCATACCTGTGAAACAAAGTTGGGGAAATTGCCATCATTGCAGTATTTGTCCACGTTAGTCACCCATCTTACCAGTTTACAGACTAGAAATTAGTGTGCCCCCTTTAAATTGAAAGGTGCAAGAGAGGAACAGGCGCAAATTGGCCCAAAATTCCACACGTGATCTTCAACGGATACGGTACATATGAGCCAAGAGCTCGGAATTAGCCTTTGGTGGTGATTTAGACACTTTTGGAGTTCCAAAGACGTTACAAAATCTGAGTCTCATCCCCTGCTGCAGAGGCACAGTACCCCCATCTGGACTTCGAGTCATATATAACACTCTAGAGTTAGGACCATTGAGCTCTGTTATCTTCACCATAGAAGGGTATTTCCAAAGAGTGAGCTGGTTCTGAGTGAACCCATGTGAGCTAAGCAGCTCCCGCTCATTCTTGTTCCACAATAAAGAACACACCTGCGAGCCTGTGTTCCCAGACTTTATACACGCACCTGTATGAGTGTTCCAGAACTTGATTCACTGATCAGCCCCACCTCCACCACTTGCCAGTACATTTCCCTGGAGTGGACACCAAGCGAGGGCCCTAACTGCAGCTCTATGATCCTCAAGCCTGTGAAGCCACTGGGTTGGTGAGTTTGAAGAGGTCATGGAATTGTCCAAATGTGAACAAGATTATCATTGCCTCCGCTGGCTAATTGTCGTCCTGAACCTGAGCACTTTAGTCCACACACCTCTTGTCTGTGTCCTCTGTAGTTTTGAACTGTGTGAGAATTCTTACATCATTGTTGATAATCCTACCGTCCATTTCTCCTGTTGTGAGGATACAATCGTTTCAAGAAAGTGAGCCTACTCTAGATCGGTGTCCTCCCTGAGTGGTCTTAGCTGTATTTTGTGAAATCAAGTTAACCAGATAGCATCAGAATGAGGTGCTTAATTTTGAAAGAATACAAAAGATGGTCAAATAATTTACCAGACTAGTAGCAGTAGAATCCCAAAGCTGGATATTTGAACTGTTCAAACAATTACTATATGGCGTCCATCAGGAGCCCAGCTAACACTTGTGATAGGACCATCATCCTCATCAGCAGTGAAAAGTTTTGAGGTAGATTTATACGAGGCATACCAAAGGTATACCGTATTTGTAAGGGCACTAGAAAGGACATTGCTGCTTCCCCAGTCGAGTAGATTCAAGTAGAAATCATCTAAGATGTCAGGAGCATCTGATGTCATCTCAAAACTCTGAAATCATTCACCAACACTTGGAACGCAATTGAAGTCACACAAAACTGCGACGTAGAATTGAATGTTAATTATAAATAACTTGATGCACTTTAGATACCTGAGGAATGTATCGTTTGAGTTTGGTGGATTTGGATTGAAGAGGTGGGTCGGGGATCAGTCCAACCGGAGGAGTCGAGGGATTGTTCTTAAATGCTAATATTCTGGTCCTGTTCATGTTTAACGTCTCCGCCGGTAGCTTCTGGTAAGCTTCTTTTGATGGTGAGCTTACAGCAGAGTTCTTTTTGCCCTTCCTTCAGTAAGCATGTAATGAGCAAAATCATAGTCCATGGCTGCCCTGTTAGGTATAAATCTGTTTTAACTGTTTACCAAAAAGGAAAAATTGGATCAGAAACCCAGAATCAACCACTAAAATTAAGCGCTGTTTGATTGCCAAGAAAGTAGACAAAACGACATCATGCTGTATAAAAACCCAGAATCTCTTTTGGATCAGAAATTCAGAATCAATCGCTATAATTAAACGTTTGTTAGGTTGCCAAGAAAGTAAACAAAACGACGTCATTTGCATAAAACCCAGCATCACTTTCTTACCTTTTCTCGAGAAGATTTTCTATGGATAAATTGATCTCGGAGAGGATACCTAGACTTGGTCTTGCTGGATGAACTTCGTGAATCCATGAAAAGAGAAGAAGGCACCAAGATAGGAGAAACAACAGCGAGAAAACACAGAATCAGACAACAAAACAGCAGATATATTATACAAAGGAAACTAGAAATTGAAAGAGCAAGTAAGAGAAAATTGAGAATGGCCGTGCGCACTTATTCATATGAGGGCTTGGAGATCGTAAAGGATGTGAGAATTGGCGTCAAGAGGAGAGTTGGTGGATTTATACGAGATAGTGTTTAACCGTTGAGAAAATTTGAAAGTTTAGCAGGTAATTGCATTCTTTTTTAATTTTATGTGAATTTTTTTGCCTTTCTCAAAAAACTAAATTTACATATGTTTCTCTATCTTCTATAATCTAAAATTTGTTTATATTTATTTATAATTTAAAATAAATTTTATTTGATTTTTTCAATTTGACCCTGATTGAACTTTCAATTTAAACCTTTTAAGTCTGTAGAATTTTAATGTACTAAGTCAAAGTTTATTAGTTAAAAAAATTAATTTAATTTAAATTTTAAATTGGGTAAACTTTAAAGTTTAAATACTAGTAGAGTGTATTATTTATTAAATGATTAATGAATTATTACAATAATTATATAATGAATTCTATCAATAAAACTAAATTAATGAATTAGACAGAATACTATCAAATTTTTATTTTTTTGTTTTTTGTTTATTTTAGTTGTTGCAAAGAGTTATTATGTTAATTTTTTTTCTAACTATTCATAGGTTATTTATTATCATGTAAATAATTATTTTTCAAAGATAATTTTAGTCCCCAGGTTTTAATATTTTAAACATATTTAAATAATGAAATATTTTGGATAGTCCAAATGTCAATTCCTTGTGCAAAATTTTCCCTCCATTCATGTTCAATTTTTATCAATTTCTTAGGGGAACAAGGAAAACTTTTCCGGATATATTTCACATTGTGAATATCTTTTCTAAGTATATGTTTAATTAGTGATTTCAAACTTAAATAATTCTAGGCAAAGTAGTTTTCCAAAGGCCAGAGTTTAAAATTTTCATTCTCTTGCAATATATAGCAAATAAAATGCATTCTATAAACCTATTAGTACATCAAGGGAATCATTATCACATGGGAGAGGGTGAGAGAGAGAAAAGAAAAATATCTATTATGTTATTATTATTATTATTATTATTTAATAGTATTTATTTTTTTAATAGAGATACATATGTCATTTATCATTTATTTTATTTATTTTTAATTTTTTTATTCCATTTCTTTCCATTCTCATCTACCAAATGTGGTGCGCAATACAAGATACCATTTTAAAAATGTATGCTCCACCTTATATGGTATTTCACAAACATCATGGAGTTATTGTTGATGTTTTCTTGCATTATAATGTTAACCACAAAATTCTTACATTTTGAAATCTATGCAAAGTTGTATCTTTATCTCTGCATTGTCCATTTTGACAAATTGGTTAGTGATATTCAACTTTGTCTTATGTGTTGCTACTAATATGTTTTTCAAAAAATTTTCTACACTTCTGAGTCATTTATGACGAACTTTTTGAAGCAGGTCAAAAACTCACCTTTAATATCTTCCATATCTTTGATGATTTTTTCCTTTATTATAATACCTGGCGTTGTTCCATGATGTTTCAATGTGTTACATGCAGCTCTGTCTATGCTACATATATATATATATATATATCTTTTAAATTCTGTCATGGCCATGCATGGGGTTTTGAATTTGAAGGATTATTTTCTTCCAAATTGGTCATATAGAGTGGATGCAGCCCAGGATCAGTTACTTCTACTATGTTGACATTGTATAGTTTATTTCTATTTGTGGGTCCGGGCTTTGAAGCGGAGCGAAAGAGTTCTTGGAATTCCGGTGAACATGTTACGGATGTGAGTTGATTAATTTGTTTTAAAACTGTGCTTATTAGAAGAGTTGCTATAATGGATGATCAAGACAAGTTTGACCCAGTCACATTAAATTGAGTTAAGATGAGTTAAAGATTTTTTTTTTTCGGTTGGGTTGGGTCATGTTAATTAATTTGGTTCAACTTGACTTAATTTTATTAATTAAAAGATTATTTTTTTATAAGGATAAATATAAAAAAATATTTTTTTAAAAATAAATATAATTTTATAAAAATTTATATGAATTTTTTTTTCAAATGTCAATTTTATAATTTTATCAAAAAATTATAAAATAAAATAAAATGATTCATCCAACCCAACCTACTCTAAGCACTAAGCTTAGAATTTAAAGCCATGCACAAAATTGCATCAAGTTAGACTAATGTCTAGTCTAACTTGAAATTCATGCAACTCTAATTGTTACACTAACTTTATTATAAGAATATCAGTTTATATATATACTTGTGTTAATTGAATTTTCTTTTGGCTAACATTAATTACATTAACATTTTTTCATTAAAATTAATTTTGGCAAAAAGCTTCATAATTTTATAAATATTTTATATAATACCCAAAAACAAAGAAGGGGTAAAACCCAATTTGGATCCTTTCTATTGCCTTGATCATCCACTGCTCAAGTGTCAAAATTTGGTCTATGATAAATCAATTTAAATGGTTTAGATTTTATAATTTTTTATTTATGTTGATAATTATTTTTTAAAAAAACCAAAATTTAAATAAGAATAGTTTTTAATTTTAAATTAAATAATAATAATAATTAAATTTACAAAAATTAAAATTAAAATTTAAAATTTAAACTATCTAAATTAAATTTGAATAGTTCAGCTCTTAACAACCGGACACTTGATTAGATTCATCTAAGTTTCTTTTACGTAGCATTGCTCTTTCATGTATCACGTGGCACTAGTACAAATTTATTTTTGAAACAACAATTTATCACACGTGGTTTTATCTTACATTTTTTATCTTGCACATTTAATATCTTAATTTTGAGATTTTTTATTTCAACTTTAAAAATGCAAATTTTTTATCTTGCATTTTTTTGTCTGAATGTGATAATTATATTTAAGATTTGATTAGTATAATTTATAAAATGTATTTAAAAATTCTCATTTAAGTACCTATTTTTTTATTATTATAAATAGCTAGGCTAGCCAACCTAATGCCTTGCCCTCCTTGGTTTAGCCCTTTTATTTTGACCAGCCTTGTTTAACCCAATTTCGTAGGGCTGCACCGGACTAGCTAGGTCAGTGTGCACCCCTTATTATACATGTTTGCCTCCTATTTCTCTCTTCAGAACCATACATTTAAATTTAATGATAAAGAGGGGGGGGAGAGAGAGAGAGAGAGAGAGAGAGAGAGAGAGAGTTTTTTAGAGATATTCTTTGTAGTTTTTATCTTTTTATGAACTCCAAATGTGCAAAAATAAAGAGAGAAATTGAGAGAAAAATGTTCTCTAAGTATTTATGAGGCCAAAAATTGAATATTGGGGAAGAAGGAACATGAAAGAAAAGTTCAAGGCATTTAATAGAGAAAATTTTTACTTGTTGAAAAAGATTTGGTCATTAAATGAAGATGGAGCTGAAGCAATAGATATTTAGTGTCAATCATTAATATCCAAGAGTTCCCATGAAGCATGAAGAAGTAGAGAAGACTATGAGAATTTATTGAGCCATTTATCACTCTCATATACTCCTTAGCTGATATATATTGTTAGGCATAATTGCATTTATTTCTCTTATTGAGTTTTGCAAGTTGCTATACTTTCCTGAGTGAGCTCAAGCCTTGTTTGTTTCATTTCTTTATCAAATGGTGGTTGATTTATTTTCTAGAAACCTAGTGAAAATCGAAGATTGTTGTGAGCAACAAAAGCAAGTGTGTTGAGCCCTTAGGGTTGCCTATATATGTAGACTATATAAACTAGGAAACTAAGCCCTTAAGGTTGCTTGTTTATGTATGCTATAAAAGTTAGGAAGTTGAGCCTTTGAAGTTGCTTGTTTATGTAGGTTGTAATAGCTAAAAAGTTGAGCCCTCTATGAAGGGTTTGATTGTACTCCCTTTGGTCCTTTTTATAAAGAGATCTAAAGAGATTTTTTTGGTCCCAAAATATAAGAAACATGGCATATATTTTTTACTTTATTAAATAATAAATTCATTTTTTACCCTTGATTTATTATTATACCCAATACACTTAACAATGCATAATGTTTTTTCATATAAAATGAAGATGGATAAAATAGGAAAGAATTACTAAATTTGAACATAATCAATGAGTTAAACTGATATTAACTATTTTTTTAATACTAGTAAAACAGTTTTTTGTTTCTAATAAAAAGGACCGAAGGTAGTATTTGTTTGCGATTACTTATTGATTATAAAAATTCTCTTACTAAGTTTTATGGTCTTGTTTTCTCTCATCCTTAAACTTTTATTTTTAAAATAAATTATTTTTGAGAAATCTATAGTAAGAACCTATGAGGATCCTTATCCATTACCTAAGGGTCATACTTTACATAATCTTTTAAAAAAGTTGTTTTGAAAAATTTTTAAGGAAGGTGGTATCTACCAAAAAAGCCTAGAAACCTGAGGTTCTTTGCTTACAAAGAATTTTTCAATAAAATTTTAAAATACCCAATTCATGGATCTTGAATAATGAAAGTATCTTTACTAGTGCTAATTCTTCTTAATTCTTTCTTTAGGACAAATTTGGCAGTCTAAATGTTTCTTCAGATAAAAGAGAGTTTACATCCAACCTAAGCTATTAAGAAATTCTTCCCAAAATAGTATTTTGCCTTTTAAGGACTAAGGCAAGAAGACTCTCTAGGAATAGTAATCAACACCACCTCTATTTAGCAATAGCCAAATTAAATATTTTAAGGTCTGGAAAGCTAATACCACCCATATGTATAGGGTCTATAGATGAATTTTTGTTTTGCCATTATTTAGACCAATTGACTACATAAATTCTTTGGTAGAAGCAGCTCAGAGAATAAGTTGGAATTAGCTAAGCCATTGATTTTATTAGCCCCTCCTTTCCTGCTTTTGTTAATAGTTTCTCCTTCCACACCCTACGAGTGTTAATTAAACCTTCTCTTTGATGGTTTTAAAGAAAGGGAATTTATTTTTGTCCATTCTAGTTGGTAAGCCCAAATACCTTTTCTTGAAGAAACATAATGAATGTTCAAAGTGAACATAAATGTTTGTCATATTTTCATTAAAAGAATTAT
The DNA here is from genome assembly GCA_026724425.1 of Erythrophleum ivorense. Taxonomy (NCBI): domain Eukaryota; kingdom Viridiplantae; phylum Streptophyta; class Magnoliopsida; order Fabales; family Fabaceae; genus Erythrophleum; species Erythrophleum ivorense. The sequence goes on along the minus strand of JAIUCV010000008.1, from coordinate 48,269,232 downwards.
AGGTAAAGACAATAGAGGATTTCTCAATATTTAGTTTTTGCTCGGGGCATTGCTCATGTCTCAATAAATTGGGCAGAAAACAGCCCCTAAGAATTGGGCTCATGGTGCCCAAATTCGTGTAAGAGGAAGGGGGAGGAAGAAGCTATCAAAGAATGGAAGTTTTACCTTATTTTCTTGCTCTTTCTTTGTTGCTTTTCACTTTCCTTGGTTGCCTCACTCCAAACACAAATTTTTCCTCTCTGTTCTGCCCCCAAAATAGCACCAAACTCTTCATTAAAACTATAGAAAGAAAGCTTGAAAGGAGGGGAGTAAGTTTCAAGAAGGAAGGATATGAAATTTCTTAAAGATTTTTATCTTTTTCTCGAATTTCTTCCTCCAAAATCTTCCTCCTCTTGTGCGCCTAAGAAGGGCAGCTTCTCCTCTGGTTTTTGGCAGAATTAAGGCGGTCTTAGAGAGGAGAGAAAGAACATGGCATATAAAGAAGAAGAAAAAAGCTTCCTTTTTAAAATGGTTTCCAATTTTGCCCTTTGTAATGGCATTTTTGGTTTGTCTTCGTTTTAGCTCCTTTTTGAGAACCGTCTTTTTTATCATAAAATTTAGATTCCCAATTTAATAAAATGCCTTTGGAATCACTAAAATCGAAGCTAAAACCTTCATAAACGAATCGGTCAAAGTTTAGGTCAACTAATGTCGGAAAGAGTACACCGGAGGGGCTTCACTGGTCCCAGGGCTTCCCATGGTTTTTGGGGCCTCTGAGAACCCCGAAGAACTCAAAAATTTCATTTAAAAAGCCCTCCTATGAGTTTTTCAAAAAGTGTCTATATTTACGAAAATGCCACTAACCTTTCGACAAATTTTTTGAATCACTCTGGCCTTGATTTCTGGGCAACTCAAGGCTCAAATCCTCATTTTCTATTATTTAGAATTTTATCATAATTTTATTTGGCCCCAATTCTTTCTATTTCGGGGACTTCCTTTAATATTTGGCCTATTTCTTATATTTACGGAGAAACCGAACATTACGTTTCTCACGTTTACGGAGGGACCGGATGTTACATTTCTTTCCCCCTTAAATAAATTTCATCCTTGAAATTTAGGGTATATTTTCTCTTACTCTTTTTTTTTTTTTCTGACTAACTGTTCTTTTCTTTCCCTTCTTCCTGGCTCTATACGCTTTCTTAGTGATTTCATTCGTTCGAATTTTCTCTTAGCCAGGGGATTTTTCATTGCTAGTTTTTAATAAGGGTTCCATTGCTATAAAATGCTAGCTAGGTCTTTCTCATAAGGGAAAGAAATTTCTAACTCTAAAGGCTTATTTTGGGAGAGCTTACTAATCATATAGGGTCAATGTTAACCCGTTCGCAGGATTAACGTTTCTTTCAATGGACTCATTTACACATTTTGAGAGGTAACTTATTTCATATCATGTCTCCCATATCCTCTCTAAATGGCTTCTCATAATATCTTATCATTTTTTCTGATAATTAGAGCCATCGGAGGTTTTTGTCTGTTTACTATTTTGAAGTATACTGTCCACTGTTTATCTCTGCGTTCTTTCTTACTAGCTCATCTCATGATTACAATTCATATCTCTTTTTGTCACAGGCCTCATATTGTAATGACTTACTGGGATTATAGCTCCTTTGAGGAGTTTCTGCTTTTAATGATATCAGTTTCTCTGTTTATTACTATATCTGTCTTTGTAGGCTGGGACTTTTTCTTACTTTCTTTACTCACTTATCGTGGCATTTTATAGTCCCTCATTTCAGCACTGATAAGCCTAATATGTATGTCTTATACTGGCATCGAAGAGCTACTACCACTGACTACTACTAAGTTCTGCTGGGATGCTAGCTATTCTCACAGGTTTGCTCACTGGAGATATACTATACCACTCACCTCATATAAAAATTACACCTGACCCCTTTCTGAGTACATAAGTTAGCATGCGGGGATTTCTCTATCTCTCGGTCAGGGCTACTACCTGTTAGGTAGTAGTTCATCTAACTCTAACTCTGGAAAGCTAATTTCTTGCTTTCCTCATCCCATACACTATACTCATCACTAAATGGAGCTAGTCAGTGGTCTAACTGTCTGAGTAAAGCCTTCATGTCTCTGTGGCAATGGTCTACCAGACTTAAGAGGTCTGTAGTCTTTGAGACAAAAGTTAGCCGAAACTGTACTGGTCTCTGAGACTAACTGCTCTGTAAAATTATGTCAGACTGTTATCTCTACCAGAGATCTATTATGCTGTGGTTAGGGCTCTCTGTAACTCTGTGGGATCTACTGTGACCCCTGGGTCTACTACGACTTCTCAAAGCCCTACTAGGGTCTGTTGTAACCCGTTGTGACATGGTAGGATCTACTACGATCCATCTCTGGGAGATGTCAAAGCCTAAGATCACTGTATCTGACAGTAAAATACATACTCACTAAGTCTGGTTATTATTGCTTATAATAACTGAGGCTAAACTCAGAGGTACATCGTGCTCTTCATGCGAAGTGGGTTCTATGCCATTCCATTCTCTAGGATCCTGTCATACTAATACTAGGGAGCGTTTTAAATTATTATTCATTGCTCCTCATAGGATCCTCAAATTCCCACTTAAGCCCCTTTTTGCTTGGCTTTTCTTTCTTACTCTATTGACTTACTTACTTTACGTGTACTCATTCTAGTCTTCCTCTCATATCTTACATATCCTGCAGTTTGTACCTATGCCCACGTTCTGCTTTAAAGTGCTTTGGCACTAAGGCATCTCACACACTGAATGTGGTTAACATCTTTGGCAGGAGAGAGGCTATGCATTGGTCCCTATTCATTTCATTTACATATATTATAAGGGACTCAAACTATGCATACTGAATCTGAACATTCTTTACTGGGGATTCCTCTCTGCATGATTTTGTTACTATTTCAGTATTCCTGGAATCTCTTTACTTCTCTTTTCTAACTCATCTTAACTAGGATACCTTTCAATTATCGGGACACTTTGGTGGTGATGTCGTCGTTTGCTACGTACTCAAGTCACATTACTATTAGGTTGATTAGGCCTAATATCATGTAACCATTATTGCAAGAAAATTATAACATCAAACACTAATACACGGGCACCTCATGACTGAGTTCAAAAGCCACTATCGCCTGTATATTGCAAAGTTTCTCACTAATCTAAAGTATTCATTCCTTACTTACTCTATCTACCCTATTCTCGAAGAGTGCTCGAGGAAAATAGGATTCTTCCTCTGTTTCATTCCGAGATCTCTCTGTATTGCTCGACTATTTTTTTTCTTCAAGCACTATCATGCAAAAAGGGCATCTATGCTAAGGACCAATGTGCTTTCTTGAATACTCAAACACATCAACTCGACATTTGTTTTTCAATCTACTATGTCATCGGCTTGAACACTGTCATAAATTCTTCTCTCTTTTACTTTTACTATCCGTTTACTTAGGTGAAAAGGATATTTTACTACTGGCTGTTTCTGTTGCCAATTCAGGTCTTCCTATGCTCAAGAGCACTTGCATTTTTCTTGGGTTCCTCCACTTATTCACTCTCTGTAACATCAAGGAAGTCTACTTTTCGTTCATACTCTTATTTTGTTCTTAGCTAGACCATCCCTTGATAAGAAAGATTTTATTTCACATAATCCCAGAATTTCATTCTATGGTGCTCTCTGCTTACATTCCCTCTCTATGTAACACGAAGCTCGCCTTTTGAGCGGTCTCTAGCTCCCTCGAGCTTTTCTGAGGGTACGAAGGCATTAGCTGTTTGTCTCAGCTCATTTCTATATTCGGATCAAAGCTAGGCTTTCTCTCTGTTTGGCCTCTTTAGCCTCATCCCCAAGAGCACAATATATTATTTTTAGGGTCTGCTTACCCAATCCAGAACATGTATTCTCAATGTTCAGATTCTATCTTACTGAGAACTTATGCTCTACTGGGTGCTCTAATCACTCACATGCCTTAACCCATATCATTCTCATATTAGGGAGCTCGTCTGACTAACTATTGGACCCTTATTTGTTTATCTTACTAGGCTTAGTTTTACTCATTTAATCATTACTAAAGCGAGGGTATCTTTTATATGACTAATTTCTTAGTTCTTCCTTGCTACCTTTATCACTATACTTTATGCCTCAGAGGGGGTCTATCTGAGGAAATTACTAACCATTACTAGTAGGTTTTCTCCAACTCAGGGTGTCTCCTCTTTTCTTTCTCGATTCAGGGAGAACTTTCATGAGCCTTTTATTTACATATCTCACCTGGAACGATGCTACTGGTCATCTCCCCTAGGCTTTAACTTATGCTCAGCCTGGACAAGCCATCTTATTGGACCTGTAGCTTACTAACTATCTTCATTCTTTTCCTGGGGTCTCTGTTACTGGTTACTCATACTTACTTCTAGGTGTTACCTATGAGGTACACCTTTCTAGGTCACTCACTATGTGCTTCACTGCTAGTAGCCTTATCTCACATTATTTCAAGGCTACATTAGCATTCTATCATTCATTCAGTGTCTCACAGGGTACCATCTTAGGTTGGAGTCAACGCCTTAAAAGCGGCTCTCAACAACCTCATCATCCCTGAGTAACTTTCTCTGTGTTGAGCTCTTTCCTCAATCTCATTTATTAGGCCCATGGATTTCTTACTAATCTTCTGTAATCATTCATTACTCTTTTCCTCTACTTATACTAAGGGTTCCGCTCTCTGTGGGTTGTCTGACCCCTTATCAACTTCTTTCTTAAGTTGGCTTGAATATGACCAACAAGGCATTCATGATACTATTCACCGCGACTAACATATCATTTGCCGCAGCTAATCAACCTCAGGTTCACTCTAGTTCTTCTATTTAAGTATTGGTTGCGGCTAACTTCTTAATTGGCCGCGACGAGGAATTCTCTGGATTGCCTCGCTGTTTCTATGGAATAATTGGTCGCGGCTAACAGCCTCTGATTGGCTTATTTTCTAGGGATTAGATCTTTATCTTTAGCTTCCAACTTGAGCCTTACTGCCTTATCAAGCTAGAAGGTTCTACCTCTTACTTCGTTCATACATAACTACTTATCATTTCTGGGCAATCGACCTCTAGGGTGTAGCTTGTAACTCAAACTCCTAGCCTGAGGGAATTAATCTTTTGGGCTCTAAAACTTATCTAGATATTTGAGTGTTATGGCTTGGGGGTGACTCTTTTTCTCACTTCCCCTCTAAACTAGTCTTGTGCAGATGTAGTCTCATCTCATACCGTGCTGCATCCTACTTGTCTCTGCATTAAGCGAGACATCTTAGAATGGTCTGAGTACGACTACCAAGGAGAATTGGGCCTCACATACTCTCTCTGACAAGCCTCTTCATATCAACGAGATCTTTTCTCATCGTTCATATTTAGGGCTTGTCATTGATCCATAGCGAGTTATCACATCTCATCAAGCTCTAGCCGTTGGATCCCTTAGCTCTGCTCAAACTTAGCTCTACTCAAGCTACTCTAGAGGCCACTCTTTCCCGGTGTCACTAGCTATTCTAAGACCATCATACACTTACTTATCATAATTAAAGCCCACAAACTACTATCACACATCCACAATATCTTATCTAAAGCTCTACCTATCCATTCACGCCTTTACATAGCCCTATTACTACATCCTCAATCCAAAATCCAATCCAAGAGAGTTGGAACTTTGCTCTGATACCAACAAATGTAACACCATAAATTCTAGCTCATTTCATGTCATTCTTAAGCATTCTATCATGATTCATATAGGCTTTCCAGAGAAAAAGCAAGGAGAATAGGATTAATTTCGCTTTGCGTCATATCTAAAAATTTTAATTCGTGTCCACGTGGATTGTATGAGCTCATACTATACTTCCTCATATTAATTACATTATTACAACTCATTTGCATCCCAAAAACATGCCTACAACTCATGGAAACCGAAATGGGGCATGGAAAATGAAAGTTCATTCTCGGCTAGAATTGGCCTCTTTTCTGGGCACACTTGAAAATCATAACTAAATCCAAAAAAATCAAAAATATGAAATCTTGATCATTATAGAAAGCTTGGTATGTCTACTTCATGAAAAAAATAGTACAAGTCATAACATCCCACACACAGAGCGTTTGACATGCGAAATTGTCCGGAGGTCAGACTGAGTCCTGATGCTGTCACAGTTTACTGATATGAACTTCAAAAATATTCAATTAATTTCACAAAAATCTCATCCATGAAAATAATACCAATCTATAAATATATGGATGTTAACTAGAGAGAAAAATATCTCTAGATTAGTTCATCAAGCCCAGATCTCAAAATTCGATGGAACAGTACTTCTAGTCGGGCAAGGCTACTGATACTGGACAGAAACTTCAAAAATTCATATCTTCCTCTCTAGACCTCAAAATGAGGTTCTTCTAATTACCACAAGTCACTGTGATTGCCTAGTTTCTCTTTATAAATTTCATGGCAATTGGACATCATTTGAATCTTAAATAACAGAAAACAATTTCAGACCAATTGAATAGTGCAGCAAACCAAATCCATAAAATTTTCCAATTTTGAAAAATCATCAAATATTCTATTGACCTCCAAAAATTATGATCTTTAGTTTCCCAGAAAGCTCTCAATGAGAACTAATTTCATGCCCAATCTCAGATCAAGACTAACTCATTTGGCCAAAAAGTGACTTAGAGTTCCATAATGGTCAATTTTAGCTCCATATAGGGTACCAAAGTTGCCAAATGGATTTCCCTTGATCTTGGCACTTTTTTGGGCAAGTATAAAAGTACATTTAAGACTTGTGTGAGCTGCCCAAATGATCCCAAATCTCATACATCTCATTTTGGCCCTTCTCACCCACACTTAATCCAACCCATGCAAATATACCAATATGGAAATCTGTGGATGTTAGCTAGAGGAGAAAAATACTTTCAGACCAGTTCAGGTAGCCCAATTCTCGAAATTCAATAGAACAATAACTCAGGTCTGGTAAGGGTCCTAATACTGGACAGAATATTCAAAAATTTATATCTCCTTCTATAGACCTCCAAATGAGGTGCTTCTAGTTGGCACAAGTCACTGGCAATGTCTAGTTTCTATATATATATTTTTGTGGCATTTGGACATCATTTTCCCTATGAGTAATAGAATTTAGTTTCGGACCAGTGCTACAGTACCAAGGACCAAAACTAGAAAAATTTTCAATTTCAACAATTCGCTAAATATTCCACAGACCTCCAACAATTACCAAACTTTAGCTTCCCAAAAAGCTCTAGATGTATGCCAAATTTCAGATCAAGAAGAGCTCATTTGGATAAAAGTAATATAGCTCATGAAATGGTTATTTTTTCTTCTTACCAAAAGTCAATTTGCACCAAATGGCCTCTTCTTGAGTTTGGCACCCCTTGAGCAAGTTTCAAAGCACAATTATGACTTGTGGATACTTCCCAAGTGATCCCAACCCTCATGCATCTTATTTTGGTCTCTCACATCTATTATGCATAGTTACATCAAGCCATTTAAGAGCCCAATTTGCATAATACTATTGATTTAGTATCATATAAAGTCTACATCATATTCATCTATCATTTTACACTTGTCTATGGTCTTACATTACAAAAACATTACATACATCATCACTTTGACATTTAACCACCATTTAAAGTACATAATACACTAAAACAAATATGTTCAACGTCATTGGCTTGCATCTCCTTGACTTGGAACACCACCTAGATAATTCAAGGGATGAGGGGGAAAGGGGAGTGAGATTCCAAGAATCTCAATAGCTCACACACCCATTCACACCACATTCAAGGCATACATATACCAAATGCATAACTATACAAGCATAAAGTGTGCAATAAATTCCATTTCATGCCACATTCATATGTCAAGCTCACTTCATGCCTTAGGGACTTTTGGTTTAGCCTCACCCCCATTTCCTAGGACTTTTTGGATTTGCCTCACTCTTAGCCTAGGGATTTTTGACTTTGCCTCACCCATTCAGGGACTTTTGGCCTTATCTCACCCATGCCATGAGACTTTTGGCATCTCCTTACCTTCATCAAGGGACTTTTGGCATCACCTCACCCTTATGAGCTCTTTCCACAACCATAGTCATTCAAGACAACACATTGGTACCAATGCACAACAAGATCAAGTGCATGTTATCAAGCATCAAGAATGCATGCAAGCACACTAAGACATACATATACACACAAGAATGCAAAGAGAATGAGGTGGAGAGCTACCTTTTTATTTATGCAAGCTCACTTTGCAATTTCTTTTCCCTCCTTGTTTCACAAGAGCACTTACGTGGAGTAGGGTTCTCTTGACCTAGATATCACAAACGTCACACAATTACACACTTGAAGCAAGCCAAGACATTAAACTAAAGCTTATTACACACTTGGTTCCAAATGGATATATTAGTTCCATAAATGGGCCTATTGAAGCAACTCATATCATTCAAGTGCTAGGTTCCATTCTCTTGTTCTTTATAGGCTTCTTGGACTCATTTAAGGTCCTTGGAGTCATCACACATTCAATTGCACAATTGGAAAATCAAGTTGCTTTACAAAGCACCATTATGGACACCATTATTCCATCTCTCAATCTATGACTCCTAAATTTTTCCAATGGTTTCTCCCATCTTCTAACATCATATAAAGTCTCAAACCAATGTTAGAACAGATTAAAACACTCCCTAACCCATTGAACCACTCTGGCCGAGACATGTGTACCATTTATACTTCTTGGAGTTTCAAAATTTTCTTGATGGGATAGCCACTTGAGAAGGTTCTAGGGCCTTAGGAGCTCAAGGAAACATTCAAATAGTCAAAGAATTACTCACACCAAATCAAATTTTACAAAATCCTAAGAAAGCCTACACTTTTCTATCTTGATTTTCTTTGGTTTTTCTTGGAAATTTCTTGCCATATTCTTAATCCTTGCACTCTTTTCCCTAGGTTTCTCCCTTGGTTCTGCCCAAAATCCAACCTCTCCTACCCCATCCTAGGTTGGCCAAAACATACAAGAAGAAGGGACAAGAAGAGGCTACCATAGGAATGAGATTTTATCTTGTTTTTCCTTAGTTTCTTGGATGTTTCTTCCCTTGGTTGGCTTCTCCTCTCCAAACACGAAATTTCCCTCCTTGGTCTGACCTTAAAATAGAACCAAAGCATTCAAAAAAATTCATGGGAAAGAAGGAGGAAGAGAGGAGAACAAGATTGAGAAAGGATGGAGCAAGAAAATTCATGAAATTACCTAGTTTCTCCTTGGTTTCTTCTCTTTTTCTTCCCCTTTTGATGCACCTAAGGAGCTGCTATTTTTTCTGGTAAATTAGGTAGAAGAAGTCGTGCCTCAATAGAAGGGAGAAGATGGAAAAAAAGTGTGGAGTGTTTAGGACATTCTAGAAGCTTTTATTTCCAATTTTGTCCTTCCGTAATAGCAATTTTGTTTCGACTTCGTTTTAGCTCCTTTTCAAGAACCGTCTTTTCCATTATAAAATTTAGGTTCCCAATTTAATAAAATGCCTTTGGAATCACTCAATTTGGAGCTAAAAACCTTACCGAATGAACTGGTCAAAGTTCTGGTCCAACTAATGTGAAAAACATACACTGGAGGGGCTTTAACCGGTCTAGGGGCTTCTCATAGTTTTTGGAGCCTCTGAGAACTTTGGGCAACTCAAAAATTTCATTTAAAAAGCCCTCCTATGTGGTTTTCAAAAGTTTCACTTATTTACAAAATGCCATTACGTTTCATCAGTTTCCCGTTGCAAATTATTTCTCCATCCTAACTCCATTTTTCTATCCATCTGAGCCTAGAATTATTATTTTTGGAGTCTTGGACTCTATCCAATTTTTTGGGGACATTATCTAGGTCATTTTCGTGGATTTATTTTTATCTGGCCTCATTTCATTATTTTACAAAAATTACATTCATTACACAAAATCCAATGCTTACAAAATTTTACAAAACTAGAAATGATAAGCTTTCTATAGCACTTGAGAGCACCCTAATTGAAGGTCTGTAGAAGGAGAACTGAATTTTTAAAATTGCATGATAGTACCAATAATGCAGCTCAACCTTTGGTAATGTCCCATCAATTTTCATGAGTTAAATGTTTTTATTTTGGTCTAAAATTATTTTTAGTCATTAGTTAACATCCAAAGCTTTTCATAAAACTATTATATATATGATTTTGATTTTTCTAGAATTAATTATGATTTTTCAAAGTTTGCATCAGTAAATTGTCCCACAACCCGAGATGAAAACGTGGAAATTCTAATATATGAGCTTTTGATCCATGTTGTAAGCATTAAAATGAGTTGTTTCTAATTTTTTGGGGTATAATATGAATGAAAATGATTTGAGGAAAATTTAAATGACTATTGTGGGTAAAACTATTAGATTTTGGTGTCCATACGTGTGTGTTTCCGATGCTAAGCTTGCTAAAATCTCAAAATTTCGTGTGATTTGGTCCTCAATTTGAGTTGTAAGCCCCCAATGGTGTTATTTCTGATATGTTTAAGAATGTTATGGATGGAAGATGTTATTGGTAAGGCCAAATGGTCCATATGGTCAAGATTGATTTAATTTGGCCTTTGATAATTATTATTTCCCTCGCTAAAAGTATGAAAGTTTTTGATAATGAATGTTTTACACCTTACTTGGTAATGTTTCTATTTGAACACACATGCTATGACTGATTAGCATTAAGCCATGTTAACATAAAGGCTAAGATAACATCTTGTTAACAGTGTTCAGGATTTTGTCGACAAGATCTTGTTTACTGTAGTGTAAATTCTAAAACCTTGTCGACAAAGTCTTTTGCCAGTAAGTATAAGGTCTTCTATTGTAGTATATTAATACATATATATATGATGGTGTGACATCTCTCACCTCTAGAAATTGACTTATACTAGTCTATATTGATAGCATAATTTTCCTTTTAATGTATTTGTACTAGCTAGCTTATTTGTAGAAATATCAGGAGGTCTAAATTTCAGGAGAGATTTTGCCAAAATTTCTACAAAAGCCACTTAGAACTAAATATGTTTAATGTAAATATGATTCACAATTATTCTATTTGGTTCTACTATTTAATATTGAATTTTAGGGATATTCACTAATGCTTGGTAGGATTTTAGTTTGGATAGGCTTACGGAAGAGAAATTGTCTTTCTTTCGTGCTAGTCACACTTTTGGTTACGGGGTGTGACAGAGAAGAACTAAAAAATGGTAACCATGGATTAGGGTATTATAATACCCAATCTTTCTAAAATTGAATTGAAATCGATGAGTTATAAAAGCAAAACCCCAAAATGAGATGATTAGAGGCTAAAAAAAATTAGAATAATAATCTAGACATTTAGAAATGAGAATACAAAGCTAATGATGGCCTGAAATTAGAGCAAAAATGGCTAAACAAAAAAAAACCAAAAATATAGTGGTATTTTCATAATTTTGGGCACTTTCTATGAAATTCAAAGGAGAATTTTTAAATTAAAAAAAATGAGTTTTCTCGGGGTTCTCAGAGGTGCTAAAACCTATAAGAACTCTTAGAATAGTTACAACCTTCCATTTTATGTTTTTAGTCGTCAGTTGATTGAAACTTTGATCAATTCATTCGATAAGATTTTAAATTCAATTTAAGTAAAACTAAAGGTATTTTATGAATTAGAGGATCTAAATTTTATGATAGAAAATATGGTTCTAAAAAAAGGATTTAAAATGAACTCAAATGCTATAGTCAAAGTATAGTAGCAAAAATAATAATTATGGAAAAAATTAAAAATATCACCCATACCTTTTTTTTATGTCATTCATGCCTTCTCCTCTAGTTTTGCTGACTTGCTTTCTACCCATGATCATTAGCTATGGCATGATGAAGGGAAGGAGGAGAGAGAAAGGAAAGAAAGCTAAATAGGTAAGCATATATGCAAAACTCATATTATGATAGTTGGTAACCTTGCTCTACTTTTTATGCTCTTTCTAATAGTGGTTTTAACTTCATGAAATGATGATTTTGGTCACTAACCTCATGAGAAAAAGTGGAGGTTTGGAGCAACTAAATAAAGCAAGGGAATCATCATTTAGTAAGCTTTCAAATGAGGTATGTCATGCAATAGAAAGACTTATTTTTCTTTGAATTTCAATGGCTTCCATATTAGGTTTAGAGAGAGAAACTAAAGAGGGGGAGTGAATTTGGATGAAACTTGATGGAATTAAGGGATATAGAGTGTGAAAAACAAGATTGTGCAATTGGAATTCAAAAAGAAACATTAGAATTTAAGTTAGCAAGGTTAGGGATTTTGTTGCACCTTGATATATAGAAGGCTTTCTAATAATAATTTAGGTTGTCTAAGAGTGTATATGAGTTCTCAAAACACCTAGGAAGTCTCCCATGTGTTAAGTCCCCAAAGAAAAATTGCAAAACTCCATAGGTGTTATTAGTGGTGTGTGTCTCAGCCTAACCATGATAATGCACCTAGAGAGAGTTTTAAATTGTTCTAAGGCTAGAAAGGGACTAAATATGATAGGAGAACATCAAAATAAGCCTTAGAATAAATTAAAAAGTATAGATTGTGAGATGGAGGTGTAGGCGCCATAATGAGACATAAAGAAGCAACTTATAGATAGGCTTCTTAAAATGAATTTGTACTAGCTCCAAGGAGTCTAAATGGAGTTAAGAGACTTAGATTGAAAGAGAAAATAGAACCAAAATCATGAATTCTCATAATTGCTTTATTGTGTCATGTATAAATCCATAATTGAATCTTAGAACAAAGTGAGCTTCCATAGAGTGTGTGTGATGCTAGAGTTTGTTCCAATGATTGATTCATGCCTCATTTAATGTGTCTAGGTCAAGAGAATCAAATGCCATCTAATTCTATAAGCTTGGCCAAAAAGGGGAAGACATGTTCAAGGGAAAAGTGTGATGTTCTTATTTCAAGGTAGTTCTCTAATCTTTCTCATATGCATAGCTTGGTTTTTTTTCTTCTCATTGAGTGCTTGTGTGTATGTTTGCTCTACAAGAAATTTTTCTAGCCATTAATTACATGTTATGATACCATTATATTTCTTGAAATGTGTTTACATATGAAATATGGCTTGAATAGGCATGATTAAGCTAAAAGTCCTTTAGTATGGGTGAGATGAGCCAAATGTCCCTAAGATTGAATGAGACAAAATCGAAACTCTCAAGAAGAGTGAGACTTAGTCAAAAGTTCTTTAAAAATATATGAGGCAAATCCAAAAGTCCCTAAAAAGTTGGATAAGGCTAAACCAATGCCCTTGAGAGCCTATATTTGACATGTATGAGTTTATATGATGAAGAAAATGATTTATGTATATTCATGACTAGTCTAAAGGACATGCATACATTCTTTGACATATATATGCATTCATTATGTATGTTTGAAAGGATAAAAAGCTATTGATATTCTTTAAATCTCACTCTTCCCTATTTTTTATCTAACCATGTCTAAGTGAAGTTCAAAGAAGCAAAAATAAGGACTAAGGAGCATGAGTTACCATAGTTTGACAATGGAAAAGCTCTTAATGTAATGTAATATCAAAGCATATGTGTATGAGTGGTTTATGGCATGTAAATGATTGAGCATGTATAAAAGTATGTGAATATCATATATGAATTGAAGTTGGAACCCAATGCATGTTTATATAGATTTTTAACATCCTTAGACCTTGTTGCATATGTGTATAATGTCAACTAGAGAGGTGATTTTGAGATGCTTAGTGAATTGAGCCACTTGAGGTGCTCTCATAGGCTACATTTGTGCCATGGAATATGCCCAAATGGTTGTAGAATAATTAGAATACCATTTGGTGACACTTTGACCAATTTATAGTGCTAAATTTGACATAATCTAGAGTTAAACCACAAACTGACCAAATGAACTAGTCTTGGCATGAAATTTGGCACACTTATACAGCTTAACTAGATCTTTTCACAAAGTTAAAAAATACCTAATTTGGAGTTTTAGAGAATTTATTATAATTTTTTAAAATTGATTAAATTATATAGAATTGGTGATGGTATTGTTCATATAGTCAATTTATATTTCTATGTCATTCATCAGTCAAATTAAATCCAATACTTATAAAATTTTACAAGCATAAATTAGACATTACAAACTTTCCATATCCATTGAGAGCACCTAATTTGGAGCGCTGTAAAGAGAAAACCAAAATTTTGAAATTTCAGACCTTAGAGTTATCCAAGAACAAACCTAATGTATGAGAGAAATGTTAGAGAGCTACCTTGAATGCAAACACACACATTTTTCCTTGATTTCTCTTTCCCTCTTTTGGTCACACACTTGTAAGTGGGTGGAGTATGATTCCTTTGGTCTAAACACATCAAATAGGATCCAATTACATTCTTGAAACAACCTTTAACACCACACACACTCAAAGGAAGCCTACTTTCTCATATAGTTCAACTATGGTTCTATAAAGCACCTAATGAAACAACTATAAGAATTTAAGATCTTGGCTCCATTCTCTCTGTCAATCTATGACTCTTGACTTTATTTAAACTCCTTGGAGCCATCACACATTTATTGTCAGAAGCCTAGCTATGTGTTGCTTCTTAATGTACTTATACCTCTAACTCTCAATTGATGGCTTCTAAATTTTTTCCAAAACTTCCTTTGATACTTTTCCATTATATTTAGTCCCAATCTAGGCTTAGAAAAATTTATAATACTCCCTAGGTTCTTGAGCTATGCTTGGCCGAGACATGCTTAAAGATTTAGACTCATGGACTTTTCTTTGTTTCCTTGAAGGAAGAAGCACTTGGAAGGCTTCTTAGAGGTCTAATGTACTCATACAAGGTCTCACATAAGCCTAATCACCCCTAGGAAAAATTAGATTTCAAATTTCTCTCAAAACCCCAAAGTTGCACCAATTTGGCTTTATTGGTTCTCTTTGCTTCTTAATTAATTCCACTTGTATCTTCCTAATCCTTGCACCCTAGAACCCTTAATACTACCTTAAGATGGTCAGAATTTATCTCCTATGGAATGGGCTCAAGGTTGAATGAAAAACACCATGAGAAAAGGAGCAAGAAGAAGCAATAACATCCTTTGGTATTTACCTTGTTTATAAGCCTTCCAAGAGCACTTTCTTATGCCTCCAAGAGCACTTCCAATTCTCTCTTCCCTCTCCTAAACCAACCACATATCAACATCAAATTATTCACTAAAACTATGAGAAGAAAGAGGAAGAAAAGGGGAAGGAGTTTAACAAAGCAAGGAGTAGGAAAAAGTGGCTAGATCTTACACTTTCAAGGCTTACTTTCTCTTCCTTTTACTCCCCCTTCGTGTGCCACTTCAAGAAGCCTTTGATTCTATTTTTAGCCAGCCACAAGTTAGTCAAAAGATAGGGAAGAGTTCTAGAAGTTTAGAATCATAAGGTGGTTTTTTTCCAATTTCATAATTTCAACTATATCCTAAACTTGGTTTTCCCCATTTGAACTCATTTCAACTCCTTTTTGAAAATTATCTTTTCCATCATAAAATTTAGGTCTTTAATTTATAAAGTATCTTTAGAATCACTCAATTTGAATTTAAAACCTTCCTAAACAAAAAGGTTAAAATTCAGGCCAACTGACATTCAAAAACATATACCAAAGGGATTTTAACTATCTTAGGGGTTCCCATGGGTTTTAGGACCTCTGAGAACCCCAGAAAGCTCTAATTTCCCATTTAAAGTGCTCATATTTATGAAAATACTACTATGCTTTTGGTGATTTTATTGAACAACTTTAACTTTGGTTTTTAAGCATCTTAAACCTTGGATCTTTATTTTTTATTATTTAAAATTTTATTTTAATTTTATTTGGCTTTAAATAATTTATTTTAGGGGACTTACTTTTCAAACTGACTCATTTTGATGTTTATATGAAAAATTGGATATTATAGAATCCAAAAGAACTTGATATTTTTAAGCATAAAAATAAATGGCTAAAGTATCATCAACAATGACTTATATGTAAGAATATGCCCTGTCCTAATTAGAGAGAACATTAAACACCAATCTCAAATCACCTTCCAACACATTGTTTGAGACAAAGGCCATTCATTAAGGGGGCTCCTTCTTTTATGGCAATTGCTTCAAGTAATAAAGGATTAATCGCACCTTTAATTTAATTTACTAGGCCAAAGTGCCTATTTTATGGCCCTCCCAATTGTAAACCACACAACCCATGGTTCCATTTGTAACACCTTACTAACTACACTCCAGTTTATCTCCCTCTAGGCTTGATTCCATATGATTTCCCAGGAAAATGACCGAAACCGTGGGATTTTATAACTTTAAGTCGGGGTTTAACCGGTCATATTTTGCCCCGTGGGTCCCGTGAACCCATCATTCACATTCTCTACTCAAAAACCATTTATAAAACTTGTACATAGTCTCAAACAACTCATAAACCACGGATATGAAGCCAAAAACCAAGAAATTGCAATTTCTCACATGAGCCCATAAGTCAGATTTCTGGCTCCAACTTTGGAAAATCATAACTAATTCTAGAAAAATGGAAACCTAGCAAATCATAGCTCTTTGGAAAGCTTGGGATGTTAAATTTAATTAAAAATAACTCCCAACCACGATCTCCACGTTTGGACCATCATTGACAGCGAAAAAGATACAGAGGTCCGGCTGTCCCTGATACTGGTGCAGTTTATTGTCATGAACTTTGAAAATTCGTAGTTAATTCCACAAAAATCCAAGCTGGGAAAAATATACCAATTTGGAAAGCTACAGATGTTAGATAGAGGAAAAAAATAAGTCCAGATCAGTTCAGGAGCTCTTAGACCCCGAAAACCGATGGAACAGTAACGAAGGTCAGAAACTTCCCTGATGCTGATACAGAACTTCAGCAAGTCGTTTCTCTCTCTACAGACATCCAATTGAGGTGCTTCCAGTTGGTATAGGTCACTGTGGATATCTAGTTTATGCTCAAAAAATCTCATGACAATTGGACACCATTTGGTCTATGAATGACATGGTTCCATTTTCGGACTTAATGCACAGTACCATGACCAAACCATCAAAATTCCCCAATTCCCATAATTCACCAAATATTCTCTGGACCTCAAAATATTACCCACTTTAGCTTCTCAAGAAGCTCTCAATAAACTCTAGAGGCATGCCAAATTCCATACCAAGAAGAGCTCATCCGGTCATACCTTGACGGAGCTCACCCAATTGGCGGTTTTGGCACCCCATGTGGTTCAAAATGGGTCTAGATGACCTCCCACATGCTCTAGCCTCTTTTGGGCAAGTTTGAAAGTACAAACATAGCATATATGAAATGTCTAAGTGATCCATAACATCATACATTTCAAAACCACTATGCTACGGAACATAATACACTAGCACATGTAAGCCACAAAAGGGCCAATTTCCACATTCTCATTACTTTGGCTCTTTCAACAATCCATACATCATCTATACATATATTTACATATGCTCACATATTTATAACTCAAAAATGAGAGGTGCATATTCATTTTGGCACTTTTACAACAAAAGAACCACAAAACTATACATTTGCTCACTAGGCTCCATGAGGTGTACTTGACTCTCCTTGAGCTCCACTTGGATGTTAAGATGGGAGAGTGAAGGGGGTGAGATTCGGGGAATCTCAGTAGCTCATACTCATTCAAGATGCAATCAAGGCATATAAACTAGTCAAGCATACACACAAGTCACAATATCACAACAGATGTATTTCATGCCATGATAACAAATCAATGCCAAGAATAGGCTCTAGGGACTTTCGGTCTAGCCTCACCTGAGTTTTGGGACTTTTGGATCGGCCTCACCCTTGGTTTAGGGACTTTTGGCTCCACCTCACCCGTCTCAAGAGACTTTTGGCACCACCTCACCTGAGCAATTTCCACAATTCATATCATAAGTATAGTGGTACCAATGCATCAAGGTAATATCAAATGGCATATCTCATCATACAAGCACATACACCAACATACAATGACTATTACACATCCATGAATGTAACAAGAAAAGAGTAGAGAGCTACCTTATCGGATAATACAAGTCTTCCCTTTCAATTTATCTTCTCCCTTCTTGATTTCACACTCACAACTAGATGGAGTTGCTTCCTTTGAGCCTAGGCATAACAAAGAGCATCAAATTACTCTCTTAACTCGAATAAGTACTCACAAAGCTAAAGGGGCTCTTTACCAAAACAAAACCCCCACTACCTTTGTAAGATCTAGGGATTCTCTCTCTAGAACTTTACTCACTCTCCTTCCTCTCTCAAGCTCTCAAAGAAGAAAGCAAGGAAGAAGAAATGAAGATATATGAGTTCTACCCTTCTTCTAGAGTAGTTTTCCTACTTCCTTCTTTTGAACCAAACCCAAATCAACTTCCAAAACCATAGAAAGAGAAGGCAAAAGGAGGAGAACAACATACTAAGGAGAAAAGCTAAGGAAATCTCAAGATTACTCACCTCTTTGCTTGGTCTCCTTGCTTCTCTAGGTCTCTCTCTCTCTCCACAGCTCTTTTCTCTCTCCTTGGTCGAAGCTTAGGTTGGTTCTAAGAGAAAGGAAAGTTTGGGAGCTTTTAAAAAGTCAAAATCTCTCTTTTTACGCTTTTCCGGACTCACCCTCACTATAGCGAGCCATAACCCTCGCTACGACGAGCTCGTGTAAGTCCCAGACCTTGGCCTTCGTTATAGCTCTCGCTACGGCGAGCTACTCCCTGGATTTTGTATGGAATGCCCGCACTCACTATAGCTAGAAGCATTTTCGCTATAGTGAGAAGGCTCTCTCGCTATAGCTAGCTCATTTCTCGCTATAGCGAACAGGTACTTTCGCTATAGCTAGGCTGTAGCTAGCAGACTTAGAAAATTTTCAGCCTTCGAAAATTTTCAGCTTTTCTTTTCTTCCCCTTTTCTTTTCTCTTTTCTTTTCTTTTCTTTTTCCCGGTTGTTACACCATTCCCATCTTTAAGTAATAAATCATTCCTTGAAATATCCATCCGTATGTTATTACTTTTTTTACCAAATAAAGTAGCAAACACTCGCCAAGAAAACTAATTGCTTGGGACTCCATCCAAATCCTTTAACTTCAACACCCTTCTTGAAGCTATCAAAGTATTTCGAAACCCTAAATTGAAAAGGAGCATTGTCCCACACCATAGCCAAGTTCCAATAAGTAAAAAAGGAATGAAAAGAGGTTTTAGTCTCATCATTATAATGGAAATAAGAGCCTTCTGCCTTTATACCCCTTCTATTCAAATTGTTCATTGTGGGAGTAGTATCTTTTAAGATTCTCCACTCCAATTAGTTTGAATTTGTTTAGGAGTTGTATATTCAAACATCCCTTCTAAATGTTACTATCATCTAATTCACAATATTTACATCCCTATACTTTTCATTGATGCATTTAATAGATAGCTAAAATAAAGTAAGAACTTACAAAACATTTATAAATCATAATACAATTGAAATTTATCTCTGATTAAGATTAATCAAATATTGAATAAAAGATAAAAAGTGGTTCTTTAATATTAAGGACTTGGTATTTAAGTTAAATCTCACCAATGATCATAGAAATGAATGATTAAGAACTTACAAAATATTTATAAATTAGAATACAATTGAAATTTGTCTCTGATTAAGATTAATCAAATATCGAATAAAAGATAAAAAGTGGTTCTTCAATATTAAGGACCTGGTATTCAAGTTAAATCTCACCAATGATCATAGAAATTAATGATAAAACGACTTATGAATGATAAGACAACTTTAGCTTCTAGTAGACAATTTGTGTAACGAACGATTTTTCCTAAAACATCATAATTGAGCCGTATAAAAGCAAATCCTCTGAAATAAGCTAGTTAAAGCCCTATAAAATTTGAGTAGTATCCTAGGCTCCTAAGAATAAAAATCCCAGGCTCAGACGAAATTACAAAAGAAGTTATGACAGTGAAGCAAAATTTTTACGAAATTATGACGAAACATAATGGCATTTTCATAAATACGTGTAATTTTTGAAAAACTCATAAGAAAACTTTTTAAATAAAAAATTTGAGTTCTCCAGGATTCTCAGAGGCTATAACAGTTAAAACCCCTTCCAGCATACGTTTTTTAATGCAGGCTAACTCGAATTTTAATTGGTTTATCTGAGAAAGTTTTAACTCTAAATTAAGTGATTCCAAAGTCATTTTATAAGATTGGGAACCTAAATTTTATGATAAAAAAGATAGTTTTAAAAAAGGAACTAAAACGAAGCTGAAACAAAAATATCACAAATGTGGGATGTGAACGTCATTTTTATGAACAATTTCTTTTTCCATTGGCTTTAAAAGGAGGCATCCCACTGCTAGTCTATTCTAAGTGACTTAAGCTTCATCCAAAATAGAGAGGGAGGCTAGGAGAGAGCAACACATAAGAAGAAGCATAAGAGAAGGAAGAAAGAGTTAAGAAAGGTAGGAAAATCTCAAGAATTTCATGGCCTTTCTTCTTGAAACCTTGTTCTCCTTCTCTCAAGCTCTCTTTCCATGACTTTGGATATTTATATGGTTTTGTTTTAGCTTTGATTCAGAGGGGAAAGGTTAGAGATTCTAAGAGAAGGTTAAAACAAGAAGAAAAGTTCTTGAAATAAGCTTGGTTCAAGGTAACTTCCTTCCATTTGATTGTTTCTTCTTCCCTTGCTTCTTCTTGAGTGTCTCGACCAACTTGAAAGCTAGGGAGAAGGGGAAGTTTCTAATTTAAAGTAAGTACAAAACCCATGATTTAGGCTATGAGAACTTAGAATATGCAAAGAAATTACAAGAAAACTAAGTGAAATTCAAGAATGGAAAGTGTGAGACTCTTAAACATAATGTAAAAATTGATTTGATTTTTGAGTTTTCTTGCATGTGTGAATGTTTATTTGAGCTCCTAATATAATAACTAGGATTTCAAAAAAATTTCTAAGTCTACTAGCTATAGCCAGAACCCCTGTTAACTATAGTAAATATACCAGTTCACTATAGCAAGTTTTCAATTCGTTATAGTGAAGGTATTAGTTCGCCAAATCGAGGATGTTGCCCGCTATAGCGAGTTCGTGTATCCCATACAAAATCCAAGAAGTTTCTCATACTAATGTGTGTCATAACAAGAACAAGGACTTGGGACTGATAAGTGCTCGTTGTAGCAAGGGGAATTTTTCACAATAACTAGACTTAATCTGGAAGAATTATGAAAAAGTAAAAATTTTCTTTTTAAAGGATATAGGAAGGCTAAGTGCTTATGTATACATATTATTTTTGAGATGTAAATGCTTGAACTAATGTAAAATATGTATAAATAATGTATGAACCATGTATAGAGCTAAAGCAATGAAAAGATGAGATTTGGCTCCTTGTGGCTTATATGCAGTAGTATATTTTGGCCCGTAGCATAGTAAGTTTAAGATGTATGATGATATGGACCATTTGGGTATTTCATATATGCTATGTTTATGCTTTAGAACTTGTCCAATGGGTGTTAGAACATGTAGGAGGCTATTTGGACCCACCTTGAACCATTTTGGGTGCCAAAACTGCCAAATTTATGAACTCCGTCAAAGTATGACCAAATGAGCTCTTCTTGATATGAAATTTGGCATGCCTCTAGAGTTTATTGAGAGCTTCCCACGAAGATAAATTGGGTAATATTTGGAGGTCTAGGGAATATTAGGAGAATTATTGAAGTTAGGAAATTTTGATGGTTTTGGGTCATGGCACTGTGCAACAAGTTCAAAAATAAATCTATGCCATTAATGGACCAAACGGTGTCCAATTGTCATGAAAGTTTATGGGCATAAACTAAATATCCATAGTAATTTATACCAACTAGAAGCACCTCAATCGGAGGTTTGTAGATGGAGAAATGACTTGTTGAAGTTCTGTGTTAGTATTAGGGAAGCTATCCGACCTTTGTTATTGTTCCATCAGTTTTCGAGGTCCAAAGGCTATTGAAATGATCTAAACTTATTTTTTCCATTGATTTAATATCTGTAGCTTTCCAAATTGGTATAGTTTGACCAAATTTGATTTTTGTGGAATTAGTTATGAAATTTTCAAGTTCATGACAGAAGGCTACACTAGTACCAGGGACAGCCGGAGAAATTGCATTTTCTTGGTTTTTGGCTTTATATCCATGGTTTATGGGTTGTTTAAGGCTATGTATGAGTTTTATAAATGGTGTTTGAGTAGAGAATGTGAATGATCTGTTCACAGGACCCACGGGGCAAAATATGTCTGATTAAACCCCAACTGAAAGTAGTAAAATACCACAGTTTTGGTTATTTTCATTGGAAATCATATGGAATCAAGCCTAAAGGGAGATTAGTTAGAGTTAAGTCATTATGGTGTTACACTCTTAATCCCTCTAATCGACATATTGCTTCATCCCAAACTAGAGAAAAGGGCCTGAGAGAGAGAGAGACCAAGAAGAGCCAAGAAAGAAAGGAGAACATCAAGGAAAAAGATAAGAAAATTATAAGAATTTATGGTTCCTTCCTTTAGAAAATAAGTTCCTCTTTCTTTCCATAGTTTAGGTGCTTATATGGTTCTATTTTAGGCTTAATTCAGAGAGGGAAGTGTAAGGATTTAATGAGAAAATTTAAGTAAAAGAAAAGCCTCTTGGAAAGAGTTTGATTCAAGGCAACTTCTTTCCATTTTGTTGCGTCTTCTTCCCTTGCTTCTTCTTAAATGTTTCAGCCAAGAACATAACCATAGGAGGGAAGGAAAGTTTTTGAGTTAGAGCAAGCATAAAACCATTGATTTATGCAATTAATAGAACTATTATGAGACCAATGGACCAAGTATGCTTCTTAAGTATGTATTTAATGCTTTGGCTTATTCCAAGAGAGTAATTGAGTGCTATTTGTTATGTCAAGGCCAAGGAACTCAAGCTGCATCTAGTTGTGATTGTGAGAGCGAGAAGGAAAAAATGAAGTTGAAAAGGAATACTTGTGTTAGCTTACAACGTAGCTCTTTACTCTTTCTTATTGCATTCTTAGATATATGATGGTCATTGTATACTTATGTATGCACTTGTATTATGAGACATGCCATTTGATATTACCTTGTTGCATTAGTACTAATATGCTTACGTTTTGGATTCTAAAAATTGCTCTTAAAGGGTGAGGTGGTGCCAAAAGTCCCTTGTGATGGGTGAGGTAGAGCCAAAAATCCCTAAATATAGGTGAGATAAGGTAAAAAGTCTCATAAATAAATGAGGCTATATAGGTGAAACAAGGCAAAAAGTCTCATAGATGAGTAAGGCTAAGTTAAAAGTTCCTAAACCAAGAGTGAGGCTAATCTAAAAGTCCTAAAAATAAGGTGAAGTTAGACCAAAAGTCCTTAGAGTTTGTTTTTGGCTTGATTTGATTTACATGGCATGTAAATTGTGTTAAATGATTATTGATGGTTTGGATGTCTACTTGCATGCTTTGACATATTCATATGCCTTGATTGCTTCTTTGAATGAGAATATGAGCTCTTGAGATTCTTGAAATCTCACCATCTTCCCCTTCCCATCTTAATATGTATAGGTAGAGCTCAAGGAAACTAAAGTACAAGCTAAGGAGCCTAATTGAGCATATTTGATCAATTATGTAGCTTGTATTAGTTCTTTTGATATAAAGGTATGTCAAGTATATGTATGTATATATTATTTTTAACATGTAAATATATGAGCAAGTGCAAAAGCATGTATATGTGATGTATGAACCATTTGTGGAACCAAAGCAATAAGAATACAAGTTTTGGGTTCTTGGTAGCCCATTTCTAAATGTGTATTCTTGTATGTAACATGGTGAGATTATGAGGCATATTAGTTTGGACCATTTGGGAAGATGGTACATATTATGTTTATGCTTTAAAACATGCTCAAAAGGTGGTAGAGCATTTAAAAAGTCATTTAAGCCACTTCTGACCCATATAAGGTGTTGAAATTGTCATATTTGTGAGTTATATCAAGATCTGACCAAATGAGCTCCTCTTGACCCAAAACTTAGCATAATTATAGGTCTTTCTTAGAGCTTTTTGGGAAGCTAAAATTCATAATATTCGAAACTTTAGAGAATTTTTGGTGAATTTACAAAGTTAGATAATTTTTACCAATTTGGCTATGGCACTGTATAAGTGGTTAGATCCTTTGTCTCTGTCATTCATGGGTCAAATGTTGCCTAATGGCTATGAAATTTTATGGGAAGAAACTAGACATCCACAGTGACCTATACCAACTAGAAGCACCTCATTTCGATTTATAGAAAGGGAGAAACAAATTTTTTAACTTCTAGATCAGTATTAGAGGTGCCACCTGACCTTGATTATTGTTCTATAGGTTTTTGCACCATAGTTGCCTTTTTTTTATTCTGCACTTATTTTTTCCCTCTAGTTAACATCTATAACTTTTCAAATTGGTATAGTTTGCCCTAATTAGATTTTTATGGATTTAGTTAGGAATTTTTAAAATTCATATTAGTTAATTGTGGCAAAAATGCAGGACAACCAAACCTTTTGAGCTTTCCTGTTGTCAAACATGGTCCAAATGATGAGATTGTGATTTGGAATTATTTTTAGTATAAAATTAACATTAGATCTTTCCAGAAAGCTATCATTTGCTTGATTCCCATTTTTCTAAATTTAATTATGATTTTCCAAAGTTGGGATCAAAAACTTGCATTCTGAATCCGTTAGAGAAATGTAATCTTTTTGGTTTTTGGCTTCATATATGTGGTTCATGGATTTTTTTTATTCTATGTATGAGTTGTATGAATGAAGTTTGAATAGAGAATATAATTGATGGGTTCTCAGGACCCGTGGAGCAAAGTATGAATGTTTAAACCCCCAGTGTAATGCAATAAAATACCACAGTTTTACCTATTTTCTTTGGAGTTTCATAGAATCAAGCTCAAGTGAAGGATAATTGAGTCTAATGTACTATGGTGTTACACCTAAGACCCCTAAGAAGCCTTCCAAGTGTCCCTCTTATCAAGGAAAAATCAAAAACTCCATAAGCTCTTCCTCCCTCCATAGCTTCAACCAAGACAGGTTGAAAGGATCAAGGAGTGTTTTAATTTATTTTATCCTTGGTTTGAGACTTCATATGATAGAAGAAGGTAAGAGGAACCTTTGGGAAAAATTTAGAAACTATAAATTGGGAAATAAGGCAATGGTTTCCATAATGAAACCTTAGGAAGCAACTTGGGCCTAGACTCCTGGGAATAAGTTTGTGATGACTTTAAAGAGTCTAAATGGGACCAAAAGGTCTAGATATGAGGAGAAAATGGAACTAAGAACTTAAATTATAGTAGTTGTTTCATTAGGCCATTAATGGAACCAAAATAAGATCAATGAACAAAGTGTGTGTCTCAGGTGTGAGTTTAATATTTTAGCTTGTTCCAAGGGAGTAATTAAGTGTTATTTGTCATGGCTAGGCCAAGGAAATCAAGCTCCATCTTATTGTGGTTATGTAGCCAAGAAAGGGAAGGAATAGCCAAGAAAAAATTTGTGGTTGATTACCAAGATAGCTCTCCATTCTATTCTTATTGTATTCTTGGATATGTATGTGTCATTGTATACTTGTATATGCATTGGTGTTTTGAAACATGGCTCTTGATGTTATGATGTTGCATTGGTATTAATATGCTTCCTTGAATGTGATTTATTTGTAAGAATTGCTCATAAGGGTGAGATGGTGCCAAAAGTCCCTTGTTATAGGTGAGGAGATGCCAAAAGTCTCTAGGCATGGGTGAGATAAGGCCAAAAGTCTAATGGATGGGTGAGGCCAAGTAAAAAGTCCCTAAGCTAAGGATGAGGCTAATTTATAAGTCCTAGAAATAGGGTAAAAATAAACCAAAAGTCCCTAGAACTCATTCTTGACCTTGTGATGATTGTGTGGCATAAAAATGTGATTTGAATGCTTTATAGACAAGCCAAATTACATACTTGTGCTCCTTGATATGCTACGTGCCTTAAATGTATACTTGAATGAGTATATGAGCTATTGAGATTCCATGAATTTCACCCACTTCCCTCTCCTATCTCATATTGTCTAGGTGGAGTTCAAGAACCAAAGAATGGAGGCCATGAAGTATAAATGACCATCTCTTGACACCTTTGCATGGTTATGTATAGTTTGATGTAAAAGAATGTCAAAATACTAATGTACATATTATTTTAGAGTTGTAGACAATTGAGCAAATGTAAAAATATGTAATGATCGTGTATGAATCAAAGTGGTAGCCCAATGAATGAGAAATGGCATTTTGGCTACTTGGTGGCTTAGTTGGAATTGAGTATTATGACATGTGTCCTAGTGGAATTATATATAGGGTGGTTTAGACCATTTGAGAACTAGATACATACTATTTTTGTGCTTTAAATAATCTTAAAATGTGGTGGAAGCCTTAGGAGATCAATTAGACAAAGTTGAACATTTATATGAGGCTAAAATGACTATAATGGTGAGCTATGGCCAAAACTATCCAAATGAACTCCCCTTGATCTAAAATTTGTCCTGCATATAAGTCTTATCTGGAGCTTTTTGGAAAGTTAAAGTTCATATTATTTGAAGCTCTAGAAAATATTTGGTAAATTTCTAAAGTTGGCAAATTTCCATGTTATTGGTATTGTCACTGTGTAATTGGTCAGAATTTTTATCTCTATTACTCATAGGGCAAATGGTACCCAATGGCTATGAAATTTTATAGAGAGAAACTAGACATTCACAATGAACTATACTAACTAGAATCACTTTAATTAGAGGTCTATAGAGGAAGATATAAATTTTTAAAATTTTATGTCAATATCAAGGGCGCAGTCAGACCTCAATTATTGTTTCATTATTTTTCTAGGTCTAAATTCTTCTGAATTGGTCTAGACTTATTTTTTTAATCTATTTAACATCTGTAACTTTTCAAATTGGTATATTTTGCCCAAATTGGATTTTTGTGGAATAGTTATGAATTTATGAAATTTATATTAGCAAACTACATCAAAAACATTGGGTAGTCTGACCTATGTCATTTTTCTATTGTCAAACATGGTCCAAATGATGTTATTATGGCTTGAAATTATTTTTAGTATAAATTTAACATCTAGAGCTTTCCAAAAAGCTATAGGTTGCTTGATTTCAATTTTTCTAAAATAAATTATGATTTTCCAAATTTAGTGCCAAAAATTTGACTTTTAGACCCATGAGAAAATTACCATTTTTTTAGTTTTTGGCTCCAAATCCATGATTTGTGAGATGTTTCGCAATCACTATGACTTTTTTATATGGAAAATAAATAGAGAATAATATTGATGAGTTCACGAGGCCCACAAAAGGAAAAATGGATCCTTAAACCCTAACATAACACAAGAAAATCTTACTTTTATTCCTTTTTTCTTGGTCTTTTACTGGCTTTACATGAAATTGAACTTGGATAAGGAAATATAATGCTAGATAAACTATGGTGTGACAACCTATTTATTTTAAATCGAGAAAATTGATAATATAACTATCAAACCATGATAGTACAGAAACCTTTCTCTAGTACCACAAGCTAAAAGGTAATTTTTCTAAAGGCCTTGTGTCCTCCTTGTAACCGAATAAGCTAAGAGGCATTTTCTTTCTTTTTTTTCCAATCATCAAATGTAATTGTACTTTTGGAATGCAATTTTACAATGTTTTTTGGAAATGCAAAATTTTTAACAAAGCAAACTAACTATCTAGTATACGAGATATTAATACTGAAAGGCATGCAAATGATGGCACAGTGAAGAATAAAATACAAAAAAATGATAAAGATATTGGTCCATTACAAAATAATAGGGTCTAGAAGATAATAGTGATTTACATTAACAAAGTTTGTGTTAGTGTTTTTCTTTCTTATGATCATATCACATGAAATTGGAAATGATATAATCTAATTGAGTAGAAGTTAAAGCACGAGTTGCTCATACAGAACTTTGAGGATATATGTTATTAACATATTAGATCTTGTTTCCCTCTTGATGGCATACAAGTTTGTACAGAAAGAAACCCTTGGTATTACTTCCATCACTTTGCTTGTCAGAGATTTCTACACAATTCTTCAATTTGTCAATGTTTATATTACTTCTTTTTACATGATTCTTCTCTGCTCACTTATTCTACTGTAGATTTGATGTGTTGCCACTTTAGCCATTACTTGATTTATCTTTTACATCTACTGATTCTAGATGTAGCAACTTTATCTTTTTCATGGATTTTTTAAGATTATTTGTTTATAAAATGACTAGATTGAAGTATGCCATCTATATAGCAACTTAAGGACTATGGGCAATGCATAGAAATTGATTAATTCAATATTCATGTAGTTAAAAAAAAACTTGACAGTGCTATTTTATTGGTGTAGTTTAAAAACTAGTAATAGAATAATAAGCCAAGAGTGATTAAAATATCATAATGGACAAATCAAAGCTTAACATTCCAAAGTACAATTTCTTAGCTAAGGCTTATTGCACTATGATTTATAGAGGTTTGCATTTGAAATATTTTCTTTTAATGGAATTATTTTGTAGTTTCTTATATTTAGCACTTAACTATTATATAGATATAAAGTTTTTTTTTTCTTATACATATATTGCCCTATGATTAAGGTGGTACCCTCATACTACAACTTTATTGTGATTTCATCTCATGTGAACCTTTTCCCCCCTAAATTACAATTAGAAGTTTCCTCTAAGCTTCTTATACAATTTTGTTTGCGTATGTATTTTTCATGCTCTCATTTTAAATTCTTATATACTTGCTATAGTTCAAGGTTCTGATGTTGTCTTTCAATCCATTAACTCACAAGAAATGAAAAAGGTCTCCAACCATGGATAAATTTTAAGGTTTGCAATGAATTCCTCTCATTTTTTTGAGTTAGACTTGAGATTTTACACCAATAAAATGGCTAAACCATTCTCTTTTGCTTTATGCTTAAGTGTTTGATTGATTGAATTTCTTCAGTGGCTTCAAAAATCTAATTCTCTAAATTGTATGGTGTAATGATCTTAGGCAACATAACTATAATTTAGATTTTGACGTGTATAGTTTTCGTAATAAGAGTTAGGATTTGTTGATCTTTCTTAGTTGTTTCTTCTCTATGCTATCTCTTACATATATGCAAAACTATTCATGTTGCTATATATATATAGAGCTAATAACTTGACATGTGTCCTCCTTATGTAGTTTCTTTAAAGAAATTAAAATTTTTAATTATGAATGTAAAATTTTTTATTCTATTGAGCCTTTAAAATAATGTCAAAATTTAACAATAAATATTTTCAACTTATAATCATAAAGTATTTTTTTTTTCAAAAATTTTGTAAGTAAATAGGATTAGGAAGAAAAACTAGGTATATAGTAAAAAACTTATGGTCTTTACAGTATAAAATGTAATTTTTTTCACTATTAAAATTGATATACTAGAAACTAAAATTTCTCATCTCTTTAAAAAATTACATAAAGTGAACACATGTTAAGCTTATAAATTGCATATATTTAGTAGTGGCCAAAACCACCTCTTTATCAGTAAAGATCTAACCATAGTTTGAAACCATTGTTAGACCAAATTTAACCATAGTTTATCAATTTGACCACAATTTTACCAGTAGTTACTAGAAACCATAGTTAAACCTTTTTGCAATAGATAATTTGAAAATGGATTTTGAAGTACAACTTAGCAACTGTTATAACCGTTGCTACAATCCTAAAAAAGCATGGTTAAAATCATAATTTTTTTGGTAGTGAATGAACTCAAAAAGTTCTAACAATTCAAGGTTAAGATTCTACTTTTTATATAGAAGAAGGGGTTAACAAGTTAACATCTACTTGATATCATTAATATGGCCATATGATTTTTTTTTATGTGGGATAATTAGATTTTATAACAAAAAAATAACATATGAATCAATTTTTTTTAAAAGAATAATAATTCTTTTTCTTATTATATTTTATTAATGAATATATAAAAAATAATGTAAATTTTATACTTTCTTTTTTATTCAGCATATATATAATGCTAGCTAGGTTTCATGCTAATCTTCTAGTGAGTCCACTTAAATGTGTCCAAATTAATAAGATCACATTTTACAAATGGCAATATCTAAGTCTTTTTTCCTTCTCTTGCCAATGTCGGGTTATGGTTTATGAATATAGGTAAGGCCAAGATGAAAAATGCTATGGAAGCTCTAAGAACAAAAATACATGCAAGATGCTCATTTTTCAACCATGTTAGATGTTGATGATTATATTATATAAAAGGCAATAATACAAACTGATGTCATGTACAAAAATTCTTGGTGAAATTGTCATAAAGCTTTCACATTGAGATAAAGACCTAGGGATTATGACATTGAGAAAGAGCTAAAAAAATTTACAAATATAGCATGTTCTTGCTTTTAACAAAACTGAACCCAATTAAGACCTAAATCTAGATCTAGCTAGCTATATATATAGCAGAATAATTTTGACAACTTCAAATGCTAATTCTTACACATGGATTGAAACCAAGTGTAGTCACCATAGTAATCAATATATTGAATGATTTCATCTAGTAAATCATTGTGAGTCTTTATTGGCCCATTAATCAAGTTGGAACACAATCTCCATCATTGTAGAAAAATGCACGCTAACCATATTAATTACAGGGAGCATAGGCTTATAAGAGTGCGTGTGTATCTATATATATATATGGTTTGTGAAACCCTTCTTTTACTTGGTTTCTTGTACTTAATTATAGATAACTACAGAAAGTATTTTTTGGCCAACTAGCTAGTTGAGACTTTCTGGTTGAATGAATCACTTAAACCAATTTTTAAAATTTCATTTAGATAAAATGTTATTTATTTAAGAATTCCTTTTACCACTTAGTTTCTTCTATCTAATTAATTAAGAGGTTTGTGTAATTTCAACAAAATTTAAGAGAGATCAATGTAATTTGCTCTAGAATTAATCACCATTGATCTTTAACATCATTTAGCCATCGTGTAAGATTTGCTAACACCGAAAAGAAATCAATCGAGAATAGAAATTATAAAAATTAGTTTAATTTAAGAGGTAGCAAAATAATACTAAAATCTTCAAATAGGTATTCACTTTGGTGATTCATAAAGTTGCAACACACTTGTTCATTTAATTACCAACACACCATTTGTCTTTTTTTTATGGGTGAAATTTTCTAAATTTATCTTCTTCCTACACAACATTTAAATTATTAATAATACAATGATAACATATCTTCTAATTAATAATATGTAATGTAGTAATGTACCATATAATTTTACCATAAATTATGTACTGCATAATGCTTTATAAAAATTTAGTTTAAGTTAAAAAAGTTGTAAGTTAATACTAAAATCTTCAAGAATTTCTTTTGGTGCAACACTTGTACTTTTATCAAACATATCATTTATCTGTTTTTTTTGTTTTTGTTTTTGGGGTGAAATTTTCTAAGTTTATCTTCTCCCTATGTAACATTTAGATTATTAATAATACAATTATTATGTATCTTCTAATTGATAATATATAATGTAATAATGCACTATATAACTTTACAATAAAACCATGAACACAAATATAAAACAATACTCTCTCAGAAAAGATGCCAAGGATACAATTAAAATTCAACTAATTATATACCTTCAAAAAAGGTAATCTCTTAATAATGATAAAGACTTTTTTTTAAAACAACCTAGTAAAACTTAAATACAAATATAAAAATTATAATCTAAAATACTTGACTAGCCTGGCAATAACCAAATGGGAGGTGGACAAATAAGGTTGGAATTGGGAAAAAACTGATGAATAGTTTGATTTTCTAAATCAAACATACCATTGTCATGTCCTCCTTCAATTTGCATATATTGAAACTCCCCATGGTCATCTGAATAATAGATACAATTTCTTCCATTATGTGAAATTGGGAGGGGCAGTACACTCACAGAAGAATTGAATCCAAGTACTAACACATAATCACCCAAACTTTTTATCTCTAACCATCTTGCTTCTTCACCTTCTTTAGATTCAACCAATTTATATACATGAAACCTAGTTGTGCGATAAACTATACCATTTTCACCGCGATCCCTATCATTAAGGTGTCTTGTTACCAAGAACAAATTGTTGTCAATCCCTACTAGATATCTTCGATACTCATCATAACATATATGATCAGGTATTCTATTAATATTTCTCACCATGGTTTTCATATCATATTCACATACGTGACCATTGTAGTTTATGGCATAAATCTTCCCTTTATGAAATATGACATCACAGTAAATAGATTCTTGAGTTGGAAAATCTGACCATGTTTTGTCACCATGTCTATAATAACATAATTTACCGAACTCTCCATAAATAGCTACAGCCATGAAATCTTGATTATCATCATCTGGAGGGGATGATATGACAATCTTGTCAGCATAAGCTTTCTGCATATGAAGGCTACTTAAATTGTAGGTTGTGCCATGTTTAGATCTTATAGTGTATTCTTCGTCAATTCTATCATATTGATAATCAACTACATGTGGAAAAGTAGATAATGATGGAAGATCAATATGAACCCTCGAAAATGGCTCCAACATTTGTATTGCTCCATCTAGCCCAATCGTAATCAACCATCCATAACAAGACCCTCGAAACATGGTATTCTTTGTCTCTGGTAACTCTATGTTGTAAATCACTTTTCTCTCCCCAATATGATAAAATGGACGTAAAGTATCACTTTCTTTATCAAAGGGTAAGAAGAGCAATGGAAGTTTGATGTGTTTCGGAAATTTTGGCAACTTCAAATGCCAATTTTTACACACAGATCGAAATCGAACATAGTCACCATAACAATCAATATGTAGAATGATTTCATCTAGTAAATCATTATTAATCTCTGCCCATTGATCAAGCTGAAATATAATCTCCATCTCTGTAGAAAAATGCATACTAACTAAGTTAATTATAGTCAACATATAGGTTTAGAGGATATATATATATATATAAATGTCTCTAAGTGTGTATGCTTTAGAGAAATCCTTCGTTCACCTGGTTTTTTCTACTTAATTATAGATAACTATTGAGAGTTTTTTCTTTTTGGCTAACTAATTAATTGTGAGTTTCTTTTTGAACAAATCACATAAATCAATTTTTTAAAATTTCATTTAGATAAAAATGTTATTTGTTAAGAATTCCTTGCTTCACTTAGTTTCTTCTATTTAATTAATTAAGAGTGCTTTATTAAATAATAAAAATATTTACTTAATGAACTTCTAAAATAAATACAATTATCTCTGTTGTTTTTATTTTTACTTATCTTCTTATCAATAATTAAACAACTTAAAATATATTTTAATAAGTAAGATATTTTTTTTATTTATCCAATTGTTAAAAGGAGGATTAATAATAATTTTTGTTGTATCTTTCTTCATAATTTAAAAAAAATAGATAAATAATATTAATTCAATATATCATCAATTAACTCTTTAATTTTATTGATTTACTCTTTTTTTGTGAGATTTTTTTATTTGTCTTCTCGCTATGAAACAATTAGATTATTCATAATACAACTATAATGTATATCTTCTAACTAGTAATATATAATTATCACTTAACTTATTAACTATAATAAATCAATATATCTTTAATTGTTTTTGTACTTTCCTTTTTATTAATAAAAAATAATTTTTTATTTAATTATTAAAGACAAATGGAGAGAGCACATGGTGGTGCTTGCCCCTACACCTTTCTTATGCTACCTTATTTCTCTTCTACTCTCCTTTCTGTTTTCAATTCTTCTAGAACCCACACCATTGTATTATTTGCCTCTTACTATATTCTCTTTTTATTTTCTAAAAGAGAAATAACTTCCCAAAAGAAAAATATAGATTGCTTTTAAATTTTTATAATATTATTAAATAATAATGAAATAATAAATAATTATAATAAAATTGATAAATAATTATTATTGTTTTAAAAAATATGAATGATAAGTAACTAATTATCTTAATATTTATGCAAATAACAATATTAGAGTTGCATTGTCCAACATCGTGAATTTTATGATATGAAAAAATATCATGTTTAGCTTTAATAAATTTTTTTAAAAAAACATTACATATATACTTTTTTGGCAAAAAAATTTTATATAAATGAGTATGTTAATTTTTTTCCTAATTTTTAGCTCATTAATATAATTCTAGATCTATCCATGAGCCCGCAACATTTTGCTTATACATCTTTAAGAGTCAGCAAGCATCTTCAAGAGCATCTGGTCATGACGCATGAGGTGAAGTTCAAATAAAGCAACGAGAGCTTTTCATGGGCAAGATGTTGCATATAATTTAGAACCATATTCAATATAATAATAAGATGGAAGAGAGAGTTGTAGCTTGGAGCAATGAAATTCTAGATTTTCAATCTTTGTAATTAAAATCTAATTAAAGACTTAAAGGGTAGGAAAAGAGAAACATACATATAAATAACAACAACAACAATCACAACAACAAGGTTCATGAATACTTACTTGCATACAATCGTTGTCATAGACTGAACTTTGATCTTATATTCAAAGTGGAAACATCTTAAACCCCTCTTTGCGTAAATATAATATTTTTCTAATGTATTTGAAGTTTCACTTTAGTCTCTTATTTATAGACATTTTAGATAGAGTTTTAATAGGATACAATTCTTATTCAATTGATAGGATAAATGTAACGAATAGGATATATCTTTTTATTTTAAATTCAAATGTTAATTATCATCAAATAAATAATTATCTCAACTAATTTAAAGATAATAACAAATTATACTTAGAATTAATTATATAATATCTTAACTCAAAATTAAGATATTGGATTGTATTA
The DNA here is from genome assembly GCA_026724425.1 of Erythrophleum ivorense. Taxonomy (NCBI): domain Eukaryota; kingdom Viridiplantae; phylum Streptophyta; class Magnoliopsida; order Fabales; family Fabaceae; genus Erythrophleum; species Erythrophleum ivorense. The sequence continues at coordinate 48,234,334 of JAIUCV010000008.1, read as the reverse complement.
GGATTTATCCCATCAAGAATGGATATATCCAAATGCTTCTATAAAAACAATCTCCATAAGAAAGCAAATTAAGAAGATTTATAATCGTCAATGCACACCAAATATAACGGTAAAAAAAATGCAGACATAAGAAAATCGAGGGTGTGATATTTACGTTTACTTAACTTCTTTTTCGTTTGGTATAAAATTTTTGTAACTGGAATCTGCAAAAAAAAAAAAAAAGATGAAATATCTCTCAATATATAACTTCTATTTTCGTTAAATAGGTTATTATTTTTGCTTTCTCTACTTAGTTAAAAAAAATTATTTTGCTTTTATATATACGCGATGTCACAAATATTAAAATACGTATTATATTGTACGATGTCTATCTTGGATCATCCCACTTACGAGCCTCATTCCCAGCAAAGAGGAATTCAAAACATGGCAACTAGATACATGGGACAGCCAATACATGTGAAATTTGTAGCAACATGAACGCACTTACGCATTACAATTTTCGAAGTAAAGTCAGAATGAAGGAGGAATTCAAAACATGGTAACCAAATATCCAATACCAAAAGAAAGTTGGACTCTGAAATCAACGCGGCACGTTTATAAAGAACTAAAATACCCAGCAAACAGAATGGATCCAGTATGCAACCTCCAGCAACTAGCAAACTAGACTTTGAGCAGAAATCAACAAAATACCTCTATGTATTTCTGAGTGAGTTTTAATTTTCGCTTCCTTCTCTCCGGTCTTGCTATATCCAATTCCTCGGCTACTGCTCTCATATGACCTTCGGCCAAAAAGAAAGCCTTCAGACCCAGAACCCCCTTTCCTCTGAATCCCTCTTAGCCTCTCATCCTCTCGCTGCATCTCCTCCTAATTTCTCACCCCTTTGCTCCCTCTCGACTCCATAATCTCTCACTGTTTCTCCTCTTCCCTGTGCCTCACTCTTGCTCTCGGTGTTCTCTTTTCAATCCGAAAAAAGGTCCCCTCTTCGTTGTTCTCTCAGCTTCTTTTATAGGCAACTCGGAGAGTGGCCTCACATCACTCCCAGGCGTGTGTCTGCAAATATCCCCTGTCACTCCTCTGCTCCTGCGCGCATGGCTGCCGTACCCCCTCTGCTCCACTTATTCTCCGCATTCGTGGTTTCCTCCAGCGCATGATGCCAGAATTGCTCCTTATCCTCTGCCAAAGCTGGTCCATGGTTCGTTCCTCCATTCCCCGTCATACGGTTTCGTTGCTGGCTGCTGGAGATTGTACGGGTAGCAGAGGCGTCGAGCGTGAAGGGAGAGAGGAGATGATCGTGCGTGAGGCGCCGAAGAGCAGGGTTCCTTTTGTTCTATCTGAACCCCCCTTTTTTATTTAATTCAAATGGGTTGATTCAAGTTTTTGGGTGGGGGGGCCGGAGAGAATGGACCGTGGTTTTCAGTTTCATCTTCGTTATTGGGCTTCTCCCTTTATTATGTTTTTGATTTGTTCTCTTCTTCCTTTTTTCCTTTTTTTTTTTCAATTGAATTGTATGGGCTTCAGCTAGAAGGACCTATTGAATTGTATGGGTAGGTATTGTAGTAAAAGTTTACCATTGGCCCCATCAAATAAGTATAGAATGTTCAAAGGGATCAATTTGCCAACCTACTCTTGGACTTACATTAAATTCTTGTTTGAGAAATTGATGTCCTAGAGTTAGGTGATCAATCAAGTCAATGTAATGCATAGCTGCCTCATCATGTATACACAAGTATCCCCATTTCTGCAATCTAAAGTTGATAATCCTCCAAATTAGTAGATGAGAAAAATCAAAATTCTTTTCTTCTATTCTTAGATTCATAAATTTTATTTAGTGTACAAGGAATATAAAATGTATCTATACATGAACTTCAATCAACCAAATTTGACTAGTTGCTTCACTATGTTTTGAATTGCCTCACTCTATTCTCTCCACCAATGTTGAAAAAAAACCCTACAATAAAACAAATAAAATCCCACAATTGACTTCAATTTTGAATTTGTACAGTACATCCTATTTCAAAGTCAAACTAACGTGCAACTTGGGCAATTCAAGAGACCTATAATAAGAGAAAAGAGGATTCCTAACCTTTTGGTTTAATCTAAACAAGCAATCACATATTGGGTATTTCATTAACAATTTTAATCAACTCAAGACTTTTCAACAAGGTTGGATTTCTATATCAAATATTCGGTAAAATAAGTTATATATCGTAATTCCTAATGAGTAGGTTGGATGCTTAATTAACAAGGTGAAAGTGAATGAACTAAAGTAAAATAAACAAAAATCTAACTTTCTAAGAGAAAATGATGGTAAGTTGGAAAACCTTAAATAGAACTAAAAGTTAAGTTGAAAGAGTTAAACAAGGGTAATCAAATTTATATCACCCAAAAGTATGAAGTAGGAGTACATTAAAGCCTAATTTGCTTACTTGATTAGCAAGCAAGTTTTACTAAGTTATAGACCTTACACTTGTTCATGGGAGGGCTCTAAAATCTAGACTTCTCAATTAAAAAATCTTCATCCTATTTAACAAGACCAAATTGTACTAATTTTTTTGAACTGATCTTTAAGCCAATATATAATAAAGAAGGCCTTCAGCATACCATCTAAAATTATGTCATCCAATATATAACAAAAAAAGTCTATGACAAGAACAAAACACTGATATGCATGTTGCAGAGCAATTGAAGGGCCTAATTGATGGAACAAAGAAAGAAGTCATCCTTGCATGAGTGGAACATGCCAAGTCATGAGTTAGATGCCTTTAACTCTTTCTCTTTTTTTCCTCCCTTAATTTTAAAGATGCTAAAGAGATTTGTTATTATGTCACATCAAACCAAAAAAAAAAGAAGAAGAAAAAATTCATTGGTAAACTTTTTTGTTCTATAGAATAAATTGGAATACACAATTGCCATCAGGAAATGTCAAACTTCAAATTCAGCATCCAATTCAAGAACAACAGTAATAGGAGGAAGATAGAATCGTAGTTATTAGATGATATCAAATTAGAGGAAATAATGCCATAGCGAAGAGATTGAAAATAAAGCCCAATAAAAGAACACTTCCAAGAAGTAAAAATAAAAAGGAAGAACGAGTGGTAGTACTTGTAGAAGTGAATGTGGAGTAAGAGAATGTAAAGGCAATTGATCCAATGATTAATTCCTTATAGACTCAACTCATCTTTGAATGTGAGGTGGCATCAAGAATGTCTGCCATAGCGGTAGGAATAGACAAAGACACCTAACCTTGAGAGATTCGAAAGGTGGAAGAGGGACGAGATCTGCAACTTGGATTCTATGCAAATCCTATAGGCTTCCATTTTTTTAAGAAAATAATTGTAATTTAAAATTAAAAAACATTAAATTTATAAAATAAAATAAAATTTGAATCGAGATTTGAATGGTTTAAGAAGCGATGCTTATCTTTCAGAATTTCCATAAAATCCAAATTGCCAGATTTGTGATTAGGACAAATTTGTAGTAACCGTAATTAATTTTAACCTTTGTCTAAATATATATTTTAACAACAATATATGGTAAATTATTATTAGGACTTATTTTTTCCCAATTATAATAATTGCAATTAAGACAACATTTTAATAATGATTATACAACATCCTAATTATGATTATAATAATTATCATTTAAACATTTTTTAACCATAATTAAAATAATTATGGTTAAACTATTATTGTAATGTTCTAATTTTTTTAGTACTTAAGTTATCCTTCCCTCAAAAGAAAAAAAAGCTTAGGACTAGACCACAAGCACAGGCTTATAAATTGAACTTTGGAATGCATGTGTCTAGTGCTTTTATAATACAATTATTTTGCAAAATAAACTACAAAAGAAAGCCTTAAACAATTATTTTCCTATTGTAGAAGAAACTTTTTATTTTATCATAAACTATTACATGAAATCCACAAAGGAAACGCCATATTTTTTTAGAATAAATTATAGAAATTTCCACAAATTTTTACTAAAATTATACCAAATTTATTTCTATTTTTATAACATATACTTTTAATTTAATTTTAAAATTTTTAAATAAAATATCCTCTATTAAATAATTTTAAATTTAATGTAATAGAAGATATTTTAATAGAAAATTTTAAAATTTTACTAAAGTATAATGTAACTTTTTATTTTAAAATAAAATTGTGTATATTTTAAAAATAGATGAGAAATTTATATAATTTTAGAAAAATTTAAAAGAAATTTATCTAATTTATTCTACTTCTAATCTATCTGAAAAATAAAAGAATCGTATAAGGCAAAGTTGTGCAACAGCTCCTCCTCCATCCATGCAAGAATTATATAATTTGTAAAACAAAAGATAAATCAACTTGTTAGCTAACGGAGTTTATCAGTGCTGAAATAAACAAATAAACATGCACACTTATAGGGAGAAAATTAAACTTTCAGCATTTAAGATATATTTTCTGATCAAAGCTCTTTACAAGAAAACCAAAACTTGGGGATTCATTCCCTGTCTTCAGCAACATACGTATAGTATTTATTTATTTAACAAAAGTTTAACATATAAAAAAATTTAAAAGAACAAAATTGACTTGAATTTTTAAGAAGCTAAAAAAAGCCTTGTTCTTGTAGGATTTAAAAAAATTCAAAAAGATGCATTTTATTAGCTTGGACAAGAAATTTACATGAGATGCAATTACAAGTTGAAAAAGGAAAATGATATTAACATAACAGCGATAAAAACAAATATTAATTACCTTTATGTTGAAGCTTCAATCCAACTATGCAATTTAGCCATGTCTATATTAACAATTACATACATTTTGTCATATGTATCACTCCAGAACTTAAAGCAAGTATATCTCTATGATTTTTTAAAAAATAAGTTGCAAACTCCCCAAAATCCAATGCTAAATCCAATCGTCAAACTAACATAAAACCCTTGGCCAAAAAGTTGTTCATCATCTTCAAGATTTCCATCATTTTGATCATCTCTAGTTTGCTTAGTGAGACATTCAAAAAGGGGAGCCCTACAGAGATCAAAATTTCCCATATAAGCAAAGACATCAAAACTTTGAAGTTGAGTTCCATGTGGGATTTCACCCGACAAATTGTTGTATGATAAATTCATTACACCAAGACGATCTATATGTGAAAGGTCAGAAGGAATTCTTCTAGATAAATGATTATTTGATAGATCAAGAGAGTCCAATGACTTCAAACATCCAATTCTTAGAGGGATTTTTCCACTAATTTTGTTTCTTGACAAATTTAAGGAAATTAAACCAACAAGATCCATCATTTCACTTGGAATTTCTCCAATCAAGATATTGCTAGAGAGATCAATACTTTTCACTAATCCTAATATACTTTGGTATTTAGACTCCTTACCTTTCCAAATCAATGATGCACTATCTCTTAAAGAATCTAACCCCATCAATGACAATATTGAATAGGACCACTCCATTGATCCAAATTTGATGGATACATCCATTGAAGCTAATTCATTCCCTCTTGGTTCCATTATATCAGATGAAATAATATAGGTGATAGTTGCATCATAACTTGTTTCATTAGCCAAAGCAGAAAGATTATTAAGACATTTTCGTAAACTTTCTGAGATGTTATTTATAGAGAGATCAACGATTTGTAGTTAAGAAAGATGACAAATATTGGAGGGCAAACTCCCAAAAAACATATTAGATCTTAGAACGAGTACATGCAACATTTTAAGTCCATCTCTAATCCAACTTGGAAATAATCCAAAAAAATTATTTTGGCTAACATCAAAAGTTCTAAGCTCAATACAATTATTCAAAGCCAAAGGTATTTCGCCCACAAATTTGTTGTTACCTAAATGTCATGCTTGGATATGTCTTAGGGCATCCATTGATGCCGAAATTTTTCCAAAGAGGCTATTATTTACCACATTAAGAAAGAGCAATGATTCAAAATATGTCCAACAATTAGGAAGTACTCCAACTAATTGATTATTTGTGAGATCTAGAAAAGTCAAATTTGTGGTCATATTTGGACATAAGAGATTACTAGCATCTAAAAACTTAATGTTAGATAGATCCAGTGCTATTACTTTTGATAAATTTGATGGAATTGGGCCTTTAAACAAATTTGAGTTCAAATCGATTTGTAAGGCATGTAATGGTAATGAGAAATTTGGAATTTTGCCAGTAATTTGATTGTGTGAAAGGTTTAAATTTATTAAAGGAAAATCCCAAAACCAATTTGGGATTGTATTAGAAATTTCAACACTTAAAATGTCTAACAAAAAATAATTCTTTTGGCTTTGAAGCCATATGGGAAAAGTGGGGCCCAATTTGCACGATGCTAACAAAATGAAGCGGATCTGAAAAGGGGGAACCCAATGACTACTAATATTGAAGACCAAGTGATTAAAAGACAAGTCCAACGCCTTCAATTTAGTGAGTTTAAAGAAATGAGTTTTAGAAATCACATCTTTCAAGGAGTTGCACCCAATGGACAAACACACCAAACCTAATAACAATCCTATGCTATTACTTAAAGTTCCATTTAATTGATTCCACGCAAGATTTAACATTTGTGGAGAAGAGAATTGAGAAAGATCTGGTATCGGCCTTACAATTTGGTTAAAAGACAAATCCAAGAATTGTAGTGATTTGTTAGCACAACTGAATGTTGCAACAAAATCATCTAATCAGCCACTTAAGTAGTTATGACATAGTTCCAATATATAAACGACATAACTCCAAGGATTTGGGTAGCCCACCTTCAAGCTGATTTCTTGAAAGCGATAATTCTTGCAAGTGGAACAAATCTCCCAATTCATGAGGTAGTTTTCCTTTGAGATTCGTGGAAGATAGATAAAGATGTTTCAGATGGATTAAAGAAGTAATGAATTTTGGAAATTTGGTTAGATTGAAATTATTGTTACTAAGATCCAAATATGTCAGATGATGTAATTCAACCAACGATAGAGTGATTGTACCTTCCAAACCATAACCGTTAAGATCAAGTTCGACCATATGGCCCCCTTGGTGGTTACACGAAACTCCTTTCCAGTGGCAGCATTCTTTCTGGTTTTCTCCATTTCCCCATGAAGAGAGGTTGTCATAGCAATCAACAAAACCCTGTTTTGAGAGCAAACAGTGATTGTCTATCACTCTCTAAGCATCTAATAGAAGCATTGCCAACTTGCTGGTTAACTGCAAACACCTCTGTCATCTGCACCAAAAGAATAAAAGAAGCACAAAGAACATGTAGAAACCTTGTATCCATGATAATTCTAGAGACAAGGTATCGAATACAGAACTAAGTGTTAGCAACTCAAATTGATAAGCAACGAAAATAGAGCCAAAGTATTTATAATAGGCACGATGAGAGACTTCATACATAGACTTTGCATAGGAAATTTCCAAAAATTAATTAATGTAATTTATTAAAAAAATTGATATGATCTTTTATGCATTAATATAGCAAGATTTTCACAAAAGCTGAAAATAAAGTTGCCCTTTTAAAAGTAAAGTTGCCTTTAACAATAGAGGTGGACTTCATGGACTTTGCATGGGAAACAGCCAAAATTGAGTTTAGCACAAAATAATAATAATAATAATACTAATAATAATAATAATAATAATAATAATAATAATAATAAGGTAAAATGAATGACTGTCCTAAATTATTTTCCATTTAGCTACAGCATCCGCTTGGCGGCGGGAATATTATTTTGTTACAATTATGATATTAGAGAAAAAATTCTTTCAAACTTTTTTGTCAATAAGAGAAAAAGAGAGAGTCGAAAATCGGTGAAAGTGGAAAATTTTATAATATTCATGAGAAATATAAACTTTTTTTTTATATATGTCAAACTCAAATTTCTTATAAATAACTTACAAGTACTTAAAAAGTTTAAAATATTTATCTACCAAATATTGTATAAAAGAGAATGAAAAGATATTAATTTCTTTCTTTTATTAATAGGTTAGTACATTACAAATAACATATTATTTTGTTGATAAACTACGATGATTAAATTGTTGAAGATACGATTTAAGCGTGTAAGCATTTATGTTTTTGGCCAAAATTGAGAAAATATATCCTTCCTCAAAAAGTAACTAACTAAATAAAAACAAAATTTTTGAAGGCCCACTGATATAATAAATTGCAATTGATTACACATCTTGGAAGTAACTCATTATTGCTGCTCCATTTTGCAATTTAATTGCCAGCATATGATCCAAAGATATTTATGCCTTTGTAGAACAGTTAATAAGGAAAATTATGCTTGCATCTTTGCCCTTAATCCCATCAATTAATTTTAATTTTGTAGTTATTACGGAAAACTCTCATTGTCTAAATTGAGTATTATATTTAACTAACTTGACAATAGGTGAAACTAATAAAATTTAAATGCTTTGATCTTTTATCTCTATTGATAATTTTTTTTTCCCTAATCAATTCATTTTAGCTAATTTTTAAAGAAAAAATATCAAGTGTAATTTATCTAATTTCCATGACAAGTTAACGTAATTTATATGAGTTATCTGCAATAAATTTCAATTATTTTGCTCAAACTTCACAGAATTAAAGCAAACAATTTTTTTGCTAGAATTGAGTAGTTTTTTGTTAGTCCAAATATAAAGTTTTTTCCGCCCCTAAAATTCACTCACTATATGATATAATTGAGAATTAGCTACAAAAAATCTATTATATATAATAATTGAAAGAACTCATGATTATTTTTTACTAGTTCTTTCACTGTTTCAACTTTTTTTTATTATATCTTTTTGTGGGACCTGTGAAATTATGCATGAGTTCCACACCTATCAGGGCAATGCACGGGTAGTTTAACTATTATATATATATATATACTTATATAAAAATACAATGTTTATATTATGCGTGTTAAATGCTTATTAGTAAAATAAATAATTGAGATCCACAATTATCGCTCAAAATCAAATACTATAAAGAAAATCAATGCCAAAACGGGTGGTCCTGCAGGAGCACTGCTAATTACGCTCAGCACTACAAAAAGTCGCAAAAACTAAAATGTGCTTTACGTGCAGACAATAATAAGAAGGAAATAAAAAATTTTATTTGATTTTTATATGATTTTTGTAATTATTATTTAAAAATATGTTAATTTTTTAATTATTTTTTTAAAATAAAGACATAATAATAATTTTTTTTATAAAATTATTTTTATTATTTTTATTTTTAATTTTCTATGTACCAAAAGTTGCAAAAGAATCTCACGTCTAACAAAGAATATGGAATTCATAAAAATGTAAGAATTTACTAGAAAATTATATTATTACATTTTTATTTTATACTCATTTTACATTTTAGTTTTTACTATTAAGTTAAAATAAATAGATAATCACGATGGATGCTACGTAACAATTTTGTGAGAAATATTCAAACTTTCTAATTGGGAGGGGAACTCCCAAACCCAATTGGGAATAGGTTGTTACCATGAATATGGTATATTATAGTAATATAAATTTATAGGCTGAAAATAATTCTTAGATGATGTTTATATATTGATGATAGGCAAGTGAAGACACAAAAGGAGGTGAATTGGGTTGTAAATAAGTTTAATTCTTATTGTAAAATGCAAATTTAAACCAGTTATAATCACACAAAAAAATATGTATATTTAATAAATGAATATAACTTTTTCTTTTCTTTTCTTTCCTCTTTCCTAATGTTTTTTCCTCTTCCGCAGTGATCAACTTCTACTCTACGAAGGGTGATTCGTCAGAGGATCAAAATTATATTGAAAGAGATTTTTCTTTTCTACATTTCAACCTTTTCATTCCTAAAGAAAAATCAAACCGTAGAATATTGCGGTGGTGAAACAAACTGGATAGTTAAAATAAAAGAGGAACGAAAGCGACCTCGCCAATGGCATAGCAATACCGTACTTTTTTGTTCGAGCCCGCAACCTTTGTCGTGACATGAGCCATAACATACGTGTTATAGGTGTTGTGGCCCCCTAACAAGAATGGCTAGAGTTTTCATTTTATTTTATTTTACTTTTTTATTTAAGTTTTAGTCTTTCTCTACACAGCAGAAGATTAAAAATCCTTTTGTTCAAAGTGAAGTGGAAAGAAAAATTAGAGTTGATTGATGCATACCAAGCTTCACATTCAAAGTCTTTGGAATTAAAGGAAATTTAATCAAAAAGCTTTTTCTTAGTCGAAAAGAAGAAAATTTAGCAAAAAGAAAGTAGAGTTGCCGAGAGAGAAACTTCCATGACTTCTATACAAAAAAGTGAAACAAAAGTTAAAGAAATGCCCCATGCTTTACCTTCTTCTTCTTCTTTATAATTTTGTTTTTATAAATGCTAAAATTTTTTATAAAGATAAATTCAAATTAAACTAAATTTTATAAAGAAAATGATTTTTTTTGTTTAGCTTGAGTTATTTTTAATAGAATATTCCATTCAAGTAATTAATTATGTTATTAGTCAAATTGATCAAATATAGTGCTATCATTCTCTAGATAAATTGTACCCAACAGTCACTTTGTAGGGGTCTCCATGATCGACTTGTTCTTTGAGAAGAATATTTTGCTGCCGTAAGAAGCAGTTCAATGTCTTTGAAGAAGAAAATTCCCAAAAATTGATTTGGAAAGAGGAGGCTAAACCTAACTTCACGTTCAAGTTAAAATCGTTTTCTCTATGTTTTTTGTGTTTGTAAGTTTACTCTTTTTAAATATACATATTCAAATAATTGATAACAATATATTTAATTATAACGGTATTGAAGGTGTTTGAAATTCCAAACTCATGTCTTGATATCCTGACTATTTCTATTCTAAAATTTTTCATAAGTCTGGAAAGGGTAATAGCGTATAAGGGAAGCTACATGATTTACCCCTTGTTTGTATTTAAAAGTTTGGATTTTTTTTTTTCTTATATATTAAGTGTTTACAAAATGATTTGTAATGAAATTTTTGCGATTTTTAAGTTACTATCCCAGAGGTAAAAGGATTTAGAAAAATAAAGAAACATCTACTTTGCAATAAAATCTAAAAATTAATTAAAATTTAATTCTGTGGAGTTTTAAGTTTTTTTAATATTTCTATTGAATCTAAATGAGAATATTTTCTTACCTATATTCACGTCTTAAAGTAATTGTAAACAAAATAAAAGAAATGACACAAATTTCTCTTAAATTTTATTAAAATTATATAGAATTTTTTTGAAATAAAAAATTAAACTACGCTTTATTTTAATTTTAATTAATTTATGAAAATACCTTCCATTAACCACTCTTACAAATTTTTTTATATAGGATATTTTAGTAAAAAACATTTAAAATCAAACTAAAATATATTTTTTAAAAATAGAAGAAAGGCTTGTATAATTTACTCAATAAACTATGTTAAAGAAAAATTGAACATTTAAAGAAGTATATATTAGCAATTTAAAAACTAAGGAAAGGAGATTACTGTGTGTAACATACGTTGACGATGACAGATACTTTCATGTTACATTTGGTATCATGGAGTTGGCATTGATGGGAATGACACTGTTCAAAAAAATTATCTATTATATAGTTGTCTTCATTATTTAACAATATATATTCGTTTTTATTATTTGTTTTAAGTAGAGACATAAGTATCATTTATATCTCATTTACTTTTTTTTTTAAAAATTTCTCAGTCTCCTTTCTCACATTCCAAACGTAAATGAATTTAATGAAGGAAACTGAAAATAGAATTTGATATGGAGTTAAAGATACTCTTATGTGCTTTCCACTATATTGACACTATTTTTATATGATGCCATCTTGATTATATCTTCTCTTTCCAAAATACAAATGTCTAATTATTTTACACAGAACAATTATTTTGTAAAATAAACTACAAAATGAAAGCATCTAACAATTTTTTCCCTTATGAATCACGCATTGCAAAAGCACTTTAGTCATAAACTTATACATCAAATCGATAAAGCAAATGCCTTATTTCTAGTTCATCTGAATCATGAAAGAAGCCTATAAGGGAACCCTGTGCAGCAGTTCCTCCATGCAAGAACTATATAATTTATAGAACATGTAAGCCTTATATCCGTGATCATTCTGGAGATAAGGTATATAGTATACAGAACTCAATTATTTGGTTACAATTATGATATTAGAGAAAAAATTCTTTGACTTTTTATTTTGTCAAATATAAAAGAGAAATAGAGAGTCGAAAATTGGTGAGAGTAAAAAATTTTTTATATATAATGAAAAAAATATATATTTTTTAAAATTTTTTGACATATGTCAAACTCAATTTTTTTATAAATAACTTATAAGTAATTAAAAATTTAAAATATTTATCTACCAAATATTGTATAAAAGAGAATGAAAAAACATTTCTTTCTTTTATTTATATGTTAATACATTGGAGATATATATGTTAATACATTATAGATAACATATCAGATTATTTTGCTGATAAACTACAATGATGAAATTGTTGAAGATATGGTTTAAGAGTGCAAACATTTTTGTTTTTGGCCAAAATTGAGAGGATCCTCCCTCAAAAAGTTATCAAAATAAATAAATAGAAACAAAGTTTTCGCAGGCCTACTGATATAATAAACCGCAATTGATTATACATTTTGGAAGTTACTTGTTATGGTTGCCTCACTTTGCTATTTAATTGCTAGCATATGACCCAAAAAGGTTTTTATACCTTTGTAGAACAGCTAATAAGGAAAATTATGCTTATATCTTTGCCCTTAATCCCATCAATTAATTTTAATTTTTGCAGCTATTACTGAAAACTTCCATTGTCTCAATTGAATATTATCTTTAAGTAATTTGACAATACGTGAATCTTTTATCTCTAATTATAATTTTGTTTTCTAATCAATTCATTGTAATGGATATGTAAATGAGCTGGTTAGATATAAAAATTAATTGACTGAGTTAAAATTACAATTGAGAGCATAAATTAAAGTAATAAGTGTATTTTTTTAATATTCAATCCGTTTTAAATAATATCTAATTGATTAAACAACAGCAGAGAGGATTTTTAATGGAATAAAAATAAATGAGGAAGTCAAGTGCAAAAATTAATGAGAAAAAATAAAACTGGAAATAAATATTTGAGTAAGTACTATTTTATTTACCTTAGTTAATTAGTGACCATACTTATGGCATATTTGGGAAGGGGAAGGAAAATGCAAATAAAATAAATATATATATATAACATTTATTTTTTAAGGTAAATAAAAAATTAAAAAATATTTGAGAGGTCGAAATCCATAGCCAATGCACCAAGCTAGCAAGTTCCACTTCAATTGTCATTTTCACTAAGTTTGTGTCTTTCATGAGAGAGACTTCTTTTTATTATTATTTTTTAAGCCTCCAGATCTTCTGAAAGAAAATTTAAGAAAAAGAAAAAGATGTTAACGTACTCATAGGAGAGAGGAAAATCCAAAAATATTGACTTGGAAAGAGAAGTGCACCAAGCTTCGCGTTTTTCCCTTTGTTTTTTTTTGGGGGTCCGTTGACTAAGCCTCCCCTTTAACTATCACTTTCACTATTTTTTCTATGGTTAATTTTGTATTAGTAATTTACTCTTTTACAATTTGTAGTCTTTTGAAGGAAACTTAACAAAAAGAAGTGTTTTCTGTCTTCTTTTTTTTTTTTTTAATTTTCCCGTTAGTAAACATTACTCTTTTACATTTAAATTAACAAATTAAAATAGTATATATATGGCCACAAGCGAAAAATATTTTTGTTGGCAAAAAAAGGAAAAATTTAATAAAAAGAAAGAAAATTTAAAGTCGCCGTAAGAGAGACTTCAAAGACTTCTATACAAAAAAAGAGAAGTGGAAATTAAGTCAAAACAACTTTGCTCTTTTGCAAAAAGAAGTTCTGCTGCGGTAAGAAACATTTCAAAGACTTTAAGGAAGAAAATTCCCAAAAATTTATTTGAAAAGCCGAGTTTCAACCTAAATTGACGTTCAAATATCTTTCTTCGCAGTTTTTGTATACCTAACTTTATTCTTTTTCATTTGAATATACAAATTTGAACAGTCAGTAATAGTATATGCCGATAAAGATCTGTGAAGGTTAAAATTAAAATACACGTATCATGTTCAGAAAACTATTTGATTAGTAGGAGGTGCTGCATGGATTTCCATCCTGATTTAGATTTACACTACGTATATTTGTTGTCCTTCTCAATTGCCACATGTTCTAATTAGCTAATTTCTTTCTGGGCTAAAATATATTTTGATAACTTGTGGTTTAATTTATTTATACTTTAATATTTTATGATTTAAAAGTTTGTATTCAAGTATTTTGTGGTTTAAACTTTTAGAAAACTAGTACCTATGATTTAATTTCAAAATTTTTGGACGGAATTTATTAAAACTTGTCTTCAATTCTTAAGTTTCTTATGTCATCCTTAGATTTCATGCATTGAAGGCAGAAATTCTTCCTTTAGTCATTTAAAATTTTTTAATTCAATATACACAACACAATATCCCCAAAATTTTGTCCTTAAGTGGAATCGCTAATTTTTTTCATCAGTTGATCTTAAATTAAATCTTCAATGCATTGAAGATTAAAATTGTTCCTTAATTTAATTGAAATCACAAATAAGACAATATAATATAATATCTTTCTCAAATTTTATCCCTAATTTTTCCCAAATTCTCAATTTTCCTATAAAATTTCTAATTTCATTCATAAAATTTGGATAAATTGGGGTCATTGAGAAATAAAGTTTATTAAAGGACAAATTTAGCCAAATTGGGAACATTTCAAGGGTCATGTGACTTGGACATGTCATTTTTTATCCAAAAAATAACATCATAAAATCACAAGGTGCAAATGTACTAATAATGTAAATCATACCACATCAAAATGCAAAATTTTAAATTACAAGAGACATAAAGTGTAATTAAGCCAAACCATACATTACAAGAAAAAATAAAATCAGAGACAACAAAATAATAATCTAATTAGAGACGAAATTAGAAACAAGAAAAATTGTCTCATATTTTGGTGTTGCACAAAAAAAGTAAGATTAAAAAAATAATTTCATCATCTTAGAGTCAGAGATAGAAAATTCTGTCTCAAAATAAATATATCTTTAATTTCAAGGATAGGAATATCCTTATTTAGAGACAATAAATATATTTCATCCCTAATTCATCTTTGAGCAAAGATAGGTACTTTCATGCTCAATCCATCTCTAAATGGGAGATGGTCAATTTCCATGCCAAATCCGTCTTTGATTAATGATAGATATTGCCATGACAAATTTGTCTCTGATTAGGGATAGGTATTTCCATCCCAAATTCGTCTCTAGTTAGGGACAAAGACGAATCTATCCATCACAGTTTTGTCTCAGATCAAAGATAGATTGTTAGATCTCAAATTTATCTTTGATCCATTACAAATTTATCTTAAAGTCTATCTCTCATCCATCACTCTTTACCTTAGTGTTGTGCTTATCGTTTTAGTTGCTAACATAGATTCTCCTTGTTCACACCATTGGCCACAAAGGACTAACAAGTTTAAAAGTCTAAAATGGGGTTGCTATTTTCAAAATAAAGAGTTGAAACAACCTATCTAGTGTGCCAAATGTTGGTGCTCGAGCTATTGTTTATAATAAAAAAGGAGGCTTAGTCCAACAGTGTATTATTTAGAATGAAGATTGTCTTATAGGTTATTGCCTTTATTAGCATAAAGGAAGAAGGAGACAGGCTATTGTTGCCCTATGTATATTAAAGTTTAAACCTAAATACACAATTTTTTTAACCAAACAAAAATTAAATTAAGGGTATTTTGGTAAAAAAATTAAATTAGACTAAAAATGTAAGGTATAACTTTGGTTTTAAGTGAGGTCAATGTATATTTTGAAAATTAAAAAAAATGTCTATGTAATTTTTACAAAACAAATGAGACTTGTATAATTTATTTAATTTGAAATTTAAGGGACCATTCTGAGACCATTCATACTTAAGGAGTTAATTTAAGATGATAAATAAAATTAAGTGACTACAATTCTATTTTAACTTATTTTATATTAACAAATTTTAATATTATATATATATATATTAAGAATTCAATTCATACGTAATATCACTCTACTTTGTTTTATATTGAAATTTTACAAATTCATAATATTTTTATGAGTTCTCTTGTATCATTGTTGGTAGAATTACAAATAAAATAAAACAATTCTTTAGTATAAAACAACAATAAGAACAAAGAAACAAAGGAGTACTTAATTAGTTTAAATTCCATAATTAATTAAAATTGTTTAATTGTTTCACTGTATCCCTCTAAATATATTGAAGGCAAAATTATACAACCATGTAGAAAAATTGAAAATTGCAATGTATTGCAATCAAGGAGATACGGAAGCAAGGTATCTCTCCCCAACTCTTACCTTTGCGAATAGGAGCAAAAATGCTCTAAGCCTTCCTTTATTGCATTCTTCTAAAGCTAAAAAGATGAATGAAAAGAAAAGGTGATGGAATTGTGTGAAACGAAAAATGCCTTTTCTAGGATTAAGAGGATAAACTATCTATGCTCCCTAACCAACTAATAGAATGCGACAATTAGAAAAAAAAAAGATAATTCATACATACTAATGCTAAAAATAGAGCATACAAGTTAAAAATATCATTTCCATTCTTTGATATCTAAAAATAATGCAAGATTAATGCATGAGGAGAGATGCTTCTATTTGTAACTAAGAAGGCATAAGTGTCACCATTTTCCTTTATACACCTTCAATAATGTCAAACTTGATAAGATTATGGTCCCAAACCAAAGATGGCCTTCCATGACATGGATAATAAATACTTGCATTGAATAATATAGTGTCGTGCCTGTAACAACCAAAAAAAAAAAAGAAGTTGAAAAATTTTCGAAGTCTTGAAATTTTCTAAGTCTACTAGCTATAGTGAGAAATAGCCTAATTATAGCGAATGTACCTATTCGCTATAGTGAGAAATGGTTTAACTATAGCGAATGTACTTGTTAGCTATAGTGAGAATGTTTCTAGCTATAACGAGTTTGGGCATCCCGTACAAAAACTAAGGGGTTCCTCGCAATAGTGCGTCGTAGCAAAAATAGGAGTCTGGGACTGATATGTGCTCGCCGTAGCAAGGGTTAGTTTGGAAAAGCATGAAAAAAGAGAATTTTGCTTCTTAAACCGTCCTGATTCTTCCTTTTTCTTTTAACCAACTTAAGCTTCATCTAAAACAGAGAAAAAGGCTTGAGAGAGAGAGAGAAACCAAGAGAAGCTAAGGGAGAAGGAGGGAAACCAAGGAAGAAATGTAAGAACCTTTAAAAACCTTCATGCTTCTTCTTCTTGATTTTACTCTTCTCCTTTTAAGTTTCCTTTCCATGGATGATTGAGTAAGATAGCTCTGTTCTGACCTAGCATGAGCAAGAAATTTAAGAGGGAGAAAATTAGGGGTTCTTATATACCTTGTAGAGTTTGCTTTGATGAAGAACCCCCTAATTTTGTGAGTGTTTATATGAGTTATGAGAGAGTAATTTTATGCTCTTTGTTGTGTCTAGGCTCAAGAGAATCGGCTTCATCTAGTTATAATTGTAAGACCAAGAAGGGATGAGAGAAATTGAAAGTGAAGGCTTGTGTTAGCTTGTAAGGTAGCTCTCCACTCTTTCTTGTTACATTCTTAAATGTGTAAAATTCCTTGTATGCTTGTGTATATGCTTGTATTATGAGTCATGTCATTTGATGTTGCCTTGATGCATTGGTACCAATATGTTTATGATATGGATTGTGAAAATTGCTTAGGTGAGGTAATGCCAAAAGTCCTTTGAGATGGGTGAAGTGGAACTAAAAGTCCCTAAACCAAGGGTGAGGCCAATCCAAAAGTCTTAAAACTTAAGTGAGATTAGACCAAAAGTCCCTAGAGCTTATTCTTAGCATTGAGATGATATCATGGCATGAAAATCATGTGTTGTGTAATTGTGAATGATTTGCATGCTTTGACTTATTCATATATCTTGATTGCTTCCTTGAATGAGTGTATGAGTTATTGAGATTCTATGAATCCCACCCCCTTCCTTCTCCCATCTCATATGGTCCAGGTGGAGCTTAAGAGCCTAAGAGGGGAGGCCATGAGGCATAGAAGGCCTTGTTTTGCCACTTTTGCACACTCACACCTAGTTTGATGTATAGGAAGGCTAAGTACTTATGCATACATATTCTTTTTGAGATGTAAATGCTTAAGTAAGTGCAAAAGTATGTATGAATGATGTATGAACCAAGTATAGAGCCAAAGTAATAAAATTATGAGATTTGGCTCCTTTGTGGCTTATATACAGTAGTGTACTTTTGCCCATAGTATAGCGAGTTTGAAATGTATGATGATTTGGACCACTTAGGCATTTTATATATGCTATGTTTGTGCTTTAAAACTTGCCTAAGAGGTGCTAAAGCATGTTGGAGACCATTCACCCCCATTTTGAACCAAATTGAATGTCAAAATCGCCAAATTTGTGAGGCATGTCAAAATATGATTAAATGAGCTCTTCTTGATATAAAATTTGGCATGCCTCTAGATTCTATTGAGAGCTTCTTGGAAAGATAAATTGGTTAATATTCATAGGTTGAAGGAATATTTGACGAATTGTTGAAATTTGAAAATTTTGATGGTTTGGTCAATGCACTATTACCATAGGTCTAAAAATAAAACTATGTCATTCATGGACCAAACGATGTCCAATTGTCATAAAATTTTATAAGCATAAACTAGACATCCACAGTGACCTATGCCAACTAGAATCACCTCGATTAAAGGTCTGTAGAGAGAGAAATGACTTTCTAAAGTTCTATGTCAGCATCAGGGAAGCCATTCGACCTTCGTTATTGTTCCATCAATTTTCGAGGTCCAAGGGTTGCTGAACTGATCTAAAATTATTTTTCTCCTCTAGTTAACATTTGTAGCTTTCCAAATTGATAAAGTTTTCCTAGATTAGATTTTTTTGAAATTAGTTATGAATTTTTGAATTTCATGATAGTAAGTTACATTATTACCAGGGACAGCTGAACCTCTATCTCTTTTTCACTATCAAACATGGTTCAAACGCTGAGATTGTGGTTAGGAATTATTTTTATGTAAAGTTAACACTTAGATTTTTCCAAAGAGCTATGGTTTGCTTGTGTAACAACCAGGAGAAAGAGAGAAGAAGAAAAGAAAAGAGAAAAGAAAAGGGAAAGAAAAGAAAAACTGAAAATTTTCTAAGTCTGCTAGCTACAACCCGACTATAACGAATGTACCTGTTCGCTATAGCGAGAAATGGTCTAGCTATAGCGAGAGTGCCTTCTAGCTATAGCAAGAATGCTTCTAGCTATAGCGAGTTCGAGCACCCCATACAAAAACCAGGGAGTTGCTCGCCGTAGCACATGCTGTAGCGAAGGCAGAGGTTTGGGACTTATTCGAGCTCGCCGTAGCGAGGGTTATGGCTTGCTATAGCGAGGGTTAGTCCGGAAAAGCGTGAAAATAGAGAATTTGACTTTTTAAAACGTCCCAACTCCTTCTTTCACTTTGTAACCGACTTAAGCTCACTCTAAGAGAGAGAAAAGGGCGGAGGAGAGAGAGAGAAGCCTAGAGGAGGAAGGAAGAACAAGAAAGGTAAGGATTTCCATGGCTTTTCTCTTAGTATGTTGCTCTTCTCCCCTATCCTCTCTTTTTCCACGGTTTGGTAGTTAAAGTAGTAGATTTTGAACTTGGTTCAGAAGAGGGAGAGTAGAAAACCACTCTTGAGGGAGGTTAGAAGTCATGTAGTCCTCTCTTCCTTGCTTTCCTTCTTAAGAGTTTGAGAGCTTGAGAGAAGAGAAAGAATAGTTAATGAATTTAGTGAGAGAAAGAACCCTAGCTTGATATGCTTAGTAGGGTTACTAGAAAGAGATCCCTAACTTATGAATCAAGTGCTAAGGAAATAATTCCATGCTTATTGTGTGTCTAGGCTCAAGAAAAGCACTCCCATCTAAAAGTGGTTGTGAAACTAACAAGGAAGGAGACAAATTGAAAGAGAAAGTTGTGAATAGCCAATAAGGTAGCTCTCTCCACCTTCTTTCATGCATAATTGTGTGCTTACATTGTTTTACTTGTGTGTATGTATGATTTGAGCTATGAGAAGTATGTTAGCATGATGATGCCTTATGTGTTTTAATGATGTTTTATGTGATTTCTTGGGTTTACTTGAGTATGGAAAAGCCAATAACCCTTTAGCCATGGTGAGGATGAGCCAAAACTCTCAAGTTGGTTGAGACAAAGTAAAGAGTCTCCCAAAAGTGAAGTTGACTCCCAAAGAGTAAGGGTTGAGTCTAAGAACCTCTTAAGTATGGGTGAGGCAAGTCCAAAATCCACAAGTGAGTGGGTGAGGCTAATCCATATACTTGGCAAGCTTTCATATGTTATGTATGGCCTACTCACATGTTGAGAATGTTTTTCTTTTATGCATGGCCAGTTTAAATGTTGCAAATGCTTTCATTATGATTTTATATGCTAACATGCTATACATACATGGTGAGACTTGTTTGCATGCTATATATGTATGATTGAATGAGAGATGAGCTATTGAGATTCTTTGAATCTCACCCTCCCTCTCCACCATCCAAACATGCTAGGTGGACCAAGTGAGGTTAGAGATGGGAGCCACCAAGCTTGAAGCTAGGGAGATTAATGAAGACTTGTAAAGGAACTTCTTGTAATTATGTTGTACTTAAGACAAGGGATGTAAATTAATGATGTAAATAATGTAGTACCTACAAATGCGTGTAAATCAATGTATTTATGATGTATGTATGAGAATTAGAATGATTTTGAATGAAGAAGCAAGTTTGATTATGAAATGCATAATGTTAGTATAGGCCACATGAGTGTATAAGTGGGTGTGGGATAATGAGTTTCTCCAATCTAGGTTGTTAGACACTTGAGCCATGATTTGTTTCCCATATAGAGGCTTTCTCATATACTTAAAGAGTCCCAAAGGTAGAAAAACTAAGATTGGATCCCATGAGCCCCTTTTAAATTAAGAAAATGGCCTTTTTGCACATGATGTCAAAGGTTGACCAAATGACCTCTTCTTACTTTGAAATTTGATATGTGACTAGATCTTGTTTAGAGCTTTTTGGGAAGCTAAAGATCAAGTCATTTGGAGGTCTATAGCATTTTCTATGATTTTTCAAAGTTGACATCAGAAATTCGGATTTCAAAAAACACTGTTCATTTGGTCAGTTTGGGAATTGTGTCATCCGAGGGGCAAAAGTAGTCCAATGGCTATGAAATTTTATACACAGAAATTAGATGGTCACAGTGACTTGTAGGAACTGGAAGCACCTCATTTAGAGGTCTAGAGAGGAAGATATGCAATTTTGAAGTTCCAGCCCAGAATCAGTCATCCTGCCAGACACGAGGTACTGTTTCATCGGTTTCCGGGAGTTTGGTTTGATGAATTGATCTGGAAATATTTTTCTTCTCTAGCTAACATCCACATATTTCCATAGTGATATCGTTTACAAGCATTGTATTTTTTTGGAATTAGTTAGATATTTTTGAAGTTTATATCAGTAAACTGTGACAGTAACAGGACCCCTTCTGACCAGTAGATGTTTTCGCGTGTCAAACGAATTATATGTGAGATTTTATGAGTTTCATATATTTTTACCATGAAGTAGACAGTCTAAGATTTCCAGAGTGACCAAGAGATCATGTTTTCTATTTTTCTATATTTAGTTATGAATTTCCAAACTTTGCCCAGAAATGAGGCCAAATATGCCAAATACGAATTTGCATGTCTCACATCCCTTTTTGCTTTCCATGAGTTTCAAGCATGTTTTTGGTATTGAAATAAGTTGTAATGGTGCAAATAAATATGAGGATGGATAGAATGAGCTCACTCGGTCCATGTGACACTAAAGTGAATATTGACCATGCCACATCCTTAAGTAAATGCATGAATCTAATAAGGGAGATCCCACTTTAGTCTTCCTAGATGTATATGAGCATGTAAATGTAACACCTTCATCTCTAGCTCATACCCATCATGCCCAAATACTCATATGCACATGTTAAGCTTACAAGGGAGATGATTAACTCTACCTTGGTGTTCTTTGTTCTTGGCATTATGCATGGGTAGATAATTATTTTGAAGTCACATGGACCGGGTGAGCTCTTTCTATGCCTCCTCATGCTTAATTGCACTATTAAGACTTGTTTCAATCCCAAACATATGCTTTAAACTCATGGAAAGCAAAAAAGGGATATGAGACATGCATTTTCGTTCTTGGCAGATTTTGCTTCGTTTCTCGGCTAAGTTTGAAAATCCATAACTAATTACAGAAAAATTGTAACTACATGATCTTGGTCATTCTAGAAAGCTTATGACATCTACTTTATGTTAAAAATAGGTAGAAGTCTCAATATCTCACATATCATGTGTTTGACATCAAAAATCGTCCACTGGTCAGGGGGCTCTTTTGCTGTCTCAGTTTACTGATATGGACTTTGAAAATGTCTAACTAATTCCACAAAAATCCAATGCTTGCAAACGATATCTCTATGGAAATATGTGGATGTTAGTTAGAGAGAAAAAATATCTCCAGATCAGTTCCCCAAGCCAAATTCCCGGAAACCGATGAAACAGTACTTCGGGTCTAGTTGGGTGCCTGATGCTGGGCAGGAACTTCGAAATTGCATATCTTCCTCTCTAGACCTCCAAATGAGGTGCTTCCAGTTTCTACAATTCACTGTGACCATCTAGTTTCTGTTATAAAATTTCGTAGCTGTTGGACTACGTTTGCCCCTCGGATGACCCGATTCTCAAACTGACCAAATAAACAGTATTTTCTGAAATCTGAATTTCTGATGTCAACTTTGAGAAATCATAGAAAATGTTATAAACCTCCAAATGACATGAACTCTAGCTTCCCAAAAATCTCTAAACATGACCTAGTTACATGTCAAATTTCATAACAAGAAGAGGTCATATGGTTAACCTTTGACATCATGTGCAAAAAGGCCTTTTCTTGGCCAAAAGTGAGGCTCATGGGGTCCAATCTTGGTTCTTCTACCTCTATGACTCCTTGAGCACATGAGAAAGCATCTATAAGGGTCATCAATCATGGCTCAAGTGTCTAACTACCCAGATTGGAGAGACTCACTACCCCATGCCCACTTATGCACTCATGTGGCCTATGCTAGCATGGAGCTTTTCACATTCAAGACTTACTTCTTCATTCAAAATGGATCCCATTCTCATATATACATCATCATACATACATTGTCTTACAAATACTCTTAGGGACTACATCATATACATTATCGAATTTACATTTCATGTCTCATATACAACATAGTAACCAAAAATGCTCTTTTACAAGTCTTCATTACTTTCCCTAGCTTCAAGTTTGGTGGCTCCCATCTCTAGCTTCACTTGGTCCACCTAGCATGTTTAGATGGTGGAGAGGGAGGGTGAGATTCAAAGAATCTCAGTAGCTCAACTCTCATTCAATTATACATATATAGCATGCAAACAAGTCTCATGGTGCATGTATGGCATGTTAGCATATAAAATCATACTAAAAGCATTTGAAACATGTAAATTGGCCATGCATAAAAGAAAGACATTCTCAACATGTGAGTAGGCCATACATAACATTTAGAAGCTTGCCAAGTACATGGATTAACCTCACCCACTCACTTGTGGCTTTTGGACTTGCCTCACCCATTCTTAAGAGGTTCTTAGACTCAACTCTTACTCTTTGGGAGTCAACCTCACTTTTGGGAGACCCTTTACTTTGTCTCAACCAACTTAAGGGTTTGGCTCATCCTCACCATGGCTAAAGGGCTATTGGCCTTTCCATTCCTCAAGCAAACCAAAACAATCACATAATCATCATTTCAATGTATAATATATCATCATGTTAACACACTTCTCATAGCTCATATCATACATACATACAAGTAAGACAATGTAAACACACAATTATGTATGAAGGAAGGTGGAGAGAGCTACCTTATTAGCTATTGACAGCTTCCTCTTTCACTTGTCTCCTCCCTTGTGGATTTCACTACCACTTCTAGATGGGAGAACTTCTCTTGAGCCTAACCACATAAGAAGCATGGAATTAATTCCTTAACACTTGATTCTTAAGCTAGGGATCTCTTTCTAATCAACCCTATTGAGCTTCTCAAACTAGGTTTCTTTCTCTCACTAGAACACATGAGCTATCTCCTCTCTTCTCAAACTCTCATGCTTTTAAGAAAGGAAAAGCAAGAAAGAGAAGACTATATACTTCCAACCTCTCTCAAGAGTGGTTTCCCACTCTCTCTCTTCTGAACCAAGCTCAAAACCTAACCATCTTAGCTACCAAAACCGTGGAAAGAGAGGGGAAGGGGAGAAGGGTAACATGTGAAGAGAAAAGCCATGAGAATCCTTACCTTTCTTGTCCTTTCTTCTTCTCTTAAGCCTCTCTCTCTCCTCCGCCCTTTTTTCTCTCCTAAAGTGAGCTTGAGTCTGTTAGAAGAAGAAAGAAGGGATTTGGAAGCTTTTAAAAAGTCAAATTCTCTTTTTCTCACTTTTCCGGACTACACTCGCTATAGCGAGCCATTGCCCTCGCTACGGCGAGCTCGTATCTGTTCCAGACCTTTGCCTTCGCTATGGCGTCGCTACGGCGAGCAACTCCTTGGTTTTGTATGGAATGCTCGCACTCGCTATAGCTAGGAGCATTTTCGCTATTACGAGAAGGCATTCTCGCTATAGCTAGGCCATTTCTCGCTATGGCGAGAAGCTGAATTCGCTATAGCCTGGCTGTGGCGAGAAGACTTAGAATTTTCAGCCTTTTGAAAATTTCAGCTTTCTCTTTTCTCCTTCCTTTTCTTTTCTCTTTTCTTTTCCCTTTTCTTTTTCTTGGCTGTTACATAAGGCATGATGAGTATGAGCTAGAAATGAAGGTGTTACAACTTGATTCCAATTTTTCTAGAATTAGTTATAATCTTCCAAAGTTAGAGCAAAAAATCTAACTTTTGGGCCCATTTGAGAAATTGTACTTTTTTAGTTTTTGGCTTCATATCCATGGTTTATGGGTTTTTTGAGGCTATGTATGAGTTGTATAAATGAAATTTGAGTAGAGAATGTGAATGATGGATTCACGAGACCCACGAGGCAAAATATGACTGATTAAACCCCGGCTTAAAGTAGTAAAATATCACGATTTTGGTTATTTCCATTGGAAATCATATGGAATCAAGCCTAAAAAGAGATTAATTGAGATTAAGATATTATGGTGTTACAGTGCCCAATTGAATACGGCTTTAAATAAATTGTTCTTCGTCGTTTGTGAAGAGAGCAAAGATAATGGCAGGTAGTAGCTATTGGGAACAAGAAACATGAAAGGAAGAAGCAGGGTTTGGAAGAAGAAACAAAAAAGAGAGTTTCTCAAAATAAATAAGGAGTGAAACCTATATTTTAACTCACACTCTTGGACTTGGTCATAATTGGTTTAGAAAGCCTATGATCTAGAGTTTTATTACTTAGATTGGGTGAGTGAGTTATTTAACCCATTTTATCAGTTTAGGTGGTTTTTTATTAGTTTCTAAGTTGGTTGGATTTTAGGGCCAATTGAACAAGAGTTATTGCAATTTTTTGTCATATTTTGATTGTTAAGTTTTTTAATTAAAATATAATTAAGTGTATAATTTTTTAATAAAACCAAGATAAGTATATGGTTTAATTGAGAAATCATAAAAAATTATACACTTATCTCATTTAAATTTTGTTGCATGACAAATAATCAAATAAGTTCATTTTAAATTTATTCAAATTTGAGAGAAAAAAAGGATTGATGAGTGAAGATCAAGTGACTAAAGCATAATATAATTTGATTGTGAATTTATGTGCCTTAAATTTTGTCTATTTAGGGAAAATTTATAAATCATTATAAAGTATAAGCAAAACTTAGGCAAAAATGATTGTTTTGCATTATTCATAAAATTGACTCAATTAAAATTAAAGAGATAAATTAAAACTTACACAATACTAAAGAGACCAATCATGTATTTTGGAAACTTTAATTTAAAAGATTAAAGCTTTTGTCACGCCCCAAAATAGAAACATGACTGGCATGGGATACAAGAAAATCTCGCATCAATAAGCCTAACCACAAACAAATCCTTATGTGATTTTGAATGCATGATTTTATGATTTTATGAAAAATAATTTCAAGTATAACATGATTCTATCACTTGTTTCTTTCCTATAAATTTTAAGATTTTTACAACTGCCATAATCAAATCAAATTAAATTATGCTGATTTGCTATAAAAACTTGATAGAGAGTTCTTTAAAAATGGGACATCACATATTTGCTTACAAAAACCAACCTATTCGAGTTAACAAAAGAGTGCTCTGCTCTCAATTGCTATCCAACAACAACATAACTAACAGGATAGGGATTTTGCCTATGGTTTGTGGAGCTAACACTAAAGTTTAATATATGCATAAGCATAAAGGAAAATAACTAGTGATGCCAAATGAATTGATCGCTAGCTCATCACTAAATATACTCCTGAACTAGATTAAGAGATGTTTAAACCTGACTTTATCATCTATAATGATAAATAACGAAATAAATTATAGTATTTAGTGAATAGAAAATAAAGCACAATAATTAAAGAGATGAGCGAGTATACAGTTTTTCTAAATGAAAATAGGTTTAAATATAATAATAGATAATAGAAACTTAAGTATAAGGAAAAAAAGAAAAAAATTTATAAAAATTCAAATTTATAAACCTCTAAATAGATAGAGGTATGAAATAATTGGTATATATAAAAAGTTAAAATATTTAAATTAATGAAAAATTCAATTATTACATTATTAATGCAATAAAATTCAAGAAATATGTAGGAATATATTATTTAATTAAAATGTAAGGTTACTATGGAATAATTATGAAAAATAAATAAAAGTAAGTTTAGACATTTAAAAGGGTTAATGATAAACAGAAAATAATTGTACTAAAACAATTAAATAAAAAAATTTTGTTAGAAAGGTCCATACAAAACTATAAGTTCATATATATACTAACATGGACACATAGTCCAGGGAATAAATGGCCACAAATTCAATTTGAGGGGACTATAGGTAGGAATCACATTTGAGATTGCTATCATCATCTCTGCTTACCACCATTCTTACAACTTCTAAATATTCAAAGAGCATCCAACTTAATACCCATCAAGTACTTAATTGTAGAAACCATGTGATAATATTCAAAGTATATTGAGAACTAATAAAACTATTATTAGCAACCAACATTTTGCACAATCCTATCTTATATATATATATATATATATATATATATAATATCATATAATAAACAAAGTTCATATACCAAAATCTCCAAAATAAATTATTCTACAATAAAATTCCACAATAAAAAATGACATTTTACAAGCATAAAACTCTTGATTGATAACAAAAAGGATTTTAAGGTAAATTATCACCTTTCAAATTTCCAAAAATAACATTTTTAGTTACCATGTTAATTCATATCCATTTTGATAACATAATACATCTGGCATATTGCAATTTGAAAGATTTAATATTACTAATAATATACACACAAAAGGCACCACTTTGAATGCCCGTCCCAATGATCACATAGAATACAAATAAGAATTAAAAAGAGCAAACACTGATAGGAAAGTTAAAGAATAAAAAAATTATCATGCTTTATAATTTACTCATAGTGCTCATAGAAAGATTTCAAACTCATCTGTCCTTAAAACTGTGATCAAATCTTTCTAATGAAAATACTCACAATGTTCCCTAAAACATAGTCATCACAACTAATTTAGTCCTTATTAATTATTCTTAAATTTTGTTTCTCTATTTTTCTAAATTAATTAAACCTTGCCTACTTTAATTACTTTTCCTATATGAATTATAACTTACTTAATGGTCTCACTAGTAAAATTATCCTAGTTTAACTCATTAATAGATTATTTAAATTCTATTGAATTACTCCTAGTTTGATGGTTGTTCTAGTTTAATATTCATTTTCTCTTGATGAATTTATTATCTACTTTAATCTTTATTACTAGTATTATCACCCAATTAGATTGTTTAGTAACTCTAGCTTACAATGTTTGCAAGAGTTTTTGAATTACCTTAGTATTTAGCCAAATATTCTACTAACTATTTAATCCTTATTCCTGCCACAAGCCTATCTTAGCTGATTAACCATCATTTTGAAATCATTTATTTAAGATTATTTCACTTCTTGTGCAACTTAGTTATGAATTTATCAATAGTGTTCCATAAGAATCAACCTAGTCAATTTCCTATGTATAAAAATTTCTATTAAGTTCTTCATGCAAATGCAATAATTTATTATTTAATTTATGCTCTAATTATGCAAGGCAATTATTTGACCATAAGTGGAAAAAAAATCAATAAGAAAGAAGATAAGCTTACCTAAATTTAGTGTTACTCAAAACCATACAATTGCCTAATTGCAACCCACTAAGATACCCAACCTCACCCACAGTCAAGATATAAAAGGGGTTGAAATGTAAGCTTATATTTTATTTGGAGATTAGCATCCTATTTTACCACTCTTAAGAATGAAACTAATTGGCAACCAAGAAGATAAAGTTTGAATGAAGTGAACTTGGGAAAAATGCAGAAAGGTTATCTATGTGAAATGAAGATTTAAGGAACATGGATTACAAATCAAGACTCGAATTTAGTATAAGTAATGATTAAAAAAAATGGAGTTTTCACCTATAAGAATAGTAGCAAACTCACATGAATCTAATTTGCTAGGTTGTGAATCAAGATAGCAATGAACTAATAAAGGAGCTTTAATTTAAGTAGAACAAGCAACACAAAGGAAGCTACAACGGAAAGCAAGACATAGAAACCTTGAACCTAAAAGGATAGCAACTTAATGCAGCAGTAGGGAAAAGGAAAAAGCAAGGTTTCCCATGAAGAAAAGAGCAAAATTCAAAAGGAGGAAAAAGGATCAAGGAAAAATTATGCAAGTTAGAAACACAGCACAAAAAGTAATACTTTTAGTATCATATACAACTCACCACTTACATAAAAGAAGAAAAGCATAAAAAGTAAGAATCATGAGTTCACAACTCACAACAACTAAATAAAAAGGTTAGATGAGAGGAGGCTTCAATGACCGAGGAAGGAACAAGGAGATCCAAATGTAGACTAGGGGAAAAGAATATGAGGATGCTTTTAGTTCTCTTCAGCACTGATGTAAAGAAAGATGTGGCATTTTGGGGGCTTAATGGGTAAGTTTGAGAGGAACACATCATTGGTTTTCTGGATGGCTTTAGTGGAAAAACCCTAGGAATAACCAATAGCTAAATTTGAGGAAGTATAAGGACTAAAAAAGAATAAGAAAGTTTGAAATTTGAGCCCCTTTAACTCTGTTGCAAGGTGTAAGTCATTTAAATGTGGCAAGGTTATACCTAAGTCTTCAATTATTAAGTTTTTAAATTATGTTTTCATAAAAAAATTAATTCAATAATATTATGATTACTTTTAATAATTCAAGTTCTCAAAAGAAAAAAATTATTTTTATTCTTATTTTTATTTTATTTTATTTTTGGTATCACAAACAAATTACCCATTTTAGTTAATTTCTATGACTTATATTCCTTATTGATATGGACTATTGTAGTTTTGAGTTGAGATATTATTGACACTAATTAGGGTATTTTATTAGGAAGTGAAGGTAAAAAACCACCAAGATTCATAGTGTAATTAGTGGGTGTGCGACTAACATTTTGGTGGGGCTCGCAACTAGTAGCTTGGGAATTGTAGCGATGCTCTGTGTTACTTAGTTATGATGGAGTTTTTACTCCCCCTAGTTGTTCCTCTCATGTTGTTCAAAGTTGATTTGTACAATGTCATCAAATCCACTAAAACCTTTCTTTTGGCTTTCTTGATTAGTTCAAGGATAATATAGTTGCCATCATAATCTTACTTTTTGGTTTAGGTATGATATAAAAGGTTAGAATAATACTTTCATTCCATAACTTTGTTTAACATTTCAAATTATTTCTTTAAGTTTAAACCATTTCAAAATAGTTCTTTAAAGTTTAAATTCATCTAAACTCTAGTCCTTTTATTGTTATACACAGTGCTTAAGAGATGATTTTGAAATGCTTCAAACTTAAGAGATTAATTTGAAGCAATGTATAAAGTTAGGAGAGAAAAATACTATTTCATCCAAAATAAAATATTCAATTTGTTGTCTAAGTAATATACCTCTTATTTTTTCAATCTTTAGGTTTATTCTTTTATAGGAATTAATTATTAAATTTTGCAACTTGTTTCATGTGTATACCAAGTTAGTCCTTAGTTATGACTATTTTGTCACATTAGATAATAAGTATGCTAGTCATTACAAATAATAAACACTCGAGTATTCATAGTTGAACCTACAAGGATGATGTATTCTTTAAGAGTAAGGATAATTGCCTAAGTAAATGAATGAATGTTAGTATAATCTAACTACTATACATACTAGTGTCCCAGTAACCCTAGTCACTAAAGACCAATATTTTAAAAACTAGACTAACTATTAAGTCAGAGAAAGGACTGGCTCATGGATTATTAGTCAAACTATGGTCAAATGGTAGTGAAATGGTAGAATTAATTTATTTTAAATATTTTTTATATATTAAATAGAATTCTTCATAAAATTTAAATTAATAAATGTTTAAAATATAGTTATAAATAATATTTATAATAGTTTAAACATTTTTATGTATAATATATATTATAGTATGTTATATATATATATTAATGTAGTCATTTCAACCTTTCTATATATAATAATTTGTACTATTATATCAAACAAGCAACATTGCTCGAACGGTAAGGTAGTAAAAAGCTTTAACATTGCTTGCAAGTTTGAATCTTAGGCGTGATAGTTTTGCAATTAATTTCAAATTAAACTCATGATCGGTTTAACCATTAGTTTAGTGCCTAATTTAACCTAATTTTTGACCAAGTTTGAATGGTTCATTAGCCTATTAGTTTTATGCCTATCTTGGACTAGATAGCAAGTTGATTCATTGGTTTTTTAGTTAAACCAACCAGTTCAGTCTAATTCTCTTTACTACAAGCTTATAATCTATCCTAAGACATCCATTGGTTTGGTTTAGGAATAGTAAAGTTGTTATGCATATTAAAAAGAACAAATTAACAAGGAAATGAGGAAGAATAGTTTCAAAAAGACTCATTTTATTAAACATTTAGAATGCTTAATAAATGGCAATTACATAATTTAATATGTATAGACTTTTGTTATAAGATGTTTACACTCTTTAACTTCAATTAATTAATTTAATCAAGTAATCAACCTAATTATTTAACTGATAAACTCTTATTACAAGATGTTTAAGCATCAATAATAGATTAAAAACAAGAAAAATATTATCAAAAGAATTGAGCACATGTAATTACATCATAATCACAACAATAGTCTAAGAAATCATTATTACAATTTTTATATCCACAATTAACACATTATTCCAAAATATTAACTAAAAAGAGTGAATAACAGAAGAGGAAGAGTGTAGAACACATGGAAATTAGGAATTACAAAACAAATTCTACATCTAATCTTGACTAAAGACCAAAGATCTTTAAGAATCAAATCTCCCTTTAAGATTCATTTCTTCTCTTCACTTGGCTCTCTAAGACAGCAAGGAAATTCATGTTCTAACCATAGCTATCTAAAAATGAAAGAAAATATGATCTAAAACTTCTTAATTTTGGAGCTAATGAGCTATTTATGAAAATGCACAATGGTGATTTGTTACAACCAACTAATCCTTCACCATGACAGGCTTTCTTTAGATTTTATATGATGGATGCTTTCTAGCCATGACCATTAGGATATTTTGTCACAATGGACATGTTGTGCTAGTCATTTAATAAAATCTTTACACTTTAGTTTGTGGCTTCTTTAGAATAACTTCTTAGCCTAAAATTGTTTATTTATTTATGACTTAGCCTTATAGCATAAGACAAATAATTAAACTAAAATAAGAAATCAGACAATTAAACCTAAATCAAACTACTAAACTATTCTAAATCCAACTATTTATAAGATATAACAATGAATTCAATAAAATCCAAAAACAAGCATAATAATGGCCATCACAATTTGATAATTTAAGTAAAAGCTAATAATCAACAAATATTGCAATTAAGTCTTAAAATTGGAAATTTAATGAACAAAGCTTCCAATTACACCATTCACATATAAATTCCAAAGTAATGTATTAGTTGATGTAAAAGACCTAAAAACAATTAAAAATCTTGATAAGTCCCAAGAAAAACACCTAAAAAATAGAATATTATAAAATTTGGTTCAATAAAAGCTAACTGTGTAGAGAAATAAATATAAGAAATGAAGAATTAAGAGTTTTATCTTTTAAAGATTAAATTTAGTATTTACTTATAAATATATAAGCATGTCAAATTTGGGTTATACTAAAATAATATATTTAACATGCTTACATTTTGTCTTTTCAAAGTCTAAATTTCTTTACGATGGATGCCAAGGCACTTTGTTTTGTTTAGTAAGCTATCTATGTGGTTTTAGTGAGACCAAGGTTATATCTCACTTAACATTTTAAACCATGATTTGTAGATGACTATGCATGTTGAATCTTAATGACAAAGCATTGTCTAAGAGATTAACTCTACTATAAATTTTGAAAATTTTTTTTTTAAAATTTTGTAAAAAGGAAGTTGATAGCCTTTATCCTTAAAATATGTTCCTTTATAGTTATAACTTATGATCTTTAGTTTTTTGTTATTCTTAGTGTTAGTCACATTGTTCTACTTTTATCTTGCCACACCATACATAGCTAGCAATGATTTTACATCACAATTGGTCAAAAGAATTTGTTTTCATGATTTAAGCACTTTTAGTAGTGGATTTTACCGTCATTAAAAGCCTAATTAACTCATTATTAGTTAAATGGACCATATGAGTTTATCATATTTATTCTCTATCCATAATACATTTGTTCAACCAGAATTATCACAAATTGAAGCTCACATTTTGGGTCCAAGACATAGAACACAGAATCACATTACACTTTGCATTTTTCCATCCATCTCATATTCTGATATGAATTTTGAAAAATCATAACTAATTCCAAAACAATTAAAATCATGCAAATTATACCATTCTAAAAAGTTACAGATGTTCTCTAACTATCATAAAAATTTTAGATCAAAACAACAAGGTTTGCCCCATAAAATTTAATAAAACAATACATTAGGTTATTGATGAATCTTGCAGCTAAACTCAAATTTCAAAAATCTATTTCTCCCTCTACAAAGCTCCAAATAAGGTGCTCTTGGTGGTTATAGAAATCTTATGATGTCTAGTTAAATTTTATAAGCATTGGATTCCATTTAGCTCATGAATGTTATAGAAATGTAAACTGACCATATGAACAGTGATTGGAACGATTTTGCATAATTTGGCCAACTTTAAAAATTCATAATAAATTCTCTAGTACTCCAAATTAGGTGTTCCTTAACTCTATGAAAGATTCTAGATGAGACCTATAATCACACCAAATTTCATGCACAAAATCATTCATTTGGTTAGTTTGGGATTCAATTTAAGATAATGTCAATTTTGAAACTAAGGGGTCAAATTTGCTCAAAATGGTCTTCTAATCACTTCACAACCATTTAAGCGCATCCAAAAACATAAACACAGCCTATGAGAGCATCCTAAATGGTCTAAATCATCATATATCTCAGAATTACTATCCTAGTTGTTCTTACATACATAGACATCAAAGCATAAGTGTAACACCATAATGACTTAACTCTAACTAATCTCCCTTTAGGCTTGATTCCATATGATTTCCAATGAACAAGTACAAACCGTGGCATTTTAACTATAAAACGGGGTTCAGATGCTCATAATTTGTCCCGTGGGTCCCGTGAACCCATCATTCACATTCACTACTCAAACACCATTTATAAAACTTATACATGGCCTCAAACAACTCATAAACCACAGATATGAAGCCAAAAACCAAGAAAATGCAATTTCTCAAATAGGCCCAAAAGTTAGATTTTTGGCTCTAATTTTGAAAAATCATAAATAATTATAGAAAAATGGAAATCAAGCAAACCATAGCTTTCTGGAAAGCTCTGGATGTTACCTTTACACTAAAAATAATTTCAAGCCACAATCTCAGTGTTTGGACCATGTTTGACATCAAGAAAGAGATAGAGGTCTGACTATCCTTGGTACTGGTGCAGCTTGCTGTCATGAATTTCAAAAATTCGTAACTAATTCCACAAAAATCCAATTTGGGAAAACTATACCAATTTAGAAAGCTACAAATGTTAAATAGAGGAAAAAAAATAATTCTAGATCATTTTAGTAGTCATTAGACCTCGAAAACTGATAGAATAGTAACCAAGATCAGATGGTTTCCTTAATATTGACATAGAATTTCAGAAAGTCGTTTCTCCCTCTACAGATCTCCAATTAAGGTGCTTCTAGTTGGTATAAGTCACTGTAGATATCTAGTTTATGCTTATAAAATTTCATGATAATTGGACATCATTTGGTCCATGAATGACACAGATTTAATTTTGGACCTAGTTGCACAATACAATAACCAAACCATCAAAATTTCCAAACTTCAACAATTTGTCAAATATTCCCTAGACCTCTAAATATTACCCACTTTAGCTTCTCGAGAAGCTCTCAATAGACTCTAGAGGTGTGCCACATTTCATAGCAAGAAGAGCTCATTTGGTCATACTTTGATGGAACTCACAAATTTGGCAGTTTTGGCACTCAAAATGGTTCAAAGTGGGTCCAAATGGCCTCCTACATTTTCTAGCACCTCTTGGGCAAGTTTTAAAGTATAAACATGGCACATATGAATTGCCCAAGTGATTTAAGTCATCATACATTTCAAATTCACTATGCTACGGGACAACATGCACTATTACGTATAAGCCACAAAAGGGCAAATCTCATCTTTTCATTGCTTTGACTCTCTACATAATTCATACATCATTTATACATACGTTTATACTTGCTCACATATTTACATATAAAAAATAATAGGTGCATATTCATTTAGGCACCTCTTTATAATAAAAGAACTAAAATAACTATACAACTCCCTAAGCATGCTCTACTAGGCTCCTTGGTGTGCACTTGGTTATCCTTGAGCTCCACCTAGTATGTTAAGATAGTGGAGAGGAGGGAGTGAGATTCAAAAAATCCCAATAACTCATTTCTCATTCAATCACACATAAAGCATGCAATACAAGTCTAACAAATGTATGTATAGGCATATTACCATGTACAATTATTGAAAAAGCATTTTCAACATTTGAGTAGGTCATACATAGCATATAAAGGCTTGCCAAACAACTGGATTAACCTCACCCATTCACTTGTAGATTTTGGACTTGCCTCATCCATTCTTGAAGAGGTTCTTAGACTCAACCTTACTCTTGGGAGTCAACCTCACTTTTGGGAGACTCTTTCCTTTGCCTCAACCAACTTTAAGGGTTCTTGGCTCATCCTTACCATGGCTAGAAGGTTGTTGGCTTTTCCATACTCAAACAAACCCAAGCAAGCACATAAAACATCATTTAGAAACATAATGTATCATTATGGTACCATGACATATAGAATCATGCTAGAATACTTTTCATGGCTTAAAACATACACACACACATTCAAGACAATGTAAGCACACATCTATGCATGAGAGAAGTTGGAGAAAGCTACCTTATAGGCTAACACGAGTCTTCCCTTTCAATTTGTCTTCTCCCTTCTTGATTTTATAATCATAACTAGATGGAAGTGCTTCTCTTGAGCCTAGACACACAAAGAGTATGGAATTACTCTCTTATAACTCAACACATATTCACAAAGCTAGGGGCTCTTCATCAAGGCAAACCCCATTAAATATGTAAGAAACTAGAGATTCTCTCTCTAGAATTTCACTAACTCTCATTTCTCTCTCAAGCTCTCAAGAAAGGAAAGCAAAGAAGAAGAAGTGAAGATACATGAGTTTTAGCCTTCTTCAAGAGTGGTTTTCCACTCTCCCTCTTCTGAACTAAGGCCAAAACATAGCTAATTTAACATCCAAAACTATAGTAAGAGAGGGTAGGGAGAGAAGAACAAAACTCTAAGAAGAAAAGCTATGGAGATCTCAAGTTATGCTTACCTTTTTCTTGTTCTCCTTCCTTCTCTAGGTGTCTCTTTCTCTCCTCTACCCTTTTCTCTGCCTTGGATGAAGCTTAAGTCGGTTAAAAGGAAAAGGAATGAATTAGAACGCTTTAAGAAGTCAAATTCTCTCTTTTCACGCTTTTCTAGACTAACCCTCGCTATAGCAAAGAATAACCCTCGCTACAGCGAGCACGTATCAGTCCCAACCCCTGTTTTCGCTACGGCGCGCACTATGACGAGAAACCCCCTGGTTTTTGTATAGGATGCCCGCACTCACTATAGCTAGAAGTATTCTTGCTATAGCTAAAAGTCACTCTCGCTATAGCTAGACTATTTCTCATTATAGCGAACAGGTACATTCGCTATAACTAGGCCATTTCTCGCTATAGTTAGCAGATTTAGAAAATTTCAAGACTTCGAAAATTTTTCAGCTTCTTTTTTTCTTTTTCTTTTTTCTCTTTTTTTTTTTTCTGGTTGTTACAATAAGGATGTCAAAAATTGATATGAGCATACATTTAGTTCCAAAACCCATTCATACATGATATTTACATACTCGTATACAGGCTCAAGTGCTTATATCTCTTACACATCATTTAGGTACAAGCTTTGACATCAAAGTCCTACATTTCTTGTTTCTTGAGTTTCACC
Organism: Erythrophleum ivorense; assembly: GCA_026724425.1. NCBI lineage: Eukaryota > Viridiplantae > Streptophyta > Magnoliopsida > Fabales > Fabaceae > Erythrophleum > Erythrophleum ivorense. The sequence continues at coordinate 48,197,422 of JAIUCV010000008.1, read as the reverse complement.
TAGACATAGTTAGACATATGTGGGAAAGAGTGAGATTCAAAGAATCATAATAGCTTTTTTACCCTTTTAAACATACATATATGACATATTTTCATGTCAAAGAAGGTAAGCATACTAAGAAAGCTTCTAATAAATATACATAAGCATAATTCCATGTCACATAAGTTCATACAAGTCAAATATATGCTCTAAAGGATATTGGTCTAGCCTCATCCATTTTCCTTAGAGCTTTTAGACTTGGCTCATCCACTTTTAGAGACTTTTGACTTAGCCTTACTCTTTCTTAAGATTTTTGGCCTAGTCTCACCCATTTTTAAGGACTTTCATCTTTACCCATTTTAAGAGACTATTGGCACAACCACATCCCTTCAAGCCATCTTACACTCAAATTGCATTTCCAAAAAAAAAAATATATATATATATATAATGGTACCAAGACATTCAATCAATAGCTAGAGACATGTTTCATGCTTTAAACATACACATAAGTATCCTTAGACAATCAAACATTCAAAAAATGCATGTAAGAAATGTTAGAGAGCTACCTTGAGTCAAGTATTACACACTTTTTCCTTTGCTCTTTCCTTCCCCTCTTTGGCCACACACTTACACTTAAGAGAATCTTGGTTTGCTTGACCTAGGCATATCAAATGAGACATAATTCAATCATTGGAACCAATTCTAACCTCACACAAGCTTTATACATGCTTACTTTCTCTAATACCACCAATATGGTTCCATAAAAGGGTATAATGAAGCAACCCCTAGAATTCATGATCTTGGCTCCAATTTCTCATTCAGTTTAAGCCATATGACTCTAATTAGACTTACTAGAGTCATCTTCAACTCATTTCAAGGAATCTAGACTTAAGTTGCTTCTTTATGCCTTAAAATGGAGCCTAAACTTCAATCTCATAAATAATGAATTCTAATTTCAAACAAATGATTTCTTTAGTATTTAATAATCACATCTAGGCCATTCCCATCCTTAGAACCAAAGAAAAATTTCCTTAGGTACTCACTTTTTCTTTGGTTGATATACATATACCTGGGGCCATGGAGTTGTCTTGGTCTCTTTAGGGAAATAGCTACTTGTGAAGCTTCTTAGATGTCTTATGAACTCATACAAATTCTTACATAAGCTAGACCATCCTTAGAAAGCTTCAAAATTGGCTAGGTGCATCAAGAACCCTAAACATCACAACTTGAATTCTAAGACTTCCTTTTTAGTTTCAATGGCAATATTCCTATTCCTCATGGTTTAAAACCCTTGTTTCTACCTTGCTATGGCTTGAATTCCTTCCCTGGTTTTTGGACCTAGGTTTGGCCAAAATCATGCCTAGGGAGAACAACCAAGAAGAATCAAGAAAGACCATGAAAGTTACCTTGATTTCAAGCTTGTTCTAAGGAGCTTTCACTTGCTTCTAGCTTCTCCTTCAAATTCTCCTTTCCACTTACTGGACTAGCCATAAAACAGCCTCAAATAAATCAATATAACCATAGGAGGAGAGATGAGGAGGAGGAGAACTAGTTAAAAGAAGGAGAAAGCATGTAAAACTAAGAATTCCTTACCCTTTTTGACTTGCTTTTCTTCCTCCCTTGCTCTCCCTTTGTGCATCTCTTGGAGCTTATTTATGTTCTGTTTCAAAGCATCCAAAATGTCGATTATGAGAAGGAGCCAGGTGAACGTGTTTTAAGAGCCAAAAAAGTGAGTTATCATACTTTTCCAAAATCCCATTTTAGTCCTTACTTTTAGCTCTCTCCATTTGGGCTCATTTTAAATACTATTTTAAAACCATCTCTTTTATCATGAAATTTAGGTCTTCTAATTTATAAAATGGCTTTGGTTACTCAAATTGGATTTAAAACCTTTCTGAACGAATCGGTCAAAGTTTTAGTCAACTAATATTCTAAAATGTAATTGGAAGAGTTTTAACTATTATAAGGGTTCTTATGATTTTTAGTACTTCTGAGAATCTTAAGAAATTTAATTTTTTCATTTTTAAGATCTGCTTTTGTGTTTTCTAAAAAGTGCCTAAAATTACAAAAATACCACTTATTTGCGTTTAATTTGGTTTAGCTACTCTGGCTTTAGTTTTTGGGTATCTTAAGCCTTGTATCTTCATTTTTTATTTTTTAGATTATTGTCCTAATTTTATTTAGTCTCAAACTATCTATTTAGGAGACATCTTTTAGTAATTTCCTTAGTTTAAAGTATTTTAAAATAAATTGGTATTACATATCTCATATTAACATTTGTAACTTATCCTTTACATGACAGTTGCAACAACAATTGGAATAACAATGGCATTTTTTTATGCCAATGAAATTGTTAGGTCAAGATAGTTAGAAAATAGCAATAGCTTTGATAGGCTGACACATAGGTGGAGATAATTTATATTAGAGAATATGGTAAAATAGTAACAATTGATGTTTTTAAGTTAAATTATCAAAGGCTTTATTGATTAAGAGTAAGTAGTTTAATTTGAATAGCTTAAACTTTTAAGTGAAATTAGTCATTAACAATTTTCATTGTATGTTGGGGAACTATATCATGTTCTTTTAGCTTTTTATCAAGTTATCATTATTTATTATGCATAATAAGATAGGAAAAAACAAGGTCCTATTTCTTTTGGCTTTTTATCATGTTTACATTTGGATATATTTTTATAATTTAGCACTAAAACATTGACTTCTTCAAAAATTTCTTGTAAATGCATATGGAGAATTATAGAATTCTCTTTCTAAATTATTATTAAGATGCCATTATTTCTTTTGCTCATTAATATAGGAAAAATTTTAAGAGTAGTTTCTTTATACAGGTACTATCAATTTCTTCAATAAAAGTATATATACACCTGTACTTATTTACAACTATACATCACATCATTGACTCGTTCAAAAAAATTTTATGTCTTAACTCTATTGAAAAGCTTGATAAAAAAAATGTTAGATTGAAGAAGGGAAAAAAAAAGTGATACCTAAAGAATCACTTCTAATTTTGTCCTCAATCAAGTTAGCACATCATAGCACTTATACAATCAAAGTATAGACACTTAACCATTATCATAAAGGCTTGCTCATACAGAGCTTGAATTGTCTACCATTCAATGGTCTTGAAAGCAAAAACTAATATTTCATACCTACATATGAATTTCAAGAGACAATCAAATAGTTGGAGGCCCAAGCTCTCTATGTGCTCACCCTTATCATAAACATAAACCCCAAATGGTCACATCAAGGAAGTTATACTTACATTTGATATGGGAAAATTAGCTATAGTTTAAAATATATATATATATATATATAATATGGATATTTTTACAACTTAACACCACACGATCATTTCCTTCAAAGAAGTTCCTCCATATCCACATGTCATAACTTTATTTAAAAACTTGATAGCAAATACTTAAGGTACTATACATAAGTTTTGTCTATTACATATGCTTAGGAACTAAATCATTGCTGCTTATCTACTTCAATTTTCTATATCATGATTGGCATAAAATTTTTGCTTTTGATGTCATACAGTTATTAATTACATTGTTGTGGCTGAAGCCCTTGGATTCTCCCCGTTAGTTTTAACAACTGAGTTAGTTATAGAAAATGTATCAGTTGATGTATATTTTGCAACATTAATTGCATTAGCCTCTAAAGGATGAAACATTAGGAGAAGGTATGCCAAATTTTGTTCTATTTTGTCACTAGATGAATCATAAGCACTTTCCATGTAAAACATTTAATTTCCACATAATTCTTACTTATTTGGGTATTTGAATTCTTCTAGCTATTTAAGGAAAAAAATTTTAAAAAAGATTGAGCCAATAATGAATATTCATACAAATAGATTATACACATTTTTTTAATAGGACTCACTTTTAATGTGTTTATATATCTATTCATAATAGTCTACCTAAGAAAAGCCTTTCATTTAACATTCCTGGGCTGGATCAATTAATTGAGTGGTAATTATTTTGAGGAACTTTTAGCAAGTGCTAAATTAGATGAAAATGATATATTTAGTCTGTCATTAACATTTATTAATTTAAATTTTATGAATAATATATATATATATATATAGGTTTTATAATAGAGTCTTGATGATTAAAAAAATTTAAAATTTATTCTTTATCATGAAATTTTCATAAACATAATTAAATTATGCCGATATGACTTTATATATGCATGTCAATAAAAGGGGTAACAGTATGGAATAAAATTAATTCGTATGAGTGGCATGTGATGTGATTTAAGTTGAATTACATAGACTGCAAGAGTATTGTACACTTAAAGCGTCAAAATAGTATCTAATTGATTGTGTCAACAGAATTTGTCTTTTTAATTTAATGGAAGGTTTGAACTCATCACTTTATATCCACTCAATAATAAACTCGTCCATCATTTATGTAAGTAGAATATAATGACGTATTAACATAAATTTAATGATAATAATTAAATTAAAAATTTTAAAATTATAAAAATTATATTTTATTTTAGTTACAATAAAAATTACCAAGATAAAAAATAATATAATTTTCTGTCTTAAAAAAAAAAAGAATACTATATCTATGATAAGAAACAGCGTTATCACGTGCAATGCACATGTTAAAAACTGTTGGCCTCTTTGCCACATGGACGTTGATCGAAAGTTGAAACCGAGCGAATAATTATAGCTTTTGGTTGGATTTTTTTTTCATCTAAACTATAATTTTAGTCAAAGTAATAAGTTATAACTTTTAGTCAAAATCATAATTTTAATAAAAAAAAAATTTAAACAAACATGCTAATAGTGACAAGTGTGAGCGACAAGATGAGGTATGGGAATGCCGTCGCCGATCAGTATATCCATCCTCTCTCGGTCACCGCCAAGTCCGTCGTGGCACCGTTCGTCTCACTGTTACCGCTATGGCCGTCCCAACCCATTCCCACCACCTGAGGCTGAAACCTTGTCAGAAAGAACCATACGACCATTTCCGAAAAGGCTGAGGCCTACTTCCACTGGACGTTTCACCGCTAGGTCGCAGCTGAAACACCCTATCGTAACACCTGATCACCACTGGGACACATGGTCCACTCTCTTCACCATTGGTGCTTTTGGTCTGTGGTAATAAGTAATAACATGTCTCTCTTTCTTCTTTGCATCATTTGCAATTAGGTACTTTTTTCTGCTTACTTATTTTTTTGGTTGCCGTGATAATGTTGGAAAAGTCAAATGAGAATTTTACTTTTTGAAATGTAATTATATATGGAATTATTAGTTTTGTAGGCATATCTGGGTAATTTAGTAGTAATGAACATATTTTACATGAAATGCAAGGCCGGAGAAGACCAAGATTGGAAGCATGGTAAGTGCTGCCCTGGTGAGTACCTTAGTTGGCCTTGCAGCAAGTAATCTAGGAATACCTCCTCATGATGCACTGGCTCATTCAATTGTATTGGAGTTTCCGCTACCCTAAACTATTCCGTTGCTATTGTTTAGAGCAAACTTGCGTCATGTGGTGCACTCGACGGGGACGTTTCTGTTAACTTTCTTACTTGGGTCAGGTTATGTGAGTTACTTGGGATAATCCTGTACGCTCAAATATTCCCATAAAACCAGAAATGCTCCTCCGCCTGCTTTGTTGTCTGTAGAAAAGTTGCATAAGTTTACCTTAAATGATCATTCCATTTGGTATTGTCAATGCTTTGCAGCGAAATTAGAAGGGGAAAAAAACAAAATAAATTGAGTATGAACTAGATTACAATGGATATACCAAAATAATATCAGATTGTTGATAAAATTGAAGTTAAATGGATATCTTTTAATTAGTTATTCTTGAGAAGCAATTGTGTTGATGATGACAGAGCCGGAACATTTGAATAGTCAAATACTCAAATATCCTCTTCTTGACGTGTCTCATATATGATTTTGATTTCGTTTGCGGCTGGCTCTTTATAGTAATGAATGATAGATTTTGAACTGGACTTACAAGGGTTAATGGACCCTTGACAGTTTAAGATTTTGACTAACTGGGTGTTTTCAAAATTGTGTGAGTTCATTTTTACTTATGCACTTAGTATTTTGTCACCATTTTGCAAGACTCCAGTAAGTTTTGTTTCAATGTACACATTCTTGGTTAAAGGACAGTGGCTTTTGAATATATATATATATATATATAAATATATTGTAGAATTTTGATACCACAACTCTGTTTCCATCTACTATGGAAATTAAATTTGATCGTCTCAACTTTCAAGAGTGAAGCAGATCAGAACAAGTTGCATTCTGAAGGAAAGGACCTCTAAAATTCCATTACACTTAAATAATACCCTCACGATTATGTGACTATTATGTTACGAGCTTTGTTGGATCTGTTATTTGCTACTACAGTCAAATTCTTACCCACACTTTAGTTGGTTAGTTCAGAAGCCACAGTGAGTGAAGCAATCTTTTGAGCAGCACCGGAATATTTTTCTATGCCTAGAGTAATTTGTTGACAGGCATCAAAATGGGAAGGTAGCTTTTGCCTAGATGGAGTGGATGTGGTTGGGCCAGTGGGCCACCATGATTTAGTCAGCATACCCCTGAATCTATTTTATTGTCTCTACTTATGGTGAAATCCAATCTTTAGTGCACGCCGCGAAGTGCGATCAGATTATGGTGGATTCAGAATCTGTTCTTCTATGTTATTTCAGAGAATAGGCTGGCCCATTAATGTTTGATAGTTATAATCATTATTGTTTTTATTTATCCTCAGGAAAGAATGGAATAGTTGTAAAGTCATAGACAATGAAACATTGTTTATTTATAACGGTGTTATGGAAATCTAGTTTTGTTAATTTTATTTTAATCTTGTGGATGGCAGTTGCTTCTATTGTTGAAACTCCAGTGGCATTTTTGATAGTGCCGATGCGGTCTCTTGGTCCTGACAACTGCAAAGTAGCAACTGCTCTCATGGGTAGCTATATTGGTGGATATGTAAGTTCTTTAACAAGTTGCAGCAAGTTTATTTGTAGTTTGCATCTGTGCCTAAAGTAAGGATACAAATCATTAATTTATTAAATTAGTTGCAGATTTTATGTTAACTTTCTTCATCTCTAATTGGTGGTGACGTTGTATTATAAGTGGTGTGGTGCTTTGACTTTATATTTCCTGTATCATTTTATCATGCTCAGATTTATCATACATATGTAAGATTTAATGACAGAGTTCCTAGATATAACTATAAAACAGGTTTAATTTACTTAATATAGTACTATATTCCTTTTCTTTGGCTTCTGTATGGGACTCTCTGATCAAAGGGATGCCCAATGAATAATGTATGAATAAACATTGGCATGCTTAACCAAAAGACAAAATTTGGAGATGAAGGAATGGCCAGATTAGTTCACCGAAGTCAAAAAGTTTCTACATATATATATATATATATAGGTTTTAAATTCAGTGAGCCCACTGGACTAAGATGAGGATATGAGGATGAAGAATTTGTCGTAACTTCATGGATGTTTACGTTGCATTGTCTTTGACATCTTGAATTTAGTACTTAAAATACTCTGGGTGCTCCAAGTTTGGAACTTCAGTCTTGGCCATTTTCGCCCTAAAAGAATTTTATATGCATTCATTTTTACAAGTATAATAGAATATAACTGAATGAGTTTCCTTTGTCGATTTCCTGCCTGCTCGGGTTGATTGCTGTAGCTGTTAATCATGTTGCTATTTCAGAGGCGCTTGGTATGTGTACTGCAGTTTTAACTGCAGGAGAGGCTGCGGACAATGTTATTTGTGCTATATATTTAATGGTTTTGTTGGCGTTGGCTTCTAAACTACCTCCTGAAGCTCCAGCCTCAACCATTGGTATGATTTTCTTGTTCTTTTCACATCCTGTTGGGCTGCAAGATAAACTTCTATTTAGCTTTTCCTATAGTTTGCCTGATATTTAAGGACATTTGCTGTTGTTCTAAGCTTTTGCCTTTGAGCCAAAAATTTTGGATTCTGTATGATATTTGATGGTAAGTTTGTTAAGATTGCTGGATAATTGTAATTTTTTTTTATTTGGTCATATTACATTTTACAAGTTATGTGCTATTTTGGTTCGCGGTGATTAAAATATTCCATGTAGTAAGAATTGATTGTCCATATATCATTTGGGGTATAGCGGACACACAAGTACCCTATACTTAGATTCTCTCCATTGTCATTATCACACAAAAAATGAATAATAAAATTAACTATGCTAAAAAAAAAAAATCAGATGTAGTTATAGAAAATATGTATTTAAACATCTTGGTTTGACCACGTTTCCACCTTGGTTGAATCATTGACTCTCTCCCTTCACTGGTTTAGTCACTGGATTGGTTTTTAACTCAATGCAAATTAAATGATTTTGCCGACAAAGCACAGCCCATGCAAATTTAAATATTTTCTTTTGTACCCATTCACCTATCACAGTACTTGATTTTAAGAATGTTCAATGTTTTTTTGTCCATAAATTTGATTTAATGAAAATTGTCTGGCAATGATCTAAGCTGATGCAATGAAGAAAAAGGCGAAGTACTTATTTATACAAATGGTCTTAGGAACAAACCTTCCTAATGCAGCTAATTCCCTAATGTAAACAAAAGAGGATTCTTTACACGTGGAGAGTTTAATGAGAAGCCGTTGGAGATTTATTTTGTGGAAATGATGGGTACATAAGATCTTGAATCTAGATCCAGTTATTCTTTCTATTAAGTTGTGTAAAATTAAAATTATCTCTCCATTATGAAGAAGTCAAAATAATTTAATATTATTTTCCAATGGAAAATTTGGCTTGATGACAAAACCAGTATTGGCAGATGATGTGATGCATATGGAGTCCAATGATGAGAGTAAAGTTCTTGTGTTGCAGTTTGCTACTACACTTACTACATCATTTTTAATATGTAAAGCTGCCCAAGTCCTAACAAAATTATATGGGATTTAAGGCGGAACTTGAAGATTTTTTGTGTAAATCTCAATCACACTAAAAAAGAGTCTGATACAACATATAGGAGCCGAGAAGCAAAGAAAGGAAAAAAAAAAAACCTAATCTTGAGATTTTAGGAGAGATAATCTGGGATGTTACAATAAGAGAATAAAAAAAGAAGCAGTAAATAGAGGCAGTAAGGTCAAAATAAAATAAAAATAGAACAGAAATGAAAAAAGGAAATATTAAATGATAATATATTGACGGCTTCCAACACTCCTCTTAAGCGAGTGAATAGATGTTTATTATTCCTAACTTGCTTCCAAGGTCTTTAAACTTCACTCATGTCAGAGTCTTAGTCATGATATTTGCCACCTGTGAATTAGAGGAAATGTAGGCAAGTGAATTATTTGTGATCAATCTTCTCATTGATGAAATACCTATCAATTTTCATATGCTTGGTCTTATCATAATGAATAGGATTCTAAGCAATTCCAATAGTCGCCATGTTGTTACACCAAACCTGGATAGGTCAGACTATCACTCTCCTGATTTCGTTCATCAATCTTTTTATCCACATACCCTCACAGATTCAGAGCCAATGCTATATACTCTACCTTTGCTGAACTTCTTACAACAACTAGTTGTTTCTTTCTTCTCCAAGTAACCAAATTGCCCTATACAAAGGTACAGTAACCTATGGTTGACCTTCTATCATTAACTCCTGCCCAATCAGCATCCGTGTAGACTTCCACCTTTCTATTATTGGATTTTGAAAATAGCAAACCCTTCTCAGGGTTCATCTTGAGATACCTTAAGATCTTGTACATAGCTTCCAAATGATCCTCTTATGGGTTGCTCATAGATTGGCTTGCAACACTCATAGCAAACCCAATATCAAGTCTAGAGTGGGAGAGATATATGAGTTTCCCAACAAGTCTCTAGTACCTTTGTTTATGAACTAGTGTTCCTTTTTCCCTTAAGTTTTTTTTATAGGTAGTCTCCATTGGTGTATCAGCAAGTTTGGCCCCAACATTCTTGTTTCCTTTAACAAGTCAAGGGTGTACTTTCTCTGAAAGACATTAATTCCACTATTGGATTGGGTGACTTGCATACCAAGGAAATATCTAAGCTTTCCAAGGTCTTTAATCTCAAATTCAATAGCTAGATTCTTCTTTAGTCTATCAATCTTTACAACATCATCTCCAGTCACCACAATATCATCTACATACACAATAATTATTGTACTTTTACTTTCATGATGTCTAACAAATAAGGTGTGACCTGTTTGAAATTGAGTGCACCCAAATCTTTAGATCACCTTAACAAATTGTTCAAACCATGCCCTTAGAGATTGTTTTAGGCCATACAAAGATTTAAGGAGCTTACATACCTTTGTATTGTTACTCTGAGTCTTTAGTCCCTGGAGCACCTCCATGTATACTTCCTCCTCCATATTACCATTTAGGAAGGCATTCTTAACATGTAACTGATGTAATGGCCAGTCAAGGTTTGCAACTAGGGATAGAAGAACTTTAACAGTATTTAACTTGGCTACAGAAGCAAAGGTCTCCCGCTAGTCAATACCATAAGTCTGTATGAAAGCTTTGGCCATTAATATTGCGTTGTATTTGCTCACAGTTCCGTTAGGGTTGTACTTGACAGTGAACACCCACTTTGCAACCAACATTGGTCTTTCCATTTGGTAGATGTGTGATCTCCCAATTCTTATTCTTCTCAAGGGGCTTTAGCTATTCCTAAATGGCTTCTCTCCATATAGGATCATTTATAACTTCTTGAAATGTTTATGGCATCTTTTCTTTAGACACATGAGCCACAAAGCTTTTAAGACTAGGAGACAATTTCTCATAAGACACATACCTACCAATACGGTGCTATGTGCAAGATCTCTTTCCCTTCCTCAAGGTGATGGGCTGATCCATGTCATCAAGATTTGACTTTAGGTTGGATTCTTGGCTTTGCTCAAGGATGAGAATTTCACTCTCTTCACTTTCTGTTTGTTTGGTGTTATTTCTCTTGGTATACCTTTTCATTTCTGACACTGCAGGTTGCTCCACCCTGGTCTTAGGCACATCAACATTAAAATTTCCCTGATTATTGATTTTAGTTCTAGGTGTAATACCATATATATCTAACCCCATTCATAACATTCATAAGCTCCATATCATCATCATAGTCATAAAACAACGATAATGGATATAATTGCGTTATGTCATACTTAAAAATTCACAATTGGTGTCACGTGGGTCGTGTGGGTTCATTCCATGCATCCTTATATTTAAATATATCATTACTACTAATTTGCATCACAAAATCTTGCTCATGACTCAAGAAAGCCGAAATGGAGCATAAATTGAAGTTATTAAATTTTAGCCACATTTGCTTCCATTCTGTCCAAAACTTTGAAAAATCATAACTAAATTTAAAAAAATCAAAATAATGTAATCTTGGTCATTTTGAAAAAGCTTGGGATGTCTAATTTATACTAAAAATATATACAAGTCATAACATCTCACACACAAAACATTTGACACGCAAAATTGTCTGGAGGTCGGATGGGTCTTAATGCTGTCATAGTTTACTGATATAAACTTAAAAAATGTCTAATTAATTCCCCAAAATTCAAATAGTCAATTGAAAAAAAAAACTTTACTCTTTTAAATTTCTTTCTCCATGTTTTTTGTATACCTAAATTTACTCTTTTGCATTAATTAAAAAAAAACTTTACTCTTTTACATTTAAATATACAAATTCAAATAGTCAATTGTTACATATAAGGATAAAGATCTTTGAAGGTTAGAATTAAAATACATGTATCTATGTTCATAAAGTAAAATTTAACTACTTTGATCTTTTATCTCTAATTATATTTTTTTTCTTAGCAATTTATTTTAGCTAATTTTTTAAAAAAATATTAGGTGTAATTTATCTAATTTCATGACAAGTTAACGTAATCTATTTTACGAATTATTTGTAATGTTTACAAAATTCAATTATTTTGCTCAAGCTTCACATAATTGAAACACACAATTTTTTTATTAAAATTAAGTAGTTTTCTTTGTTAATCAAATATAAAGTTTTTATCCCTGCAATTCACTCTCTCACACACACACACATATATAATGTTTATATCATATGTGTTAAATGCTTATTATGAGATAATAATACAATTGAGATGCCCACATATGGTTCAAAATCAAATACTATTTTTTTTAAAAAATGATCACTACCAAAGGGACTCATCTAACAAGAGCACCACTAATTATGTTTAGTATTGTCAGTTTTTGTTATGATTGCTAAATGACAAGAACTAAAACGTGCTTTATGATCGGACAATAATCAAAGGAAAATAAACAATTTTATGTGATATTTATTCTATTTTTATAATTATTATTTAATAGTATCATATTTTTATTATATTTTTAAAATATGAAAAGGAGTCATTTTTTTATTTATAAAATCATCTTTTATCTTTTTATTTTTATTTTTATTTCTAACTTTTTGTATGTATGCAAAAGAATTCTAAGTGCAACAATGAATATAGAATTCATAAAAATATAAAAATTTACCAGAAAATTATATTTTTACATTTTTATTTTATATTCATTTTACATTTTAGTTTTTACTATTAAGTTAAAATAAATAAATAATCATGCTGGATGCTACATAACAATTTTGTGAAAATTTTTTTAATATTACATTGGAGGGATTGAACTCTTAACATTATCCATATTTCCACCCAACTCTTATCACTTGAAGTATCCCAAGTGGCAATTTTGTGAGAAATATACAAGCTTTCTAATTGGGAAGGAAATTCCCAAAACCAATTGGAAATATGTTGTTACCATAAATATGATATATTATAGCAATTTAAATTGATAGCCTAAAAGTAATTGTTAGATGATGTTTATATATTAAGGATAGCAAGTGAATACACAAAAGGAGGTGAATTGGTTTGTAAATAAGTTTAATTCCTATTGTAAAATGCAAACTAAAACCAGTTATAATCATATATATATATATATATATAATAAATGAATATAACATTTTCTTTTCTTTCCTTTCCTCTTTTCTAAATTTTTTTCCTCTTCCACAATGCACAACTTCTACACCATAAAGAGTAATTCGTTAGAGGATCAAAATTATATTGAAGGAGATTTTTCTTTCCTACCTTTCGACCTTTTCATTCCAAAAGAAAAATCAATCGATAGAATATTGTGGTGGTGGGACGAACTTAAAAGTTAAAATAAAAGAGGAAAGAAAGTGGCCTTGCCAATGATATAGTAATACCATACTTTTGTTCGAGCCCGTCCCTTTTATTGTGACATGACCCACAGTATAGGTGTTGTGGCTTTTCTAAATAGGATGGTCCTATTTTTTTCATTTTATTTATTTATTTAAGTTTTAGTCTTCTCCTACACAGCCAAATATTGAATGTTTTTTTTGCTCAAAGTAAAGTGGAAAGAAAAATTAGAGTTGATTGATGCACACCAAGCTTCACGTTCACCTTCAACTTTCATTTTCATTCAATTTATGAGTACATGTCCCCTAAGAGGAGAGACATCAGTCTTTAGAATTAAAGGAAATTTAACCAAAAAGCCTTTTGTTAGTTGAAAAAAAAAATTAGTGAAAAGAAAGTAGAGTTGCCGTAAGAGAGACTTCAATGAGTTCTCTACAAAAAATTGAAGTGGAAATTATTAGAGAAATGCGCAGTGCTTCACCTTCTTCTTCTTTTAATTTTGCTTTTATAAAAGTTAATATTCTTTATAAAGATAGATTCAAATTAAATAAGCCTAATTATGAAAATAATTTTTTTATTTAGCTTGAGTTATTTTTCATAGAATATCCCATTCAAGTAATTAATCTTGTTATTAGGAAAGTATATTGTTGACAGTTGAAATTTGACTCGGACTTAGCAATAGGAAATTGGCAGTGGCTATACGTGCGACGCCAGACCTTGACAATACGTTAATGCCGTGTGAGAGACTTCACAGACTTTGCGTAGGAAATAGCCAAAATTGAGTTTAGCACAATAATAATAATAATAATAATAATAATAATAATACTAATAATAATAATAAAAATGTAAAATGAATGACTGTCTTAATTTATTTTCCATTTAACAATTTTGGCAGCGTCTGCTTGGCACCGGAAAAGTTATCGGGGGGTATACTATTTTGTTACAACTATGATATTAAAGAAAATTCTTTCAATATTTTGTCAAATATAAAAATGAAAGAGAGAGTCAAAATTTGGCAAGAGTGGAAAATTTAATATATATCATGAAAAATATAATTTTTTCTTTATTTTTTGACATATGTCAAACTCAAATTTTTTATAAATAACTTACAAGTACTTAAAAGTTTAAAATATTTATCTACCAAATATTTTTGACATATGTGTTAAATGGTTATTAGTGAGATAATATAATTGACATGCACAATTATCATTCAAAATTAATTGCTGTAAAGAAGGTCATTGCCAAAAGGGGTGGTTTAGCTGCAGCACCACTAATTAGATTCAGTATTGCCAACTTTTGCTATGATTGCAAAGCCAGAGAAACTGAAATGTGCTTTACAACTAGACAATAATGAGAGAAAATCTTTAAAAAAATCATATAATCTTTATTATATTCTTATAATTATTATTTAATAATATCTAATTTTTTATTACTATTATAAAATAAGAATACAATAATAACTTTTTATTTATAAAATTATATTTTCTCTTTTTATTTCTATTTTTATTCTTGACTTTTTATTAAACAAACCTCTATAAAAGAACATGGAATTCATACAAATGTAAAAATATACAAGAAAATTACATTCTTACATTTTTATTTTATATTCATTTTACATTTTAGTTTTTAGTTAAATTAAATAAATAATCATGATGGATGCAACATAACAATTTTGTGAGAAATATTCAAGTTTTCCTAAAATTTAAATAAAAACTGCAACATAACAGTTTTTATTTAAGTTTTAGTCTTCCTCTACGCAGCAGAAAATTAAAAGTCCTTTTTATTTATAGTGGAAAGAAAACTTAGAGTCGATCGATGCACACCAAGCTTCACGTTCATGTTCACCTTCAACTTTCATTGTCATTCAATTTATGAGTGCATGTCCCCCATGAGGAGAGACATCGTTCAAAGTCTTTGGAATTAAAGGGAATTTAACCAAAAAGCTTTTTGTTAGTTGAAAAAAAAAATTAGCGAAAAGAAAGTAGAGTTGCCGTAAGAGAGACTTCAATGACTTCTATACAAAAAATTGAAGTGGAAATTAAAGAAATGCACCATGCTTCTTCTTTTTCTTCTTTTTATTTAGCTTGAGTAATTTTTAATAGAATATTCCATTGAAGTAATTAATTATATTTTTAGTCAAATTGATCAACTATAGTGCTATCATTCTCTAGATAAATTTGTAGCCAACAATCACTTTGTAGGTGTCTCCATGATCAACTTTGATATTTGCAAAGAAAATTCTGCTGCCGTAGGAAACGCTTCAATGACTTTGAAGAAGAAAATTCCCAAAAATTGACTTGGAAAGAGAAGGTTGAACCTAACTTCACGTTCAAATTAAAATCATTTTCTCTTATGTTTTTTTGTGTTCGTAAGTTTACTCTTTTACATTCAAATATTTAAATTCAAATAGTTGATGACAATATATTTAATTATAATTGTAACTTATTTGAAATTCCAAATTCATGTGTTTATGTTCTGACTATTTCAATTCCATAATTTTTTCCAAGTCTGGAAAGGGTAATAGTGTATAAGGGGAGCTACATGATTTGGCTCTTATTTGTATTTTACAATTTGGGTATTTTTTCTTATATATTAAGTTTTTACAAAAATGATTTTTAATGAAGTTTTTGTGATTTTTAAGTTATTAGCCGACAAGCAAAAAGATTTTGAAATATAAAGAAAAATTTTACTTTGAAATAAAATCCAAATTGTAATTAAAAATTAATTCTTTGCAGTTCTAATTTTTCTTAATATCTCTGTTCAATCTCATGATTGTATTATTGTAAATAAATTAAAATAAAATAGGCAAATCTCTCTTAAATTTTGTTAAAACTATACATACTTTTTCTTAAAACAAACAATTAAGCTACATTTTGTTTTAATTTTTATTTTTTTATCAAAATGTGCTCCATTAACCACTCTTGCAAATTTTTTTATGTAGGATATTTTAGTCAAAAAATTTAAAATCAGACTAAAATATATATCTTGAAAATAAAAAATATATTTGTGTAATTTACTCAATAAAATATGTTAAAGAAAAGGTGAACATTCAAAGAAGTCTATACTAGCAATTTAAATTGAAAATTAGGGAAAGGAGATCACTGAGTGTAACATACGTTAACGATAATAGATACTTTTATGGTGCATTTGGTATCATAAAGTTGGCATTGATGGGAATGACACTGTTAAAGAAAAATGATTAGTATATTTTTGTTATTATTACTTAATAGTATAAATTTTTTTTTATTTTTTAGAATAAGAATACAAGTGTCATTTCATATCTTATTTATCTATTTTTCTATTTTTTAATTCCTCAATCTCTTTTTCAAGCACCAAACGCAGATGAGTTTAATTAAAAAAACTGAAGATAGAATTTAACATGGAGTTAAAGATACTCTCTATGTGCTTTCCATATGATGCCATCTTGATTATATCTGCTCTTTTCAAAATCAAGTGTCTAATGATTTTACACGGAACAATTATTTTGCAAAGTAAACTAAAATGAAAGCATCTAACAAGTATTTCCCTAATCAATCACGCATTGCAAAGCACGTTGGTCACAAACTTATACATCAAATCAATAAAGCAAACGCCTTATTTTTAATTCATCTGGATGATGAAAGAAGCATATAAAGCAACCTGGTGCAGCAGTTCCTCCATGTAAGAACCACATAATTTATAGAACATGTAAAAGCCTTATATCCATGATCATTTTGGAGATAGGGTATGTAGTATACAGAAACCAATTATTGGGCTACAATTATGATATCAGAGAAAAAATTCTCTCAATTTTTTTGTCGAATATAAAAGAGAAATAGAGGGTCGAAAATTGGTGAGAGTAAAAAATTGTATATATATCATGAGAAAAATGTTTCTTTTTTTAATTTTTTGAAATATGTCAAACTCAAATTCTTTATAAATAACTATAAGTAATTAAAAATTTAAAATATTTGTCTACCAAATGTTGTAAAAAGGAGAATGAAAAACATTTCTTTCTTTTATTAATAGGTTAATACATTATAGACAATATATCAGATTATTTTGTTGAAAAACTACAATGATTAAATTGTTGAAGATACGGTTTAAGAGTGCAAAAACTTTTGTTTTTGGCCAAAATTGAGAGGATCCTTCCTCAAAAAGTTATCAAATAAACAGAAACAAAGTTTTCGTAGGCCTACTGATATAATAAATCGCAATTGATTATACATTGTGGAGTAACTCGTTATGGCTGCTCCACTTTGCTATTTAATTGCTAGCATATGATCCAAATAGATACTTATGCCTTTGTAGAACAGTTAATAAGAAAAATTATGCTTACATCTTTGCCCTTAATTCCATCAATTAATTTTAATTTTTGCAGCTGTTACGGAAAATTCCCGTAGTCTAAATTGAGTATTATCTTTAACTAACTTGACAATATGTGAAATAAATTAAATTTAACTGCTTTGATCTTTTGTCTCTAATTCTAGTTTTTTTTTTTCTAATCAATTTATTGTAACGGATATGTAAATGAGTTGGTTACATATAAAAATTAATTGACTAAGTAAAAATTACAATTGAGAGCATAAATTAAAGTAATAATTGTATTTTTTAAAATATTCAATCCGTTTAAAATAATATCTAATTAATTAAACAACAGGAGAGAGGATTTTTTGATGGAATAAAAATAAATAAGGAAGTCAATTGCAAAAATTAATAAGAAAAAGATAATAATGGAAATAAATATTTGAGCAAGTACTATTTTATTTACCATAGTTAATGATCAAACCATTTTGGGAGGAGTAATCTACGTCTCATCACGCAAAAACCTCAGGGTTGAAAGATAGGAGGTAATTATGGTTGTGTTCAAAGTTGACCGTTGATGTTGACATCGACGTTGATTTTTCAATTATAGCATACCAAAGAGCATTTTAGTGGATGTAATAGCAATCAATATCCTCAACATTTAAGTGCGTTTTGGTGCTTCGATTTTAATTCTTGGACAGGTGAGTGGAGAGTAATGTCCATAAAAAACATCTTCTTTAGAATTATAAAGTACTTGAATTAATAGATAAATTTCATTAGCTTACCTAAGATCTCATCTCATATACATTGATTAAAAAGACTTTATATAAATTCAGAAAATTCACATTTCCATTTGTGAACTTTCAACCACGTACTAAAATATTGTGTCCATATATATAGTGGAATTTTAAAGTCTATATGTGGTAAGTCTAATTTTTGGAATCTTAATTTTGTTTTCTTTGAAATTTGTAAAATTGTAGATATGAATCTGGCTCTAAAAATAAACAGAGTGGAAATTGAACTTTTATATATCGAATCCAAAATTTTCACAAATTGCTCAAGTTATTTATATAAATATCACACACTCTTTATAAATCTCTCTAATTTTTATATAAAAATGAGAGATCGAACTCCATTGCCAATGCACGAAGCTAGCAAGCTCCACTTCAATTGTCATTTTCACTAAGTTTGTGACTTTCATGAGAGAGACTACTTTTTTTTGGACCTCCAATCTTCTAAAAGAAATTTTAAGAAAAAGAAAAAGACTACGTACTCATAGGAGAGAGAAAAATCCAAAACACGGACTTGGAAAGAGAAGTGCACAAAGTTTCACGTTTCCCTTTTTTTTGGGGGGGGGGGGGGGGGTTAGGGGGTGTTCCACTAACTAAGTTTCACCTTTAACTATCATTTTCACTATTTTTTTATATGGTTAATTTTGTATTAGTAATTTTACTCTTTTACAATTTGTAATCTTTTGAAAGGAAATTTAACAAAAAGAAGTGTTTTTTTTTCTTGTTAGTAAACATTACTCTTTCACATTTTAAATTACATCAAAATAGTAGATATATAGCCACCCACAAGCGAAAAAGATTTTTGTTGGCCCAAAAAAAAAATTTAGCAAAAAGAAAGAAAATTTAAAGTTGCCGTAAGAGAGACTTCAAAGACTTCTATACAAAAAAGAGAAGTGGAAATTAAGCCAAAAAAACTTTGGTCTTTTGCAAAAGAAATTCCACTGTTGTAAGGAACACTTCAAAGACTTTAAGAAAAAAATTCCCAAAAATTTATTTGGAAAGATGAGTTTGAACTAAACTTCAAGTTCAAATATCTTTCTCCATGTTTTTTGTATACCTAACTTTACTCTTTTACATTTAAATATACAAATTCAGATAGTCATTATAGCATATGAGAGTAAAGATTGAAGGTTAAAATTAAAATACATGTATCTATGTTCATAAAATTATTTGATCAGTAGGAGGTGCTGCATATATTTCCACCTTGATATACACTATGTATATTTTTTTTATGCTTCTTTTCATCAAATTAACAGCGTTAATACCTGGATTACACTAAATATATTTTTTATGCTTCTCAACCCACTTGTATTGTACATGCATGATCACACGTCCTAATTAGTTAATTTCTTTCTTGACTAAAATATATTTTCATAACTTGTGGTTTAATTTATTTGCACTTTAATATTTTATGATTTAAAAGTATGCATTTGAGTGTTTTGCGGTTTAGACTTTTAGAACATTGATGTCTATGATTTCATTTCGTTATTTTTTGGATGGAATTTATTAAAACATGCCTTCACTCTTAATTTTCTTATGTCATCCTTTGTTCTTTTGCATTAAAGTTAAAATTCTTGCTTTAGCCAATTAAAATTTCAAATTCAATATACACAATACAATACTTTCAAAATTTTATCTCAAAATGGAATCCTTAATTTTGTCATCAAGTTTATCTTAAATTATACTTTCAATGCATTGAAGACTAAAATTCTTTCTTAATTTAATTGAAATCCCAATTTCGACAATATAATGTAATATCTTTTCCAAATTTTATCCCTAATTTTGCCTAAATTCTAAATTTTCCTATAAAATTTGTAAATTCATTCATAAAATCTGGACAAATTGGGGTAATTGAGAAATCAAGTTTTTTAAAGACCAAATTTAGCCAAATTGGGAACATCTCAAGGGTCATGTGACTTGAACATGTCATTTTTTATCCAAAAGATAACAAAATAAATCACAACGTGCAAATGTACCAATAATTTGAATCATACTACATCAGAATGCAAAATTTTAAATTACAAGAGACATAAAGTGTAATTGAGCCAAACCACACATTAAAAGAAAAAATAAAATCAGAGATGAAAGAAATCTATCTAAACAGTCAGAGACAAAATCCAAGATGGGAAAATTTTTCTCTCATATTTTGGTGTTGCAAAAAAAGTGAGATAAAAAAAAATATTTTGGGCTTGCAGCTAGTTGTTTGGGAATTATTACGAGTGATGCTTTGACTGACTTAGCTATAATGGAGTTTTTGCTCCCCCTAATTGTTCCTCTCATGTTGTTCAGAGTTGATTTGTTTAGTGTCATCAAATCCGCTAGAACTCTTCTTTTGGCTTTCCTGATTGGTTCAAGTGTAATATAGATACCATCATAAGTTTATTTTTTGGTTCAGTTATAACATAAAGGGTTAGAATAATATTTTCATTCCTCAACTTTATTTAACATTTCAATTTAGTGTTTTATATTTGAAGCATTTTAAAATAGTCCCTTAAATTTCAAATTTGTGTGAATTCTAGTCTTTTTGTTGCTATACATGGTGTTTAAGAGACAATTTTGAAATGGACCGTTTTGAAATACTTCAAATTTAAGGAATCAATTTGAAATGATATATAAAGTTAAGAGATAAATCTATTATTTTATCCAATATAAAATATACAATTTGTTGTCTAAATAATATACCTCTTATTTTTTTCAGTCCTCTTTTATAGGAATTAATTCCTCAAAGTTTGTAACTTGTTTCATTTGCATACTAAGTCAATCCTTGGTGATGAGTATTTTATCACATTAGACATTAAGTATACTAGTAATTACAAGAAAACACTTGAACTTTCAGGGTTGAATCCACAAAGATCATGTATTCTTTAAGAGTAATGATAATTGCCTAAGTGAATGAATGAATGTTAACCTAATCTAACTACTATACACACAAGTGTCCTAATAATCTTAGTCACTAAGTTTTAAAAACTAGACCAACTATTGAATCGGAAAAAAGATTAGCTCATAATTTAATTGTCAAACTATGGTCAAATCATGGGTGAAATGATAAACCTAATTTATTTTAAATATTTTTAAAATATACTAAATAGCATTCTTCATAAAGTTTAAATTAAAAAAATGATAAAAATATAGTTATAAATAATATATATAATAGTTTAAAATTTTTTTATATAATAATATATTATATATTATTTTAATTTAGTAATTTAGAACATTTTTTTATATATAATAACTTGTACTATCATATCAAACAAGCAACATTGGTTGAATGGTAAGATAGGCAAAAAACTTTAACATTGCCTACAAGTTTGAATCTTAGGCATACTACTTTCGCAAATAATTTCAAATTAAACTCAAAATCAGTTTAGCCACTGATTTAGTGCTTGGTCCAACTCAATTTTAGACTTAATTTGATTGGTTCATTGACCTATTGGTTCTATGTCTATCTTATACTAGATAAGAAGCCAATTCACTGGTTTTCTAGTTGAACCAACTAATCCAATCTAATTCTCTTAACTACAAGCTTATAATCTATCATAAGATAGATGGTTTAGGAATCATAAAGTTGCTATGTGCATTCAAAAAAATGAATTAACAAGGAAATTAATAAGAATAGTTCCAAATAGATACATTTTATCAACTATTTAAAATGCTTGATAAATGGTAATTACATGTTGTAAGAATGATTAAATGTGCATAGACTCTTGTTACAAGACGTTTACGCTCTTTAACCCCAATTAATTAACTTAATCAAGTAATTAATCTAGTTTTTTAACTCATAAACTCTTATTACAAGATGTTTAAGCATCAATAATAGATCAAACACAAGATTATCAAAAGAATTAAGCATATGTAATTACATTATAATCACAACAATATTATAAGAAATCATTACTACAATTTGTATATCCACAATTGCCACATTATTCCAAAATATTAATTGAAAAGAAGTGAAAATACTAATAAAAAAGAAAATAACAGAAGAGAAAAAGCATAGGAAACGTCAAAATTAGGAATTACAATACAAATTCCACCTCTAATCTTGAATAGAAACCAAAGATCTCCAATAATCAAATCTCCCTGTAAGATTCACTTTTTTCTCTTTGCCTAACTCTCTAGGACAGTAAGGAAATTCATGCTCTAACCCTAGCTCTCTAAAAATAAAAGAAAATCTTATCTAAGACTTCTTAGTCTTATAGCTAATAAGCTATTTATAAAACTTTAGACTTGTCATGGCTAATAAATCATTCACCACGACAAGCTTCCTTTAGATTTTGTATGACACATGCTTCCTAGCCACAACCATTGGGATATTTCGTTGCGGAGAAGGTGTTATGTTGGTTGTTTAATAAAATCTTTGCACTTTAATCTTTGGCTTCTTTATAATAGCTTCTTAGCCCAAAATTCTTTATTTACTTATAATTCAACACTTATAGAACAGGACAAATAATTAAACTAAAATAAGAAATTAGATGACTAAACTCAAATTAAACTACTAAATTAATGTAAATCTAATTATTTATAAGATATAACAAATGACTTCAATAAAATTTAGAAATAAACTCAATATTATCCATTGTAATTTGATAATTTAAGTAAAAGCCAATAATCAACAAATATTGTAATTAAGTCCTAAAATTGAAAATTTAATGAACAAAGCTTCCAATTTACACCATTCATTTATAGATTTCCAAACAATGCATTAATTGATGTAAAGGAGCTAAAATAAACAATTAAAAATCTTGATAAGTCGCCAAAAAAAAACACCTAAAAATAGAATAATTATACAATTGGGCTCAACCAAGGACTAACTATTTAGCAAGTTTCAAATTTTAAGGAGCTAACTTGTGTAGAGAAATAAATCTAAGAACCAAAGTATTAAGAGTTTTATTTTTTAAAGACTAAATTGTGTATTTACTTATAAATATATAAGCATGTCAGATTTTGGTTATACTAAAAATATATATATTGGACATGCTTACATTTTATCTTTTCAAAGTTCAAATTTCTTTACCATGGATGCCAAGGCACTTTGTTTTGTTTAGTAAGCTATTTTTATAGTTTCAATGAAACTAGGGTTGTATTTCACTTGACATTTTGAACCATCATTTATGAAGGACTATGCATGTTGAATCTCAATGACAAAGCATTATCATGGAGACTAACTCCATTATAAATCTTGGAAAAAAAAAATTTATGAAATTTTGTAAGAAGGAGGTTGATAGTCAATATCCTTAAAATCTATTCCTTAATAGTTACGACTCATGATCTTTAGATTTTTGTTATTCTCAATGTTCAACTTCTATCACATATTAACATTTGTAATTTATCCCTGATATGACATTTGCAACAATAGTTGGAACAACAGTGGCATATTTTTGGGTACCAACGTAGCCACTAGGTCAAGTTTATTGAAAATTAATAGTAGCTTTGATAGGTAGACATTTTGGTGGAAGTAATTTATGTCATAGTATATGGTTAAATAGTAACAATTGGCGTTCTTAAGTTGAATTAGCAAAGCCTTTTATGAGTAAGTGGTAAAGAGTTTAATTTAAATAACTTAAATTTTTATGTGAAACTACTTGTTAATGGTTTGCATTGCATCTCAGGGAATTATATCATGGTCTTCTAGCTTTTTATTAAGATATCATTATTTATTGTGCAAAATAAGATAGGAAAAAACTAGGTCCTATTTAATTTGGCTTTTTTTTAATCCTACTTACATTTGGATATATTTTTATAATTTAGCACCAAATCATTGACTTCTTCAAAAACTTCTTGGAAATGCATATGGAGAATTATAGAATTCTCTTTCTAAATTATTATTATTATTATTATTATTATTATTATTATTATTCCATCATTTCTTTTCCTCATTAATATAGGAAAAATTTTAAGAGTAGTTATTTTTATGCATTTACTACCAATTTCTTCAATAAAAGTATATATACACATATATTTACTTACAACTATATCCCACATCATTGACCTCTCCAAAAAAAAATCTTTTCATCGTGTTTGAACTCAATTGAAAAACTTGATAAAAATGTTAGATGAAAGAGGGGAAGGAAAAAAAAAGGAGATACCTAAGGAATCACTCTCTAATTTCATCCTCAATCAATTAGTGTAACACCACAATTAGCACATCATAGTACTTATACAAAGTATAGACACTTGGCCATTATGCTTGTTCATAGAGAGCTTGAATTCTCTACCGTTCAATTGTCTTTAAATTGAAAATTAATATTTTATAACTATATATGAATCTCGGGACACAATTGAATGGTTGGAGGCTCAAGTTCTCCATGTACTCCCCTTTATCATAAACAAGCATCCTTCAAAAATCCCACATGGCCACATCAATGAAGTTATACTTACATGTGATATGTGGAAATTAGCTATGATTTATATGTGCGTGTGTGTGTGTGTGTGTGTGTGTAATGTAGACATTTTTATAACTTAATACCATATGATCAATTTCTTCAAAGAAATTCCTCCATATCCATATGTCATAACTTTATTTAAAATCTTGATAGCAAATACTTAAGGAATTATACACAAGTTTTGTTTTAGATATGTCTAGAAACTAAATCATTACTACTTATCTGCTTCAATTTTTAATATCATGATTCACCCAGAGTTTTTGCTTTTGATGTCATGTACCTATTAATTATATTGTTATGG
Organism: Erythrophleum ivorense; assembly: GCA_026724425.1. Taxonomy (NCBI): domain Eukaryota; kingdom Viridiplantae; phylum Streptophyta; class Magnoliopsida; order Fabales; family Fabaceae; genus Erythrophleum; species Erythrophleum ivorense. The sequence goes on along the minus strand of JAIUCV010000008.1, from coordinate 48,172,475 downwards.
TTGAAGCCCAAGGACTCTCCCCCTCAGTTCTTGCAATTGGGATAGTTGCAGATAACGTTTTAATTGTTGTGTATTTTGCAACATTATTTGCATTAGCTTCTAGAGTATTTTTAGAGGATGAAACATTAGGAGAAGGTGTGCCAATAATGTTTTGACACTGGATGAATCATATGTATTTTCCATGTAAAACAATTAACTTCCACATAATTCTTACTTGTTTGGGTATTTGAATTTTTCTAGTTATTTAATGAAAAACGTTTAAAAAGACTAAGTTATCACATTAAATAGATATGTAAAGAAATTATGCACATATTTTAATAGGACTCACCTTTAATATGCTTATAAATCTATTCATAATTGGTTTGATATGCTTAAATTTAACATAAAAAGTCTTTCATTTAACATTCCTGGGTAGAATCAATTAATTGAGTAGTAATTACTTTGAGTAACTTTTGGAAGGTGCTAAATTAGATGATCATTGTAAATTTAGCCCCTATCATTAACATTTATATCAATTTAAAAATTTATATTTTATGAATAACATATATAATATGTTTTATAATAGAGTTTTTATACTTTTAAAAATTTTAAATTTAGTCTTTGTTCTTAAATTTTCGTAAATGCAATTAAATTATGTTTATATGACTTTGTATATGCATGCCAGTAAAAGAGGTAACAATTGATAAACGATGGAATAAAAATAATTTCTCTAAATGGCATGTGAAATCACTTACATTAAATTACTTAGAGTAAATTGGCATGATTACACGAGTAGCGTATACTTAGATCATTAAAAATAGTATCTAATTACTTATGTTAATAGAACTTGCATTTTTTTTAAATTTATTAGAAGATTTGAACCTTTGACTTTACTTTATGTGCTCAACCTTTATCATAAAAATTAGTCCAAATTGGTATATAAATTGAATTCAATGACATATTAACATAAATTTAAAGGCAAAAATTAAATTAAAAATTTTTTAAATTATTAAAAATTATATTTTATTTTAATTATAATACGTATAACTAAAATTATCAAATCAAAAAATAGTATACCTTTCTGATTGAAAAGGAAAAAGCACAGTATAATTATGACAAAAAACATAGTTATCATGTGCAATGCATATGTTAACAAAGGACCAAATTAGCTACTGCAATTCATCTTATAGCACCATTTGCTATAAACTAAATTTACCTATCCACTTAATCCAACAGCACCCGCCTCTTCTTTTATTTTTCTTGAATAATAGTGCAAAATGTACCATTTCACTTAATTGAAATGATGCATTTTGCACCTATTATTTTTGCCAACTTGAAGCACCAAACAACGTTGTTTGATCTAGCCTTCTCTCTTATGCACGTAGTCTTAATTTGATGTCTTCAACAATGGAGTAGGTGGTTAAAAAAATGGAATGGAAAAGAGGCAAATATATGGGCACCACATTTGTAATTGATGTAAAGGGAGAGAGCAGAGTACTATTGTGTGAAAATTTTGTTATTTGCTTACATTATCATCTAGAACGCAAATAACACCAAACCTTTGTCAACTATGACAATGGCTATTATGGATACTGTTCCATTAATGGCGGATGATAGTCAAACTTGTATTGATGTTAAAGTCAACTCTTCTTACTTATGTTTGTATGAACACTTCATGCTAACCATTTAATTACTTTATATATGTCTGCTATGATGACTGTGTTGTTTATATTTCTTTCCATGTTTCTCTTATGTTTTCCATATTTCCTTGTTTTCTAGTGTATTCTATTTCTAGTGTTGCATTTCTCTATTTCTGCATTTTAGGTACTTGAATTTTGTGTTAAAAGTGTTGAGCTTTTGATAGAATTTGATGCTTAAGGCAAGGTTATTTGTGAAAAATAATTGGATATCATCTCTTAAGGTTTTTCTAATATATATTATGATAAGTTTAACCATTTGACTTGAAATGAAAAATAAACTTTTTTCGTTATCTTATCCTTTGAATAATGTTATTATAGTTTGGAGTCACATGAAGAAGAAATAACCGTTTTACCTCATTAAGTGTTTATATTCTTATAATTTATAGTTATGCAAGTGTAACGTTATAGGAAAGTTGGATATTTAATATTGATGCAAAAATAAATAAACTCAATATTATGACATTCAACATTTTGTTATAATTATAGGTAGCATTTTGTAGTATTATTGGTATCTTGTGCAACCTTGTTTAGAGGAAGGAATAACTTGCAAAGTGACCATGGATCACTCAATGTAAGTGTCTTATAATTGTTTGTGTGGTCGAATGAAAGAAGGGGTTGAGTTGGTACTTGTTTTAACATAATATCTATTAATGAATTTCAGGGAAGGTGATGATGCCCTTACTATTACATTGACCGGAGATGATAACATGGAAAATGATTGGAAACCTAGAGTAAGAATGGAGTTTGACAGTATAGAGGCAGCTTGGCAGTTTTAGTTGAAGTATGGTGGGAAAGTCGATTTTAGAGTTCAAAAAGATTATTTAAACAAAAACAAGAAAGATGGCTCCTATTGATCATGTAGATTTGTTTCTTGCAAAGAAAGCCAAAAGGAAGAGAAGAAACATTTTATGTGAATCAATCTTCAACAAGATACAAGAATTAGGTATAAGGCGAGATTGACACTATCAAACAAGAATGGAGGATTTTGAGTGCATGAATTTGTGGAGGAATATAATCATATTTTGCAACTCCTAAAAATAATACACATGTTGGCATGTCAACGTAAATATTTGAGATTCAAGCTCAAGAGATTGATATGGCTAAAGAGCTTGGACTTCATCTGAGAGCATCATTCCAATCAATGAGTAGACAAGCAGGAGGTAGAGCCAATCTTGGGTATACAATATTAGATGTAAAAAATTATTTATAAGTAAGGAGATAAAAAACCATGGGTTATAGAGAAGTTGGGGCTATTGGATAGTATTTCTAATGGCAATTATTGGAAAATTCATCATTTTACCATGCATACCAGCTAAATGCAGAAAAATAAATCACTAATATATTTTGGGACAATGTAAAAATGATTATTGATTATGCCTACTTTGGGGATGTGGTATCGCTGGACATAACCTATTGTACTAATAGTGCACATAGGGCACTTGCCATGTTTGGAGGATTTAATCATTTTAAGAAAGTAGTGATATATGGGGCTACCTTATTGTACGATGAAACAAAAGATTCTTTCAAGTGGCTATTTGAAAGATTCTTAGAAATGCACCTTTAAAAAAAAGCCTTAAACTATATTCATAGATCAGGACTAAGCAATGGCTACGGCATTGCACAAGGTCATGCCTCAAACTCATCACGGACTATGCATTTGGCATTTAATGTTGAATAGGGTTAAATACTTGAACAATTTAATGAGGGGTAATTCTCATTTTTTGATTGAGTTTTACAAATGTGTGTATGATTATGAGGAGAAATCATAATTTGAAATGGTGTGGAACATGTTGCTATCAAAATATAATGTTTATGATAACTCTTGGATTAGATCAATGTATAATGTCAAGGAAAAATAGGCTTCATGTTACATGAAGCAAGTTTTCACTCTCGGCATAAGGAGCACACAACTCAGTGAAAGCTCGAATGCAACTTTCAAGGAGTACATGAAGCCAAACATTGACATTCTTCAATTTTTTAGGAACTTTGAAAAGGTGATAGATAAAAAATGGTATAATGAGGTTATATGTGAGTTTGAGTCACAACATAAAGTACCAAGGTTGATGGTAGTTTATTCACCTATGCTTCAACAACTTGCCCAGACTCTAACTCATATAATCTTTGACTTATTTCAAGAAGAGTTTGACATGTTCTTTACTACAGCATAAAGCAAAAAATTGAAGGCCAACTACTAGTTGAATATGTTGTCACCATGGTTGGTCAATGTGGTGAGTGGTAGATTTCATTCAATCCTAGCAACAAGTCTATTTGTTGCAATTGTAGAAAATTTGAGACTCACAATTGGCTTTGTTGCCATGCTTTGAAGGTGTATGAGGCAAAGGATATTAAGCTACTTCCTTAACAGTATATCGATAAAAGGTGGACAAGAGATGCTCACTAAGGTGTGGTACATGATATGAGAGGAAATGCAATTAAAGAAGATCCTAGGCTAGATAGCACTCAAAAGTATCCTAGGCTAGATAGCACTCAAAAGTATGGACGACTTTGCTTTAGATTAATACGATTAGCGTATGAAGTTTCAAGTAGTGAAGAAACAAATTTACTTGTTGAAAAAGTTTTAGATGTTTTGGATAAACAATTAAAGGAGCTTCATTTAAGTTAAAGGTGTTTGGACAACAATTATGGAGTTTCTTTCCAAAACACATTGGAGACTAACACTATGCCACAAGCAAAGGGATTCAAAAAAGAGTTGGTCTCAAGAGACAAAGATGCCTTAAAAACTAGGTAGAGTTTCAACATAAAAAGAGGAAAAAAGTTCCAAGTGTTGAAGGTTCATAAACTTAACAAGTAGACTCGCAATCTGTGGTATGTGGATCCATATTTGCATTTTTTTTCCCTTTTTAAAGCTATCCTTCTTTGATTTAGTGCTTGTATTTTTTTTAAATGATATTACTCTAAAGTTCACAATTTTCCATCTTTGTTGCAGGCAATTGAATCTTTAAGCTAGATGCAAGCTGAATTTTCCTGTTTTGTGTAACATTCGGTCCCTTCGTAAATGTAAGAAATGCAATGTTCAATTTCTCCGTAAACGTCAGAAATGGGCCAAATATAAAAGGAAGTCCTCAAAATAGAAGGAATTGGGGCCAACTAAAATTATGATAAAACTAGTCCTTTGTAGCCGTAGTCTCATCACATACCGCGCTGCATCATTACTTGTCTCTGCATTAAGCAGGACATCTCGGAATGGCCTGAGTATGACTATTAGGGAGAATTAGGCCTCGCATACTCTCTTTAGCAAGCCTCTTCCTATTCACAAGAACATTTCTCATTGTTCATATCTAAGGCTTGCCACTGATCCTGACAAACTATCATATCTCATCAAGCTCTAGCCGTCAGATCTCTCAACTCTGCTCAAGCTTAACTTTGCTCAAACTACTCTAGAGGCCACTCTTTCCTGGTGTCCATTAACTACTCTAAGACCATCATACAACTTACTCATCATGAATAAAGCCACAAACTACTTTCACACACCCATAATGTCTCATACAAGGTTCTATCTATCCATTCAAGCCTTTTACATAGCCCCATTGCTACATCTTCAAGCCAAATCCAATCCGAGAGAGCCTGAAACTTTGCTCTGATACTAATAAATGTAACACCATAACTTCTAGCTCATCATATCATATATATACATGCCTCACATCATTATATTCATGAAGATATAAGGCAAAAGGGGAAAAATAGTGACTTTCTTTACGTTGCGTCGCACTTAAAAATCCTATTCAGTGTCACGTGGACCGTGTGAGCTCATGATATATATTCTCATATTTAAATACATCAATAAAACTCATTTTCATCTCAAAATCATGCCCACAACTCATAGAAACTGAAATGGAGCTCGTAATAATCAAGTATATTTTCGGCCAGATCTGGCCTCTTTTCAGGTCAAACTTTGGAAAATCATAACTAATTCTAGAAAAATTGAAATCATACAATTTTAGTAAGTATTGGAAGATATGGTTGTATACTTCACACTAAAAATACACCCAGACCATAAAACTCATTACAGAGGGCGTTTGACATCCAAAATAGTCCAAAAGTTAGACTAAATTCTAGAACTGTCACAGAATTCTATAGAAAATTTTAAAAATGCCAATTAATTCTAAAAAAATCTAATCCATGCAAATGATACCAATTTAGAAAAATATAGATGTTAACTAGAGAGAAAAAATATCTCCAAATCAGTTCATTAAGCCCAGACTTCGAAATTCAATAGAACAGTACCTCTGGTCAGATAAAATTATTGATACTGGATAGAAACTTCAAAAATTCATATCTCCCTCTCTAGACCTCCAAATGAGGGGTTTCCAGTTGCTAGGAATGTCTATTTTTTTCCTATAAAATTTCGTAGCCACTGGACCACGTTTGCCCCTCAGATGACACAATTACACAACTGACCAAATGAACAGTACTAGTGCAAATCTGAAATTCTGATACCAACTTTGAAATACCATAGAAAATGCCATAGACCTCCAAATGACTTGATCTTTGGCTTCCCAAAAATCTCTAGGCAAGATCTAATTGCATGCCAAATTTTAAGTCAAGAAGAAGTCATTTGGTCAAACTTTGATGTAAGGGGGCAAAGTGATACTTTTTTTGTGTTAAAGAGGGCTCCAAGGGTTCAAATTTGCTTCTCCTACTCCTAAGGCTCTATGAGAATGTGGGAAAGCATCAACACAAACTATCAAACATGGCTCAAATGTCTAACAACCCAGATTTGCAAAACTCACTCTCCTACACCAAAACATACGCCATGTACATAATGCCAAGATCTTGCTATTCATACAAAAAACTTGCTACATCATTCAATATAGTTCTAATTCTCATACATATACAATAGGTACATCCATTTACAAGTATTCATAAGTGCATACACTATGTACATCATTAGATTACATCTATTGACAACAAAGTGGTGACAAAATGACTATTTCACAAATCCTTTGCCAATTTCGCTATCTTCAAGCTTGGTGGCTCCCATATCTTTATTCACTTAGTCCACCTAACATATTAGGATATTGGAGAGGAAGGAGTGAGATTCAAAGAATCCCAATAGCTCATCTCCCATTCAATCATGCATAAAGAAGGTAATACAAGTCTTAAGGATGCATGCATGGCATATTAATATAGAAAATGGTGCAAGATACATTCTTGGCATTTACACAAAGCACACAACACATTTAGGCTTGCCAAATGAATAGATTAGCCTCACCCACTTTCTTCAAGGTTATTAGACTTGCTTCACCCTTTTTCTCAAAGGCCTTGAACTAAACCTTGCTCGTGGGAGACTTTCTCTTAGTCTCAACCACTTCTAAGGGCTCTTGGCTTATCCTCACCGAAGATAGAAGGTTCTTGGCCTCTCCACATTCAAGCAAACCAATGTAAACACTCTAGGCATTATTTGAATACATAATGCAACACTATGGTTCCATAGAACATAGATATCATACTAAGACACAATTCATAGCTTAAAATACAAACACAAATTCAAAGACAATGTAGACATTCATTTATGCATGGGAGAAAAGAGAGAGAGCTACCTTATGTACAATTACACACTTTTTCCTTTGGACTCAAGTCTCCTTTTTCGGCCACATATCCACAAATTGGTGGAGATGGTTTCTCTCGGCCTAGACATATCATATGGAAACTAATTACACTCTTGAAACAAGTTAGGATATTAAACTTATATTTAAGAACATACTTTGTTCCATAAGTCACATAATGGTTCCATAAATGGCCTATTGAAGCAACCATCATGATTCAAATTCTTGGATCCATTCTTTTCTCATTCATAGGCCTTTTGACCTTATTTAAGGTTCTTGGAGCCATTACATATTCATTTACAAAAGCTTAGACACAAGTTGCTTCATAAGGTCATATTATGGAAGCCATTGCCTCATCTCCCAATCTATAGCTTCTAAATTTTTCCCAAGGGTTCCTCCCACCTTCTACTATCATATGAAGTCCCAAACCAAGGCTAAAATAAAATAAAACAATCTTTAGCCTATTCCTCTAGTCTTTGCTGAAAGTGACACACCATTTGGAGGCCATGGAGTTTTTGATTTTTTTTCTTGATGGGAAGCCACTTGGGAGGCTTCTTAGGGATTTTAAGAAGTCAAACAAATACTTACATATGTTAGGGAATGTATGAATCAAATCAGTTTTTACAATCCCTTCAAATGCATTACACTTTTTCAACTTAGAGTTCATTAGTTTTTCTTGCAATTTCTTTGCTTTCTTGGATGGGAGGTGCATGTAGGAAGCTCTCTAGGGGTCTTAAGAACTCATACAAACATTCATATAAGCTTGATAACTCTTAGATAAAATCATATTTTTACCTATGTCTTTGAATCCCTAACTTCCCATCCTCGGTTCTCTTTTGCTTCTTAATTAATTCCACTTGTATCTTCCTAATCCTCACATTAGAGAACCCTTAATTCTACCCTATTATGGTCAGAATTTATCTCCTATGGAATGGGCCCTAAAGTGAATGAAAATTCTATAGGGAAAGTAAGCAAGGAGAAGCAACAAAACAAGAAGGAATACCTTGGTTTCTTGTTTCCTTCAAAGCCTTTTTCACTTGGTGTAAACTCCTTCTTGAATTCATACCCTTCTCCCTCTGAACTAGACCCAAAAACAACCCCACTTCATCAAACAAAACTATAGAAAGGAAGGTGGAAAGGAGGAGAAGAGAGTTTCTAAAGAGGGAACTAGAAAAAGTCTTGATTTCCATACCTTTTCTTTTTAGTTTTTCTCCCTCCTTGAGCTCTCTCCTAGTACATCTCTCTTCTCTGGCTTCTCTTTCTAGTATGGTTAGAACGAAGGGTTTGTTATGATGAAGGAGAAGGGGGACGCTTCATATACCAAAAGGAGATACATAAAAGCTTTTTAAAAATGTCACTTTTGTCCTTCATTCTTGGCTAATTCATTTGAGGCTCATTTTAGCTCCTTTTTTAGAATCGTCTTTTTTTATCATAAAATTTAGGTCCTCAATCTTATAAAATGTCTTTGAAATCACTCAATTTGGAGCTAAAACCTTCTCGAATGATCCGATCAAAGTTCAAGCTCATTGTCATTGGAAAACATATACCGAAGGGGCTTTAACTGTCCTAGGGCTTTCCATGATTTTCAGGGCCTCTGAGAATCTCGGAAAACTTAAAACTTTTATTTAAAAAGCCCTCTTGTGAGTTTTTTAAAAAGTGCCCATATTTACAAAAATACCACTGACTTTTTGGCAAATTTTTTGAATCATCTCGGCCTTGCAGAGGCCATTAGCCGCGGCTAAATAATTGCTCAGCCGCGGCCATGTTAGACCTAAGATTTCATTTATTTTTTTAACTTGGTGATTATTAGCTAATATGACTTAAGATAATTAAGGTATTGTTCAAGTATTTTTTGCTATGATTGGAGGTAGTGGGAATGTATGGAGTGTCATCAAGACTGCTCCGAGTATTTTCATGTTTGCACTAGTCCAGGTAACCATCCATCTTGTCATTGTTCTTAGGTTAGGAAAGTTGTTTCAATTTGATTTGAAGTTGATACTCCTGGCATCCAATGCCAATATAGGAGGCCTTTCAACTGCTTATGGGATGGCCAAAGCTAAAGACTAGGAATCTCTAATTGTTCCTGGCATTCTTGTAGGCATTTTTGGCATTAGCATTGGCATTGCCACTTTCCTTGGTATTGGATTTGAAGTTATGGTTCTCAAACACCTTTAGGAATGAAGATTTTCCTAAGGGTGAGAAACAAGTTTTACTACAACCTATTTGAAGTTATGATTTTAATGCAGGCTAAGATATCATTTTGCATATAGTAGATGGTGACCCTAATTTCTTTCTATTATGCTTCATATCCTTTCCAACAAAAAATAATGTAGATTTCATTGAAAATGTCAAACCCCTGGTGCCACTCTAGAAATTTCTTTCACTTCTAATTATACATGCGGAAGACTGTTCATGCAACTGTCATACTTAGAACATAAGCCACTAGTTGAAGAAAAATTTATAGGTATACTTGGTTTATTAAAGATAAATAAATAAAACTAATTACAAAGAGCCATATAAATATATTAGATGCATTTTTTAGTAAAATTTATTTTTGATATGCATGTCTTTTCATACTTGTCTAATAAATGAATCTGCCTATGAGTCCCTTGTGCCTGAAAATACAGAGTAACACTAACTATGAATAAATGAATCTACCTAAAAAAAAAAAGGTTTTAAGTGAGATGCCTACCTAGATGTAAAAGGTTTTTCTTCTTTTAATTAAATTTTCTACCTCTATGCGGAGATACATGTATACCATATTATTTCAGACGTGCGTAATTAAATTTATCAGGCCAAGTTGTGATTGCACTATTTGTACTACTCATTAGTACAATAAATCATATAAAGTCAACTATATGTGCCATCATTATCCTAAAAGGAGATTAAAAAAAAAGTTGTGTTTAATGTAACCTTGTGCAACTTGGGACTGTTCTTGCCTAAATGGGAATAAATTTTTTAATTGAATCTAAATCAATTGACTGCACAAGCAATGATTAAATATATTGTAACTTAATTATTCAAGTAATCTTACTTGCACAGTCATTTTTTCTTACAACCATTATTAATATAAAATATTACTTATAAATTATATTGAGTCCATTTAAAAAAATATAGGCAAGATGAATTAATCTAAATTTTAATGAGCCAATTGTTCTAAACATATTGAGTAAAGTTGAATTCCTATCAATTATATATGCTTAGTATATTTATCAATCAATAGTTGTATGGAACTCCCGACAAGAGTGCAAGAGTAAAATGATGGTAGTTTATTCATGTAAGTGTCTAGTCACAACACATCTCCCTTCCAAACAGAGTACTTATACTAAAGTGGCTTGGTGAAGTATGAAAATAATTTTGTTACAATAGTTTACAACTAATTCCCTATAGTGGTTTTGTACGATACCATTATCTATTATTTACTAATGACACATAACATATTGTCCCTCCTACAATAGATCCTTGTCCTTATGGGTCAATAACACCTATAGGAATAGCTTTAGTATTCAAAATCAGGAAATTGCTACTGAATGGCAATTAAGTCTTCCTAAGTGGTGTCTTCAACTGTTATGTTCTGCCATTGAATGAGAACCTGAGTGATAGGCAAGTGACCCTTTTTAATAATCTTCCTAGCCAAGATCTTCTCATGTTCCACTGTGAAGTAACCGTCTGCATCTAAGTTGGGAAGATTGGTAGATGTATAAACTTGGTCACCTTTATGTCATTTGAGCATAGACACATGAAAAATTGGGTGAATTCTAGTAGTTAGAGGGAGGTCCAACTTATAAGTTACCTTCCCTATCCATTGAAGTATCCTATAAGGGCCATAAAATTTGGTGGGTAATTTATGGAGGGAAGAATTGTTCAGAAGGTTTCTTCTAAATGGTTGGAGCTTAAGGTACACTAAGCCTTCTTCTTGGAACTCCCTTTCTATTCTATGATTGTTGGCAGCTTACAACATTCTATTATGAGCTTTTTGTAAATTTCATTTAAGGATCATGACTGTAAGTTCCTTCTCTATTGAACTTCTATCAATTAGCTCATTGTTGGAATCACCTACAAGATATGGTAGATAAATTGGTGGTTTGATGCCAAACATTACTTCAAATGGTAACATTCCAATGGCTGAGTGATAGGATGTGTTATACTAGTACTCAGCTAAAGAGAGCCACATTGTCCATTGTTTGGGTTGCTCACTTGTCATGCAATGTAGGTAATACTCAAGACAATAGTTTAAAACTTTGGTTTGACCGTCTATTTAAGGATGGAAGGCTAATGAATACAATAATTGAACCTTGTGAAGCTTGAAAAGCTCCCTCCAAAATTTGCTACAGAAGATAAGGTCCTAGTCAATGACAATGGTTTAGGGAAAACCATGTAATTTGACCACATTGTCTATAAAAACTTAGGCCACTTTAAGTGTTGAAAAAGGGTGTTTAAGGGCCATAAATGGGCACCTTTACTAAGCCTATCAACCACAACAAGGATTATTATTTTGCCATAAAAACTAGGCAAAACACTTATAAAATCCATGCTAAGGTCTATCTATATAGTGTTAAGAATAGGTAATGGTTGTAATAGTTCTGGAGTAGCAATGTTCTTTAGTTTATGGCGTTGGCAAGTGCTGCACTCGTGCACATAGTTCTTGACTTGTTTCTCCATTCCTTTCCAATAAAAAATTGAAGACAATCATTTGTAGGTTGTTTTAGCCCTTGAATGATCACCCAAGGAATCATCATGGAAGTGTTTCAGTAATTCCAGTCGTAGGTTAAAATCATTTCCCATTACTACCTTACCTTTCCTTTTGAGAATTTGGTACTGCCATGAATATTTAAAATGGGAATTTTGGTTGTCCTTAAGCTAAGAAATTAAAGCCTTCAAATTGTCATCTCATTCTTAGGATTCTTTAACTTTAGTGTTGAGGCTGGAAGTGATAGAGATAACTACAAAACATGAGTTGTGAAAGTTGACTTCCAAACTAACCAACCCTTCCACTTCCTTGTATCTCCTCGAAAAGGCATCAGCCACCATGTTCTCTTAACCCTTTTTATATTCAATGGTGTAGTCTAATCCCCACAATTTATGTAACTATTTATATTGGTTTAGAGAAACTTGCTTATATTCTAGTAGGTATTTAAGGGGAAGATGATCTGTTCTGATGATGAAATGGTGGCCACACACATACTAGCACCAATGATTTACATCAAACAAAATGGCTAAAAGTTCCTTGTCATAAGCAAACAAGTGTTTCTTTGATGGGCTAAGATGTTTACTAAGATAAGCAAGAGAGTGGTCCTACTAAGATAGGACGACACCTATCCCCTTATCATAAGCATCAGTTTCAATTGTAAATGGAAGAGAAAAGTTAGGTAAAGCCAAGACCAATGTAAAAACCATGGCTTGCTTCAGGACCTTAAAAGTAGTGGCAGCCTTTTGATTCCATTTGAATTTCTAGTGCTTCTTGAAAAGGTCCATTAGTGGTCTACTAATGCTGCCATAATTCCTCACAAATCTTCTATAGTAACCTATTAAGCCTAAAAACCCTCTCAAGGATTTAATATTATGTGGAGTTGGCTAATACAACATGGCATCAATCTTCTAGGGGCTAGTTTCAACACCATGTACTGAATGATGTGTCCCAAATAACTAATTTTGGTAATAGTAAATGTGCACTTAGATTTTTTTTCAATTAGGGTGTGATTCCATAAGACTTGTAATGTAGTTTGCAAATGTTGCTTGTGGTCTACCTAAGTCTTACTAAACACCAAAATGTCATTGAAAAATACTAGAATAAACTTTCTTAGGTAAGGTTTAAAAATATAGTTCATTAAGCCCTAAAATGTAGCTGGGGCATTAGTAAGACCGAAAGGCATTACCAAGAACTCATATAATCGTTCATGAGTTCAAAATGTTGTTTTATGTATGTCGTTAGGCCTTATAAGAATCTAATAGTATCCTACTCGCAAATCTAGCTTGGAGAAAAAGGATGCCCCATGTAGCTCATCTAGTAATTCTTTAATAATTGGAATGAGAAACTTATTTTTAATGGTTTGGTGATTCAGCTTCTTGTAGTCTACACAAAATCTCCAACAATTATATTTTTTAACTAGGACCATTGGAGAAGCAAAGGAAATTATACTCGATTTGATGACTCTCCGTTGAATCATATCTTAGACTAACTTTTCCATGGCATTTTTTGTAAGGGACCATACTTATATAGACAAAGGTTGACAGGTTGGTCATCTTTGAGGGTGATGGAATGATCAAACTTGTGAGGAAGAGGTAATCCTTTCAGTTCTTAGAAGACATCTGCAAATTCATGTAGTATCTATTCTAATTGTTTTTCTTGTTGAGGTTGTAACTGATGATCCCATAATTGCAAATCTAGCTATTGATTTATGGAGTGCTCGGTTACCTATAGCAAGAAAGATACACCTCCCAACAGTCTCTAGCTATGCACAAATTTATCAGAAAGTAGATCATGGGTATGTGGTTCCCCATGTAATTTAAATTGTTTTCCATGTAGCTAAAAATTCATCACTTTAGCCTTTAAGTCAATCATAAACCTTCCTAAGGTTGATAGTCGTTGGCTTCCCAACACTAAATCATAATCCCTAATCTTCATAATGAGGAAATTTGCATGAAATGTTTCCTCTTGCATCTTCCATGGCAACTACACACATTTTGTATGAACATGGATTTCTTGATTGTTAGCTACAGCTACTTTGACACTTGTATATTGAGTATTCGAGTTAAGTTTCTTCACCAGTTGCAAGATGAGGAAGTTATGGGTACTTTTTGTGTCTATAAGTAGCAGTACCGAATGTTTCTTAACAAGCCCTTGCACCTTTACGGTGGAGTATTCTTCTCTTCCTTTAGTGGCATTTAAAGAGGCCATTAGTGATGCTTCTGAGTTAGCCACATGGTCTTGAGAAGAGTCTTCTTCCTCTCCTTTTGTTTCTTAAGCTACTATCATAAAGAGTTGAGAATTCTTGCATTTGTGTTGTCGGGAATACTTCTTCAAACACCAATAACACAAGCCTTTTCTCCTCTTCTCATCCATTTCCCTCTTTGTCAATTACTTAATTGGCTGGTGTTGGTCATTATGGGTCTTGGTGGTCATGGTTAAGGTAAGGGAAGTGGTTGTTTGGGATTTGGTGAAAGAGCTAGGTAGGTTTGTCAAGGAAGAAGAATAAGGATTTTTATGGTTAGGAATTGGCATGGGTTGGGTCTAATTTTAGGTTAGTTTCTTATATAGATACAAATGCTGACTTTGGGTGGTAGGAGTGTGAGAAGAAATTTCTTGCAACCGTGCAAGATACATTACATTAGTTAAAGAAGAAGGTCTAAACATTCTCACGGGGGCTTCGATTTCAGGTTTTAATCATCTTAGGAAATAGTTGATTGCCACTGCCTCAAGAATATCAACTTTAGCCAACAACTCCTTAAACTCCTTTTGATATTCTAGTACTAAGCGTTCTTGTTTTAATTGCATTAATTTTGCCATTGGGTTTACCTTTAGTATATCATCAAATTTTTTTGCCATCCCTTCCATGTACTCCCCCCACTTCACTTCTCCTTGTTTCTTTCCATGCAAGAATGCTTGATGCCACTGCAAAGCTTTGTCCACCAGGTGAATGTTGATTAATTTGATACGTTGGTCTAATGGAGTGTCATTGACTTCAAAGACTTGATAACTCCTAAACACCCAACCCTTGAAGTCAATGCCATTGAACTTGGGGAACTCTATCCGAGTATTCTTGGTGGGAAAAGCATAATTAGTTCCTTGTATTAATGGGAAAGAGCTAAACTAAGGATACGCAGGAGGTATTCTACTTCCTGGTGTGACTACAGTTGATAGGGAGTTTGACGATATCTGACTCCCTAGTTTGTTCGCATTAGACTTGGACCCACCCAAAATTTCAATTGAATTCGTAATGCCTTGCCCATTTAAAACTTCTATGCTAGATGAATTTAGTTTAAGTGCCTTTAAGACTTTGTCCAACGTCGCAACTGTCTGCAATGACTTTGAAGTGAGGTTCCCGATGATTGACTTAAGACAAGACAATGTGTTACTTTGCTACGCAACTAAACTACGGAAGCTTGAGACGTCCTCTTTCATCTCTTCAACCTCACAACGAGATTGTACAATCTCTAATTCTAGCTCTCTGAAGTGATACATGCTTTGCATCTCCTTTGCCATCTTCCAGTAGGACTAAAACAACTTTGATACCAATTTGTTACGAAACTCCATGCAAGAGTAAAATGACAGTAGTTTATTCTCAAAAGTTTCTATTCACTACATATCTTCCTTCTGAACACCTCTTGGTACTTATACCAAAGTGTGGCCTGGCGGAGTACGAAAACAATTATATTACAATAGTCTACAACTAATTCCCTATAGTGGTTTCATACGATACCGTTATCTGTTATTTACTAATGACATGTGACAATAGTATTTAAGCATATTATTAGTATTCTACTTAAACATATGTAATTATTTTCCTAAAAAACATATCTTGTGATGTTG
This sequence comes from Erythrophleum ivorense, assembly GCA_026724425.1. Taxonomy (NCBI): domain Eukaryota; kingdom Viridiplantae; phylum Streptophyta; class Magnoliopsida; order Fabales; family Fabaceae; genus Erythrophleum; species Erythrophleum ivorense. Next base: position 48,156,699 of record JAIUCV010000008.1, on the reverse strand, counting down.
ATTCAAATTAAACTAATCAAAATAATTAACTATAACTCTTTTATTGGCCTTTGACATCCATATATATTTGAAGTAATTGTATCTGACATTATATGAAAAAGACACATTGTTTTGTAAAATAATAATAATAATCATAATAATATGATCGAATAGAGTATTTTTCAAAGGTTTTTTTTTTCTTTTTTTGGATTATGGTTAAAATGTCATGATTAAATTTAAGCTCAACTAAAATTATATTCTATGATAGCCTAGTACATTTAAGATCTTTTAATTCCATAATTTTTTTTAAAAAATAAAACCCATATTAATTTGAAAATATGTAGTTTTTTTTTACCAAGTAGATGCCTTATATGCTTGAATGAAATTTAAAAAAAAAGAAAAACTATAAATGACATAGCGTACTAACAAGAAAAAAGAAAAATAAACTCAAATTGAGAAGTTAAATTTGCAATATTTTTTTCAAGTCCATTGTCAAAATGAATAGGGATAAAGATGGTTCCACAAATTGTATTCAAAACAAAAAAAGAAGAATTTAATAAAAGGTAATGTATTGATCAGTCTATAGAACACAAGACCTAATGGGAATGTAGTTACATCTATTTTGACTTAAAGTAACAATTTTGGCTTTTTTGACTAGTCTTTAGTTTCTATATATGCTTGCACCCATCTATACAAGCTTTCACATTGGAGAACTCAACATCAAGCACCTAGTGTAGAAAGTAAGAAATATGATATGATAATTTCTCGACACTCTAGCCTTTATGCTATTTCTTTCCATAATGGAAATAAACCAGTGCCTTTACCATATAATATCCTAAAAAGGAAAAAAATCAAGAAAAAATGATCTTAACACAAGTGTTGAAACCCTCTCACCTACCACATTTCTAGCCATCAATGCAACTTATGCTCATTAAACAATTTAGTTAAAAGATGAGTGTTGCATAATCATACAGATCTCAAGAAAATATGAATAGCTGAATAAGGCTCTTATGAGAATTAGTTTATTTCCCTTTATTTCCCAACTAATTTGACCTAATGCATACAACTTCTTGTCAGTTTTCCCAGCCACAAACATGTTTTATTCTCTTCATTAGAAAATGTGCTCATTGACTTAGTTGCTTTAAGTCTTATTGAGTGTATCGTCGCATAACCCTCAAAATAATACTAGGCTGATAGAATATGCAATTAGTGGCACAACCTAGGTCATCTCCCTTGGAATTGGCGTTCAATGTTTAATTGAGTTTTCCAAATATTAAAGGACTCTAAAAATTCCTAAACTAAGGGGGTTTTGATTTAATTAAACTAAGCAAAAACTAAATTGAATTAAATTTCCTAATTGCTATCTAATTTTATGGATTATGGTCTTGTGACTAGCTTCGGATTCGTCCCTTGATATCCACTATCCTTATCCTAATCTAATTATGATTAATTCTGGTCTAAGAGTTCCTAATCGTGTTCATAACAATTTATCTTGAGTAACCACACAAGATTCAAGAAATCAACGATCTAATGTTTAATTGAGACCTCAACTCCGCATTAAACTGTTAATTCTTGTTTCTAAGATCAATGAACATCCAATTTGATTGATTAACTAATTGATTAACTTCTGAATCATCCTAAATATTTAATTAACCAACTAAATATTAAGGAATCCTCAATTTAAACAATTACACTCACTCATGTATTTTATCGAACACCTTCGAAGCATACATGGGAATTCAAATAATATTGAAATTAAGCAGATCAATTAATCAACAAAAATGTTTCCTAATCAGTGTCTAACTAGGCACTAATTATAATTACACAATTTCCCTATCAAATACAACTTAACCAAGAAAATAAATGAAAGAGAAAAAGTGTAGGAAAAATAGAAAAGTCTTAGCCAAAATTCTAAATTATGCTTCCATGGATTCAAGCTTCTCCAAGAGATTCCTCCTTGCTAGCCTCAAGATGAACTAAAGCTTCATGGGATGTAGATGGAATGGAGTGGAGTGGTTGAAGGATGAATGGAATGGATGGAGTTTATGGAATGGATGATGGCGTGGTGGAAGATGGAATGGAAGAATGAATGGTTGATGATTGGAATGATGGATGAAGGGGTGAGAAGAGGATGGATGATTGGTTGAGTGGTATATGGCGTGTATGGTGAATGGGATGGATGATGTGGAGTGGATGGAGGAATGGTGCCCCTTGAACGAATGAATGGCTTGATATATATAGGCATGAGGGGCTGCGAGATTATAGAGACGTGAATGACTTGCAGAGGCGTAAGATGTGTGGATTCGAATGGAGTGGATCAAGGCGTGTGGAATAATGATTCTGCCTGAGTCCCTTTAAATCATGAGATCACATGGCTTCATATATTTATTTAAATTATCACGTGCCCAGCTCATTCCTCTTTGAACCCACAGCTCGTTTTCATGTGCTGCCTCATGCTGAATACCTCACGTTTTATTTTCTTCTCCCAGCTCACTAAATCTCTAGCTCATGCTTCATTAATATCTCACGTGCTCAGCTGCTTCTCTTCGTTTCTGTAGCTCTTCTTCACGTTAAAACTGCATGTATGATTCTTCTCTTCTTTGTCATGCAGCAGCTCGTTCTCCTCCCATCTCTTCCTCAACTCGTTTTCAGCTGTTTTTGCTTGAGTGTGAGCTTCCAGCGTCAGTGTCTTCAAGCTTCAGCATTTTGCTCTATTCTTTAACTAAAAAATAGAGGCTTATTGGATATGTTTGTTCTCTTAATACCACATGATGCTTCTGCATGTTACAGCTGCTTCTTTACTTTGCTTTTTACGTCCCATGCAACTTCCTTCTCATCGCTATTATTCACGTCTTTTTCCAGCTCCTGCAAGTTTCTCGTTCAGCTTGTTCAGCTTCGCGTTGAGCTTCCTCTCGTTCTTCGTTTGGTTCTCTTAACTTTATCTCAGCTCGTAGCTTCTTCTTTCAGCTCGTTCCAGTTCATCCTCCCAGCTCAAGTTTCTTCTTTCCAGCGTGATATCCAGCTTCTCAGAACAGTAACCCTCAGGTCCAGCGTTGCTTCTTCTGCATTTTATCCCTCTCGTGTAGCTCGTCCTTTTCTTACGTTTATGCATACATTATCCATCTTATATTACGTTCCCAGCTGCTGTTCTAGCTCTAAACTTCAGCCACGTACTGCTCCTGCATGTTCTTTCTCCAGCCAAGCTCAAAGCTTCCTCATGCATTTCCTCTTCTGTTTTGCTCATATTCCCACGTCTTCTGCTCAGTGCATTACTATTCATCCAGCTCCCCTCTTCAAAGCTTTTTGTATCACATGTTCAAACATACTTATTCCTTCCATGTGAAGCTCTTGATCCACTCATAAAGCTTCAATCATTTTCTAAATTAATTTCTATCCTTAAAATTCCCATTGCCCAACAAAATTCTGCACAAATAGTAAAAACAATTTAATAGAAAAATTCACAAGAATCATTTAAAGAACTTTATGCATTAAAATTCAATAATTTGTAACTTAGTTCCTTAAATATAGAAAATAGCTACTAAAATCAAATTTCATCTAATTAGACCCTTAAAGCCATATTTAGATACTAAAATATTTAAGTTAAAAGGATTAAAATGTATAAAAATCATACTTATCACTTATGCATGACTTGATTGCCTATTTACCTATGAGCATAACCTAATTGCCCTTAAGTTTGAGGCTACATGTTGCACCATTCAACTAGTATGACACTCTCAGTGCCTTAGTTAGCTTTTGCTTGTCATCCCTAAAGGATCCATCTTTAGTAACATAATCAACAACTTGAGAGAAAACAAGGCAACATGGAATTAACACCACTTGAAGAACCTTAACCAAACAGAGAAAACCAAAGCCATTTCAAAACAATGACTTACCTTATCATACTTCTTCCCTGCTCTCTGATACTTGCCATTTTTAAATAGAAGATTTCCTTCTTCTTTCTTCTTCCCAGCTGCCTTAATTTTCTCGTTATTATTCAATTCCCATAGTGCTTTCTCCTTTTAATAAAAAAAAGATAAAATTCATTAAAAGGTATAAATGTAACTAAATTTGAATATGCAAGCAACTATATTTCTCTAATGAAGACCTCTTTCATAAAATAACATAAGAAGATAGAAGAAATGCAAATGACAAACTATAAACCACAAGGAGGAAATAAAGCATATTGAAAGTTAACATTTTCCTTCTTTCTTCTTTTCATTTCTTTAAGAAATGATATAAGATTCCTTCATAATCTATAGAATGAAGCTAAAATTCACCATTTCTCAATGGAACATATGAACACTAGTATAATTGCTTCCTAGATGCCCTAAACTATTAAACAAAAAGGAAAAAGCATATAAAAGAGGTTAAGCAATAGGAGGAATGAACATACCTTCATCAATTATGAATTCCAAGTGCTTCGTCTCAATAATTCCATTTCTCTCAAACATTGTGCCATCTTCTGCTATAGCTACATAGCTAACTACCATGGCAATTAATAATATCAAAAAATTAATAAGTACGTTGAGACATCCTCCATCTTTCTTTCTTTTCCATTATAGATGAGAGACACTAAATATAATGGAATCATGACTTTGGCATTTCTTTTTCTAAAATGACCATAACTACTCTTTATTTTGTATCAATCATATCACGTATGTCATATGCACATATGATGAGATTTTTACCAAAAAGTGTAATTGAGACATCGGAGTTAAACAAATTGGTATCATCCTTTAAGTTATAAAAAGTATAAGTTGACTTGAGGCTTGTTTGGCAAATAAAAGATTATAATTTCACTTAGATATTACCTAGACAATAGGAAAGTCATCATTTAAATTCATAGTAGAAATTACTAAGAAGTTCATTGTTATCAAGGAACACTCTAGAAAAGATTTACAAGTACAAAAAACTTTCAAAGGTCATCTTTCCCCTTTACTTTGTCTTGGTAATTAATTTTTGTGAAAAATAGTGAATCAAATCTAACTTATTCTATAATAAGGATATTTTGACCTTAAATTTAAATTGTTTTTCAACACCAAATTCAAATTTTGACGGAACTATAGCAAAAGTTTACCTTTGCTCCTATCAAATAGGCCTGCACTGTAGAATGTTCAAAGGGATCAATTTACCAACTATTCTTGGAGTTACATTAAATTCTTGTTTGAGAAATTGATGTCCAAGAGTTGTGTGATCAATTAGGTAAATGTAATGCATAGTTGCCTCATCATGCATACACAAGTATCCCCCATTTCTACAATTTAAAGTTGGTAATCCTTTAAATCAGTAGAAGAGAAAAATCAAAATTCTTTCCTTTTGTTCTTATATTCATAAATTTTATTTAGTGTAAAAGGAATATGGAATGTATCTATACATGCACTCTGTAATACCTGGTATGTTGTAAAAACACTGAAATGGGCTAGTTTGAAAAGTAAATCTCCTGAGATGAGTGTTTCTAAGTCAAATAAAATTTGGATAAAATTTTAAATAATAAAAAACAAAGATTTGAGCCTTGAGTTGTACAGAAATTGGGGCTAGAGTGATTTAAAAAATTTGTTGAAAGGCCAGTGGTATTTTCATAAATAAGTGCAAATTTGGAAAAACACCTAGGAGGACTTTTTAAATGAAAATTTTGAGTTGTCCAGGGTTGCTAGAACAGGAGAAGTAGAGGTGTGGAAAGTTTCCTGTTCACCATAGAACTCTTTTTCATAATTGGTTACCCATTCAAGAGGCATAAATTAGAGTAGATCTTCTTGAGGAATCTACTTGGAGATCTGAATAATGGTTGTGTTGTTGAGTCTGTCAGAAACTATATAAAGAATATCATCAGTGGTGCTCTGGAAGTGGAGATCAACAGAGTGGTTCTATAGATAGTAGATCATCTGGTGATGAAGAGTAGTTGGGACAGCATTTAAAACCTGTTCAACACCAATGATATGAACTTGCACCTTTAGCCTGATTGGAAGAGTGGGATCTGATAATTTGATATTAAAATTAAGTACAATGTTTAAGATTACACTTCTACCATTCAAAGTAACAAGGATAGCTCCAATCAAAGCACTTTGACGGGAGGTATAAGAAGTATCAAGGAGGGAAACACAGGCTGTAGCCGCAATCCCTTTTTCACCATGCAAAGTAAGGATTAATCTTATGGTGCCAAAATAGAGGTGAGAATAGCCTTGGTGGATCCAGTGAGAAATGAAGCTAGAGGGGATTTCCAAAGTGACATATTGTTCAGCTTGGGTTGACTGAAGCCTACACTGATATAGTTTGGTATCTTGGACTATCTCTTTGGCTGGAGGGTTTCTGGGAGAAAGAAGTCTCCAAATAGAATGGGTGAAGGATCTATTTTGGTGATAGAGTTAGTAAGGGTTGAGAAGAGGAGTGATAGATTCTTCTAGTCTAGATTCTTCAGGAATATGGGTAATTTTTACAAGGTTATCTATGTTATTAGAACATGAGAGATACATGAAGAGGGAATAGATCTAGGCATAGAAAGGGAAGAGGAAAGACGGATGGGTTCTTCTATATCGTTTGTAGAGGAAACAGTAGACATGATGTTTAGTATATCTTCCTACTCTCTTTTATTAGTAGATCTAATTTGATTATCTTACAAATGTGAAGGCTCTGATACCATTCTTGGTCCCGACACAAGATTGGAGTACATTCTTTTTCATCTCTCTTCTTTGAAAGTATTCCATTTCTGGCCCCAGGATCGGTAAAACTCCTTCGGTAGACGTTTTCCAATGTTAGTTTACCTAAACTTTGATCAGTTTGTTTGAGAAGGTTTTAGCTCCGATTTGAGTGATTTCAAAGGCATTTTATTAAATTGGAAACCTAAATTTTATAATGAAAAAGACGGTTCTAAAAAAGGAGTTAAAACAAGCCTAAAATGGAAATGCCACGCGCAAGGGACGAAATTATCATTTTTTGGGAACAATTCTCTCTTAATTCCCCTTTATATGTGGCGTCCCGTACTTGGCTCTCCTTAACCAACTTGCTATAGTGTCCAAACCAAAGAAGAGAGCTAAGGAGAAGAATGCACAAGGGGAATTAAGAAGGAGGAAGGAAAAGGCTAAAGAAAGGTGAGAGAGATTTGGATTTTTATATTTCTTCCTCTTGAAACTTTATTCTCCTCTTTTTGTTTTATCTTTCCATAGTTTTAATGAAGTTTTTGGTGTTGGTTTGGCATCAGAATAGAAGAGATAAATTCAAAATTAAAGGAGGAGGAAGAGGGAAGAAGAAGGACGCTTAAAGCAAGCTTGAATTTAAGGTAGTTTCTCCTCCTTTGTTCTTTCTTTTTCTTCTTCTTCTCTTCCATGGTGGGACACCTAAAACAAAACCATGAAGGGAGAAAAGTTTCTATTTTATAATCAATAAGAATTCATCAAATTAGGCTATGGAAAGATGGAATATACCAAAGAATTGCATGAAAAGCTAGTAGAATTTAAGTTGGAAAAGTATAAGGCTCTTGAACATAATCTGAAATCTGAGTTGATTCAAGAATTTCCTAGCATATGTGAGTATTTGTTTGAGTTTCTAAAACTCCTAGAGAGCCTCCCAAGTGCCCCATCCATTAAGAAAAAAATCTTGAACTCCATGGGTCACTAATGAAGGCATATTTCTGCTAAGACCCATAAAAATAGCTAGGGGATGTTTTAAATTGTTCTAAGCTTGATTTGGGATTTTGTATGATAAAAGAAGATAGGAGAAACCTTTGGAAAAAATTTAGAAGCCTTAGGTTGAGAGATGCGATAATGGTTTTCATAATGTAGCCTTGTGAAGCAACATATATCTAGGCTTGGGAGAGTAGGTGTATGATGGCTCCAAGGACTTTGCATGAAGTCAAGAGGCCTAGATAAGGGAAGAAATTGGAACCAAGAACTTGAATTATGCTAGTTGTTTCATTAGGCCATAACGGAACTATTATGTGACCATTAGGCAAAGTGTGTGTCTCAAGTGTGAGTTTGATGTTTTAGCTTGCTTCAAGAAAGTAATTGAATGTTATTTATGGTGTTTAGGCCAAAGAAGTCAAGCCCATCTCATTGTGAGTGCATAGCCAAGAAAGGGAACGTGTAGCCAAGTGAAGCTTGAGAATTTTCTTAAGGTAGCTCTCCACCTTTCTTGTTGCATATGTGTCATTGTGTGCTTGTGGAGATATTTATATTTTTTAGACATGCCACTTGATACTATATTGTTATTTTGATACTAATATGTCATCTTGAATGTCTTTGAATTATGGAAATAGTTCATAAGGGTAAGGTAGTGCCGAAAGTCTCATAACATGAATGAGACAAAGCCAAGAGTCCCTTAAATAGGGGAGGCTAAGTCAAAAGTCCTTAAAACCAAGAGTGAGGCAATCCAAAAGGCCTAAAAATGGGGTGAGGCCAAACCAAAAGTCCCTAGAGCTCATTCTTATGCTTGACATGAGTTTATGGCATAAAAATATAGAAATTGATGCTTCATAGATTGATTAGTTGCATACTTGTACCCTTGACGTGTTGTATGCCTTGAAAATATGCTTGAATAGGTGTATGAGCTATTGAAATTCAATGAATCTCACCCCATTCTTTCTCTCATCTTATATGGCTTAGGTGGAATTTAAGATCCAAAGGATGGAAGTCAAGGAGCTTAGATATCCATCTCTTAGCAAATCTTGCTATTTTTTATGTACTAGAATGTCAAAGTATATAAGTATATATTATTTTTGAGCCATGAAACCTTGAACAAGTGTAAAACTATGTAAAGATAGTGTATGTATCAAGAATAAAGCTAAATGAATGAAAATGTGCAATTTGACCACTTGAGAGCCTACTTGTGCATGTATGTTTATGGATGTGTCATGATGAATTTGAGTTGCATGATGGTTCAGACCTTATGAGAGACTTATTTATGTTGTATTTATGCTTTCTAAGCTACTCAAATGGGTGTGGAATAATGTATGGATCATTTGGACCAAATTTGCCCTCTTTTTGGAGCCAAAAGTGCCATAATCTTAAGCGATGACAAAGTCTAACCAAATGACCTCTTCTTGATTTGAAATTTGGCATGCAATTAGATCTTGCTTAAAGTTTTTTGGAAAGCTAAAAATCAGGTCATTTGGAGGTTTTTGGAATTTTCTATGATTTTTCAAAGTTTTTATCAAAATTTCAAATCTGTAGAATTACTATTCATTTGGTTAGTTATGATTTTGTGTTATCTGAGGGGCAAATGTGGTTCAATAGCTATGAAATTTTATAGTAGAAATTAGACATTCACAGTGACTTGTAGCAACTAGAAGCACCTCATTTAGAGGTCTGAGCTAAGAGTTATGAATTTTTGAAATTCTAGAACAGTAATAATAGCGTAGCACAACCTTAATCACTGTTCCATTGAATTCTAGTAGCTAAATGTATTTGTTTTGATCTGAACCTATTTTTACCATAAAGCTAACATCCATCGCTTTCTAGATTGATATCATTTGCATAAATTGGATTTTTGTGGAATTGGACGTTTTTGAAGTTTATAGCAGACATTTGTATTAGTACCAGTAGCTATTCAAACCTCTGCACTTTTTTGAATATCAAACATCTTTTGTGTTATATTTCATAGCCTAGAAATATTTTTAGAATAAAGTAGATATCTGTAACTTTCCAAAATGCAATAATGTGCTTAATTTCAATTTTTCTGGAATTAATTACGAATTTTCAAAGTTAATGCTCAAAACTTGCAAATTGAACCCGAGGTAGAACCATTAATAATCATGTGTGCTTGATGTAAGCTCGGGTTTTTGGCAATGTTTTTAGATGGTTTTGAGTTATATTGGTGTAATTAAATTTGAAAATGACATGAGAGAGTCCCCAAGGCCTACAAAGCGAAAACGAAGAGATTATGAATGACGTAACACAATTACATTATATCATTTCCTTTGCTTTCTTGGGGAAATCCATGTATAAGACTTGTATATGTAAGGAAGCTAGCTAAGATAGCTATGGTATCACAAAATCCAATTGACCAAAGTTGACTAGCTGCTTGGTCTCTCTCTGTTCTCTCCACCAATGTTGAAAAAAGACCTACAATGAAACAAACAAAATCTCACAATTAACTTCAATTTTGAATTTGTACAGTACATCCTATTTCAAAGTCTAACTAACATGCAACTTGGGTAGTTTGAGAAACCTATAATAAGAGAAAAGAGGGTTCTTAAGTTTTGGTTTAGTTTAAACAAGTGATCATGTATTGGGTATTTGATTAACAATTTTTAATGAACTCAAGACTTTTCAACAAGGTTGGACTTTTATATCAAATATTCGATAGAATAAGCTATATATCATAATTCCTAATGAATAAGTTGAAGGCCTAATTAATAAGGTGAAAGTGAATGAACTAAAGTAAAATAAACAAAATTTTGACTTTCTTAAAGAAAAGGGTGGTAAGTTAGGAAATCTCAAATAGAACTAAAAATTAAGTTTAAAAAGTATGAAGCAGGAGTGCATTAGAGCCTAATTTGCTTGCTTGATTAGCAAGCAAGTTTCACTAAGTTACAACCTCTACTCTTGTTCATGGGAGGACTCTAAAATCTAGACTTCTCTATTGAAAAATTTTTATCGTATTTAACAAAACCAAACTATACTAATTTTTTCTAATTGATCTTTAAGCCAATATGTAATAAAGAAGGCCTTCAATATACCATCTAAAATTATGTCATCCAATATATAATAAATGAAATTTTATGACAAGAACAGAACACTGATATGCATGTTGCAGACCAATTAAAGGACCTAATTGATGGAACAAAGAAAGAAGCCATCCTTGCATGAGTGGGACATGCGAAGTCATAAGTTAGATGCCTTTAACTCTTTCTCTTTTTTTCCTCTCTTAATTTTGAAGAAGAAAATTCATTGGTAAACTTTTTTGTTCTATAGAATGAATTGGAATACACAATTGCCATCAGGAAATGTCAAACTTCAAGTTTAGCATTCAATTCAAGAACAAGTACAAATCTCTATATATAACTTGACTAAGTTTAAATAGCAAATTAGAATTATGAAACAACAGTAACAGGAGGAAGATAGAATTGCAATTATTAGATGATATCATATTGGAGGAAACAATGCCATAGCGAAGAGATTGAAAGTAAAGCCCAATAAAAAAACACTTCCAAGAAGTAAAAATAAAAAGGAAGAATGAGTGGTAGTGCTTGTAGAAGTGAATGTGGGGCAAAAGAATGCGACGGCAATAAATCCAATGATTGATTCCCTATAGACTTATCTTCGAACATGAGGTGGCATTAGGAATGCCTGCCATGGCAGTAGGAATAGACAAAGATACCCTAGCCTTGAGAGATTCAAAGACTGGAAGGGGGATGAGATGTGCAACTTGGATTCTATGAAAATCCTATAGGCTTTCATTTTTTAAAAAATAATTTTAATCATTATTTTTTTAAAGATCATAGTTAAAATTTGTTTTTCTTTTAAAATTAAAAAAATATTAAAATTATAAAATAAAAAAAATTCAAATCGAGATCTTAATGGTTTAAGAAGAAATGCTCATCTTTTAAAATTTGCACAAAATCCAAATCGCCAGATCTGTGATCAAGACAAATTTGTAGTAACCATAATTAATTTTAACCTTTGTCTAAATATATATTTTCACAAAAAAATATGGTAAATTATTATTAGGACTTATTTTGTCCCAATTATAATAATTTTAATTAAAGCAACAATTTAATAATGATTATATAAGATCCTAATTATAATTATAATAGTCATCATTAAAACATGTTTTAACCATAATTAAAATAATTAGGGTTAAACTATTATTGCAATGCCCTAATTTTTTTAGTAATTAAGTATTCTCCCCCACTCCCCCCCAAAAAAAAGCTTAGGACTAGACCACAAGCACATGCTTATAAATTTAACTTTGGAATACATGTGTCTAATGCTTTTACAATATAATTATTTTGCAAAATAAACTATAAAAGAAAGCCTTAAACAATTATTTTCCTAGTGCAGAAGACACTTTTTTCTTTTATCATAAACTATTACATGAAATCCACAAAGGAAATGCCATATTTTTTAGAATAAATTATAAAAATTTCCTCCGAATTTTACTAAAATTATGCTAAATTTATTTCTATTTTTATAACATATACTTTAATATAATTTTAAAATTTTAAAATAAAATATCCTTTATTAACTAATTTTAAATTTAATGTAATAAAAGATATTTTAGTAAAAAAAATTAAATTATACTAAAGTATAATGTAACGTTTTATTTTAAAATAAAATTGTGTATATTTTAAAAATAGATGAGAAATTTATATAATTTTAGAAAATTTTAAAAGAAATTTATCTAATTTATTCTATTTCTAATCTATCTGGAAAATAAAGGAATCATATCAAGCAAAGTTGTGCAGCAGCTCCTCCTCCATCCATGCAAGAACTATATAATTTAGAAAACCAAAGGTAAATCAACTTGTTAGCTAACAAAGTTTATAAGTGCTGAAATAAACAAATAAACATGTGGGCTTATAGGGAGAAAATTAAACTTTCAGCATTTAAGATATACTTTCTAATCAAAGCTTTTTGCAAGAAAACCAAAACTTGGGGATTCATTCCTTTTCTTCCAGCAATATACGTGTAGTATTTATTTATTTATTTTACATAAGTTTTAACATATAAAAAAATTCAAAAACAAAATTGACTCGAAATTTTAAGAAGCTAAAAAAGCCTTGTTTCTGTAGGATTATAAAAAAATTCAAAAAGAGGCATTTTATTAACTTGGACAACAAATTTATATGAGATTCAATTATCAATTGAAAAAGAAAATGATATTAACATAATAGCGATAAAGACAAATATTAATTACCTTTATGTTGAAGCTTCAATCCACCTACGTAATTTAGCCATGTTTATGACAGCAATTATGTACATTTTGTCATATGTATCACTCCAGAACTTAAAGTAAGTATATCTCCATGGTTTTTTAAAAAATAATAAGCTGCAAAATCCCCAAAATCCAATGCTAAATCCAATTGTCAAGCTAACATAAAACCCTTGGCTGAAAATTTGTTCATTGTCTTCAAGATTTCCATCATTTTGATCATCTCCAGTTGGCTTAGTGAGACATTCAGAGAGGGGAGCCCCACAAAGATCAAAATTTCCCATATAAGTAGAGACATCAAAACTTTGAAGTTGAGTTCCATGTGGGATTTCACCAGACAAATTGTTGTATGATAAATTCATTACACCAAGACGATCTATATGTGAAAGTTCAGAAGGAATTCTTCCAAACAAATGATTATTTGACAGATCAAGAGAGTCCAATGACTTCAAACGTCCAATTCTTAGAGGGATTTTTCCACTAATTTTGTTTCTTGACAAATTTAAGGAAATTAAACCAACAAGATCCATCATTTCACTTGGAATTTCTCCAGTCAACATATTGTTGGAGAGATCGATACTTTTCACCAGTCCTAATGTACTTTGGTATTTAGACTCCTTACCTTTCCAAATCAATGACACACTATCTTCTAAAGAATCTAACCCCATCAATGATAATATTGAATAGTACCACTCCATTGATCCAAATTTGATGGATACATCCATTGAAGCTATTTCATTCCCTCTTGGTTCCATTATATCAGATGAAACAGTATAGGTGATAGTTGCATTATAACTTGTTTCATTAGCCAAAGCAGAAAGATTATTGAGACATTTTGGTAAACTTCCTGAGATGTTATTTATAGAGAGATCAACGATTTGTAGTTGAGAAAGATGACAAATATTGGAGGGCAAACTCCCAAAAAACATATTAGATCTTAGAATGAGTACATGCAACATTTTAAGTCCATCTCCAATCCAACTTGGAAATAATCCAGAAAAATTATTTTGGCTAGCATCAAAAGTTCTAAGCTCAATACAATTATTCAAAGCCAAAGGTATTTCGCCCACAAATCTATTGTTACCTAAATGTAATGCTTGGATATGTCTTAGGGTACCCATTGATGCCGAAATTTTTCCGAAGAGGCTATTATTTGCCACATTAAGAAAGAGCAATGATTCAAAATATGTCCAACAATCAGGAAGTACTCCAACTAAATGATTATTTGAGAGATCTAGAAAAGTCAAATTTGTGGTCATATTTGGACATAAGAGATTACTAGCATCTGAAAATTTATTGTTAGATAGATCCAATGCTATTATTTTTGATAAATTTGATGGAATTGGGCCTTCAAACAAATTTGAGTTCAAATCGATTTGCAAGGCATGTAATGGTAATGAGAAATTTGGAATTTCGCCAGTAATTTGATTGTGTGAAAGGTTTAAATTTATTAAAGGAAAATCCCAAAACCAACTTGGAATTGTACTAGAAATTTCAGCACTTGAAATGTCTAACGAAGAACAATTCTTTTGGTTTTGAAGCCACATCGGAAAGGTGGGGCCCAATTTGCACGATGCTAACAAAATGAAGTGGATCTGAAAAGGAGGAACCCAATGACTACTAATGTTGAAGACCAAGTGATTAAAGGACAAGTCCAACACTTCCAATTTAGCGAGTTTTAAGAAATGAGTTTCAAAAATCACATCTTTCAAGGAGTTGTGCCCAATGGATAAACACACCAAACCTGATAACAATCCTATGCTATTACTTAAAGTTCCATTTAATTGATTCCACGCAAGATTTAACATTTGCAGAGAAGAGAATTGAGAAAGATCTGGTATTGGCCCTACAATTTGGTTAAAAGATAAATCCAAGAATTGTAGTGATTTGTTAGCACAACTGACTGTTGCTACAAAATCATCTAATCGGCCACTTAAGTGGTTGTGACTTAGTTCCAATATATATAAATGACATAACTTCAACGATTTGGGTAGCCCACCTTCAAGCTGATTTCCTGAAAGTGATAATTCTTGCAAGTGAAACAAATCTCCCAATTCATGAGGTATTTTTCCTTTGAGATTCGTGGAAGACAGATAAAGATATTTCAAATGGGTTAAAGAAGTAATGAATTTTGGAAATTTGGTTGGACTGAAATTATTGTTACTAAGATCCAAATATGTCAAATGATGTAATTCAGCCAATGGTGGAGTGATTGTACCTTCCAAACTATAACCGTTAAGATCAAGTTCGACCACATGGCCCCCTTGGTGGTTACACCAAACTCCTTTCCAGTGGCAGCATTCTTTCTGGTTTTCTCCATTTCCCCATGAGGAGAGGTTGTCATAGCGATCAACAAAACCCTGTTTGAGAGCAAGTAGTGATTGTCTCTCACTCTCTAAGCATCTGACAAAAGCATTGCCAACTTGCTTGTTAACTGCAAACACCTCTGTCATTTGCACCAAAAGAACAAAAGAAGCAACAAGAACATGCAGAAGCCTTGTATCCATGATAATTCTGGAGACAAGATATCGAATATAGAACTAAATATTAGCAACTCAAATTGAGAAGCAATGAAAATAGAGCCAAACTATTTAAAATAGGCACAATGAGAGACTTCATACATTGACTTTGCATTGGAAATTTTCAGAAATTAACTAGTGTAATTTGTTAAAAAAAATTGATATTATCTTTTATGCCTTAATGTAGCAAGATTTTCACAAAAGCCGAAAATAAAGTTGCCCTTGACAATAGACGTGGACTTAGAAATATCGTGTGAGAGACTTCATAGACTTTGCATAGGAAATAGCCAAAATTGAGTTTAGTACCAAATAATAATAATAAAGTAAAATGAATGACTGTCTTAATTTATTTTCCATTTAGCTATTTTGGCAGCACCTGCTTGGCACCGAAAAAGCTCTCAGTGGGAATATTAGTTTGGTACAATTATGATATTAGAGAAAAAATTCTTTCAATTTTTTGTCAAATATAAGAGAAAAAGAGAAAGTCGAAAATTGGTGGGAGTGGAAAATTTTACATATATCATGAAATATATAGCCTTTATTTTTTGACATATGTGAAACTCAATTTTTTTATAAATAACTTACAAGTACTTAAAATGTTTAAAATATTTATCTACCAAATATTGTATGAAAGAGAATGAAAAGATGTTAATTTCTTTCTTTTATTAATAGGTTAATACATTATAGATAACATATTATTTTGTCATAAACTACGATGATTAAATTGTTGAAGATGAGCCATAAGTGTGACATGAGCTCGCATCCTTTGCTGTGACATGAGCCATAAGTGTTGTAGGTGTTGTGGCCCTAAATAGAATGGCCATAGTTTTTATTTTATTTTATTTTACTTATTTATTTAAGTTTTAGTCTTCCTCCACACAGCAAAAGATAAAAAAATTATTTTGTTCAAAGTAAAGAGAAATTAGACTCGGTCAATGCATACCAAAAAGCTTTTTGTTAGTCTGAAAAGAAGAAAATTTGGTGAAGAGAAATAGGGAGAGACTTCAATGACTTTCTATACAAAAAATTGAAGTAAAAATTAAAGGAATGCCCCATGCTTCACCTCTTTCATCATCTTCTTCTTCTTCTTTTTAATTTTACTCTTATAAATGCTAAAATTTTTTATAAAGATAAATCCAAATTAAACTAAATTTAATAAAGAAAATGGATTTTTATTTAGCTTGAGTTATTTTTAATAGAATATTCCCTTCAAGTAATTAATTATATTATTAGTCAAATTGACCAAATAAAGTGCTATCATTCTCTAAATAATTTTGTACCCAACCGTCGCTTTGTTGGTATCTCCTTGATTGACGTTGGTTATTGCAAAGAAAATTTTTCTGCCGTAGAAAATACTTCAATGACTTTGAAGAAGAAAATTCCCAAAATTTGATTTGGGAAGAGGAGGTTGAACTTAACTCCACATTCAAATTAAAATCGTTTTTTCTTTATTTTTTTTTGTGTTTTTAAATTCACTCTTTTACATTTAAATATTCAAATTCAAATAGTTGACAGCAATACATTTAATTATAACGGTATTTAAAATTCCAAACTCACGTGTCGATATTTTGGCTATTTCCATTCTAAAATATTTTCTAAGTCTGGAAAGGATAATAGCGTATAAGGGAAGCTACATTATTTACCTCTTGTGTGTATTTCATTAGAAATCTTTTTGTGGAAACACTTAATATATAAGAAAATTTATTAAAATGTATGGAATTTGACATAGACCCAAAAAAATTATATATATGAGGTTTTGTTAAGTGCTGAAAATTATTAGTTTGAAAGAAACAACTTATAGACTTTTCTTAAAGAATAATCATCATAGAGTAATAATTTGATCCCTCAATTATTACAATTTATTTTAGGATGGCCTTAAGATTATAAAAAAGTGTGTAAGAAAAGTCCATAAGTTGTTTCTTTCAAACCAATGATTTTCAGCACTTAACAAAAACCGCATATATATATATATATATATATATATCGGGTCTAGGTCAAACTCCATACATTTTGATAAATTTTCTCATATATTAAGTGTTTCTACAAAAAAAGACTTTTAATGAAGTTTTTTGGGGCTTTTAAGGTACTAGCCCAGAGGCAAAAGGATTTTGAAAAATGAAAAAATTACTTTGAAATAGAATCTAAAAATTAATTAAATTTTAATCCTTTGGAGCTTTAATTTTTTTAATATTTATATTGAATCTAAATAAAAATATTTTCTTATTTATATTCACATCTTAAAGTAACTGTAAATAAAATAAAATAAACTATATAGATATCTCATGATTTTCGTTAAAATTACATAGGCTTTTTTTTAAAATTAAAAAGTAAGCTACAGTTTAGCCTAATTTTAAATTTCTTTTATTAAAATGCCCTCCTTTAAAGATAATATTTTTTATAAAGATAAATTCAAATTATTTTGTTGATATACTACGATGATTAAGTTGTTCAAGATACGATTTAAGAGTGCAAACATTTTGTTTTTGGCCAAAATTGAGAGGATATATCCTTCCTCAAAAAGTAATCAACTAAATAGAAACAATGTTTTCAAAGGCCTATTGATATAATAAACTGCGATTAATTATACATTTTGGAAGTAACTTGTTATTGCTGCTCCATTTGGCAATTTAATTGCTAGCATATGATCCAAAAATTAGGCTCACATCGTTGCCCTTAATCCCATCAATTAATTTTAATTTTTGCAGCTATTACGGAAACTCCCTTGTCTAAATTGAGTATTATCTTTAACTAACTTGATAATACGTGAAACAAATTAAATTTAACGGCTTTAGTCTTTTATCTCTAATTATCATTTTTGTTCTTAAATCAATTCGTTGTAATGGATACGTAAATGAGTTGGTTAGTTATAAAAATTAATTAGCTAACTTAAAATTACAATTGAGAGCATAAATTAAAGTGAATAAGTGTAATATTTTTTAATATTAAATCTATTTAAAATAATATCTTATTAACTAAACAACAGGAGAGTGGATTTTTTAATGGAATAAAAATGAATGAGGAAGTCATTTGCAAAAATTAATGGGAAAAAAACAATGGAAATAAATATTTAAGTAGTTACTATTTTATTTTTTGCATGCGGATCCCCTGCAGTAAAGAGGATTACTGTATGTGATATAATAAAGTAAATCTTGGCCCTTCCTCAAATCGCACCGTCCTAGATCTATAATGTTGCACCAGTTTTTTTTTTCTAAATTCAATAACCAAGCAGATCATTTAGAAAGCACCTCTGGAAAGCTAATTGTCGCCATTTTGCTCCAGGTCCCTGAAAGGAGTTGTCACCATTTTCACCAATTCTCTACCTCTTTCATTTTCACCAGATCCCATTGTCCCTCATCATTGTCTTTGTAGATCTCGTAAGTGCAAGGAAGCCCATTATCTATTCTTGATTGCGATAACCCCGAAGCTCATTGTCCCTATTTTTATCTAGTTCTTGGCCTCTTCCATTTTCATCGGATCCTATCATCCCTCAACGCCATTGCTCTAGTTCTCGTAAGTGCAGGGAAGCATGGTATTATTCTTGATTGCGGCAACCCAAATTGTTATCACACTTAATTGCAGCAACCTGAACCTGAAAAGTCTAATGGAGGTGGGTAAGTGGGATTTTCAATCAATGTTGACAATTTCCTTGATCAGTCACTATACTCACCTCCATTATTGCTGAACTTGATCAATACTTGAGAAAAAAATAAGCACTATACTAATTTGGTGAACTTATTAGAATCCAAAGAGGTTGTTTGATTTACTAGTATTATCAAGAGTAATTAGATGGATAATTGGGTCCAACTTGTTAGTGCAATGCATGATTTTGTGATTTATTGAAGAAATTGGGTTCTGGATACATTGAATTGTGCTAAGTATCTCACTTTATACCTCTTTCATATGCGTGATTCTAGAAGGGGTTTGCGAGGGGGCTTGCTAGATAAAAGTTTGCTTTGTTTGGTCGGGTAAACTTCCATATATATAAGAATTTGTATTCATTAGGGGGGATGATACCTATTAAGGTCATAGTTGTTTCTGGGATTATATTGTGTGCAAAGTTTGTCACTGTTACTCAATGCATTTAGCAAAATGTAACGTAAAGATGAAAACCATATTTTAGTAATATTGAAACCAAATTCATTATCAAGCATAATATTGAGAGCCAACATCTTAGTGCAACTTATGATACTACGATAATTCCCCTGCAATTGAGATAATACGCATAATAGTTGGTGTGGAACTAAGATGAATTGACTGAGTAATGCATGATATTACCCATTTTAATAAATTGATTAATTGTTGATTCATAAATGTGTGAACTTTGTTCTCTTAGCAGTGACCTATCAGGACCCTCTGGGTCTCCTCGTCATAAGATTAATATGTGAAACTCCTTGGTTGATGAAAATCTATTTTGTCCTTCAACTGACTCAGAGACTAGCACCTCTTTTATATCGAACCTTTTCTCAATTCTAGGTCTAACTATGGATAAAAATTTGCATTTATGAAATCATTGAATCCCTTGAATCAAATTACTTTTGTAATTAAGGGGTTGAGTTAACTGAATTCAATTAGGCACATTGTGTAGGATGTGTATGCATTAGTGTGATTCAAGTCATACTTATTGTCTTTATAATTCATCATAATAGTTGTGTTATTATAATATGTTAGCATTTCCATTTTGAATATTTCTAGCTTTACTAGGTACATGTTCTTGGTTAGTGAGTTATGTCAAGCATTTTATTTTGGCTAGCGGGGATACATATGCTATGATAGCTTTGACACAAGATTTATTGTTATTAAATGTGCAGGGCATATGCTATACTAACTTTGAAACAAGAGAAC
This sequence comes from Erythrophleum ivorense, assembly GCA_026724425.1. Taxonomy (NCBI): domain Eukaryota; kingdom Viridiplantae; phylum Streptophyta; class Magnoliopsida; order Fabales; family Fabaceae; genus Erythrophleum; species Erythrophleum ivorense. Next base: position 48,136,495 of record JAIUCV010000008.1, on the reverse strand, counting down.
TAGCTTTATGCTCATTCAATTGGAACTAGCTTATTATGTTTCTGGGATACATATGCTATACTAAATCATGTAATATAGCTGATTATGGAGAACTAGCTTTATGCTCATTTAATTGGAAAGGAGGTCAAGAAAAAAAAAGCAACAAAAGTGGACAACAATGAAGGGTCAAGGCAAAGTTGCATAGGATAAATTAGGCATTTGTTATTTAAAATTATATATAATAAATTAGGAATCTCTGTAATGTGAATCTTTGTACTTTAATCTTTTAAGTGAAATCAAACATGATCTTGACTATATTGTGATAGTCTCTTTGTACTCTCCACATCACTTGTACAATCAATATTTGATTGAAATAAACAAGAGATTTTGGCAAAGTTGACTATATGGCTTTCATTAACAAATTTGATTATGTGTAGCATTTGTAAACTAATACACAAAAAAGCAATACACTTCTTATATAAAAACCAATATAGTCCATATACAAAAACCCATAGACTTCATATACAAAAGCCAATATACTCCATATACTAAACCTAATATGGTCCATATACAAAAATTCATGGACTTCAATATAATGGAACACCAAATAGTGCTGGTGCACCATGCGACTGTGGAGGATGTTCAAGTGGCTTCTGTATTAAAAACAACATAAATCACATAATGCAAATAATAACAAAGCAATATCTTTTGGAATGTTAGTATCATGAATGATATAGTTTATTCTTATTGACTCTCAAATGCTTTTGAGTATGTGTGAGTTGCTGCAATGGAGTTGGCCTGCTGCATTTGACTTGATGATGCATTGACCTATATGTATGCATTCAAATTATAAGTTATTAAATGGGTGACAAGTTGTGAATAAAGTACATAGTGAAGTCAAGTATAAATACACATACTATAGCTTCTTGTATTTGCAACTTTCTTCTAATAGGAGTTTTTCTTTCTCTCCTATGTTGAAGGTCTTGCCAACCCATGAAGCGTCTCTTTTTGTTATAACCCAAAAATTATAATAGAGGTATGGTGAAAAAAAAAGAGAGGATAAATTAAATGAAGTCTTTTTTTCCTTCTTTTCTGAGAGTAGATATAAATCTCTTTCTTCCTCCTCCTTGTTGGACTATTGTTTTAAGGACCAAATGAAACTTTTAGATATTTTTTTTCTCCAACCCTTGCACCTTTCTAAATTGCTAATTAGTCCCTCAAGATTTTTTCCTATCCTTGCACGTGATTCTCCATCAAGTCAGACTAGGTAGGAATGGTCTGAACCTCTTTTTCTCTCTCATTTCGGCTTTTAGTATCTTCTGTCTATTTCTTTTTCCTACTATGCCTGTCATGCGTCCCTTCCTTTTGTGTCTGCTGCACTAGTCTTGGCTGCCCAGCTATTCGTTCATCTGGTGGAATGAGAGAGATCTTCAGGCGCTACTTCTTCCTCCCTCATTTTCCTTCGTTGCTCTACATTTTTTTTAGCTTCTCAAGGTTTACTTGTGGCTCTGTTGTAGCGTGGCATTCGTCCAAGTTGTGGGCCATTTAGTAGCTTTTCTTTCCCCATTATTGCAACGCCAGTAACACAAATGGTAACCCCTACTAAATTAATATTTGTATAAGTGTGTCCTAAATTAATATTTCATTTTGACAAATAAAAATTGCAATGTCAATTTTTAGCATGAGAATCTAATCTTGGAATTGTCACATTATCTCCATTAGGTTTTCATGTGTACACTTACACTTGACCTATCAAACATACCTAACAACCTCAATTCAAGGTTTAAAAGGACTTTTTTTTTCCTTCTTTTGCTAAGTCAAAGAAGAGCAAGGGTTAGGAAAATAGAATAAAGGTATTTTCACCCCAAGTTAAATGGAGTGTGACACTTTTGCTTTATATCAAGCCTCTTCTTGAATCCTTTTGGTTGCACAGTACATGCACTACTTAGCATTGTAGTATCATTGTCTAATTAATCTTGCCTTAAACGGTTCTTCATTAACTAATTACATAATTCGTCTACCACTTTGCTTACAAACAAAAAGTCTTCTTCAAAATTAGAGGCTTCAGTGGCTAACCTTATGAGTTTGGGGCAAAGTTGTCTATAACGTTTCGTGCTAGCAAGCCTCACATCCTCATCAACCTCTCGTCCTTTACTATCGTGAATACTATCACTTTTAGCCTCTTTGGTCCACCTTCCTAAAATGTACTTATCAGCAACAACTATAACATCCATTACATCGAACATCCTCAAAGCATGGCAATATAATATCCTAAATGTCTCAAACTTTCTACAACTACAAGCAATGGATTTGTCATAAGGATTAAACAAAGCCCTCCATTTTCCTTCACGGTCAACCATGTAAATTGTGTATTCATACAATGGTTGTGTTTCATCTTTATGCTTTATACAAGTTGCTGAGTATAAGTCAAACTCTTTTTGGAAAAGCTCAAATATTGCAGATGTGTAAAGCGATGCAAGCTGTTGTAACACAAGTGAATATTGACATTTCAACCTCAGTACTTTATGCCTAGACTCAAATTCACATCTCAAGTCATTATACCTTTTATTCTTTATCTCACTCAAAGTGCTTGAAAAATTGAATTATGTCTAAATCTAGATTCATGAAACTTTTGATGTCCGAGTTTAAGCTTTCACTAAGTTGGGTGCTTCGCATACCGATGGTGAAAGCTCTCTTCATATGACAAGCTGCCCATTTTTCCTTTATGCCATACATTGATCTCACCCATATGTTTTCTCCAACATCATAGTCTGCAAGTAACTTGGTCTATGCTGCCTCAAATTTTGCTTCCTCATTTTACTCAAAGATGCACATTTTGAAATTAGTTAAAAAATGAGAGCCATTTTTCATCAAATTTCCTAAGTGTTTCATTCTAATTCACATTAGATGCCATGTGCACAGTCCATGATAAGTTTGAGGCCATATCTCCCTAAAAGCCTTGTCCATTGCCTGATCTTGGTCAGTAAAGATAGCTTAGGGCCTCTTTTGTCCATGTGCTTCTAATAAAGTGTCAAATAACCACTTAAATAAATCTACAGTCTCATCATACAACAATGCAACACCAAAAATCACCGCTTCTCTATAATGCTTAAATCCTACAAAGATAGTTGGTGGTCTATGTGACTTGTTGGTGCAATAGGTCATGTCGAAAGAGATCACGTCACCAAAATCGCTAAAATAACCATAATCAAGTAACGTTTGTGCATCCGCCCAAAATACATTTATTATTTGTTCCTCTACATCCATTTGGTATGCATGATAAAATGATAGGTTCTCCACTAATTGTTGTTGAAAATATTATAAAAGACCATTGACTTCCTCATATACCATACTCCGTTGTCTCTTAGATTGAAGATAATTTTTTGACATCTAATCTAGTATAATCAAGATTGGCTCTACCACCTGCCTGCATACTCATCAATTGAAATGAAGCTCTTTGAAAAAGTCCAGAATCATCTACTAATTCAATCTGGTGTGCTTGAACCTTAGATATATTTCTATGGGATGCTAGCATATGTGTTGTTTCGAGCAAACAAAGGATGTGGTTATGCTCTTTTATAAACTCACTCACTTACAATTTTCCATTCTTTTATGTAAGTGTCAATCTTGCAGGATAACCAGTTCTGGTTTCTAGTCGAGGTTTGGTGGTCAAAAAATCTCGTTTATCTTCTCGTCGATAGCTTTCTTTACAATAAATAAATCTACACGATATTATAACACCATCTTTGTTCCTTTTGTTAAAAGCCGCCTCAGTGTCATCAAACTCCATTCCAATCCTAAGCTTCCCATCAATTCCCAAGTTGTTTGAGGCACCAACTTCCCTGAAATTCATAAAGCAAAATTTGTTTTAAAATAATATAAACTTAATGCATAACTTCATTAAATGAAATATGGTTCACAGATATATAGAATAATCCACTACTTTGTTAGAACTTCCCTCTTCCAACCACAGTTGCACAAACGAGGAGAAATTTCTTTGTACCATAGTAAAAATTTAACATGATATAAAAAAGATATCTACTAGCTTAAATACATATCCAAATCTATTAAAAAGAAAATATTTATAATAGAACTTTGTTCTTTTACAAGATTGGATAAACTAGTATTAATTAATTTATACCTTCCACTTAATATTATTGTATATTTTTGAATATGCTACAATAACAATAAAGTGCAGAAGTTAAGTTGATTAAAAAAAAGGAAGGTTCATTTTTGTTGTAGGAAAAAGACATTCACTTGATTAAAAAAAAGTTTCTTTTGGTGTATGAAAAAGATGTTTGGCTAATCAAAATTAAAAAAAAATCATTTTTGTGCCTTTATGTAGGAAAAAGAAGTTTATTTGATTGGAATATAGAGACATAAATAATTGCTTGAAGACATAAATCAAAGAACTCATGCGGATACACCAATAAACATAAAATAAAACTCATATAAAACATAGGGGAAAAATGATTTTACCATTCTTTGTTAAATGAAGTTTAACTTATTAAAGGAAAGAAAAAGCCTTTGCCATTCTCTTCACCATAGTTCCAGTAATCGCCTGCACACTATGCTCTCAGCTTGGGTAGGAAAATTAATTTCATTTGGTGCCATTCTTACCTCTAGCTTTTGTGAGATCAAAGCACACGCAATTCCCCAATAAACGATGTGTTACAATGGGCCACTAGAACAAGCATTCAAAATGGGCTAGGAAATTAAATTCAAACGTGACGTTTTGCACCATTTTGTTAAATTCAAATAAAAAAAACTAGTGCGACATGGCAGATCTAGGACCGTGCGATTGGAGGAAGGGCCAAGATTTACTTTACTGTATTGCATACAGTAATCCTCTTTATTGTAGAGGATCCGTATGCATCGCAACAAAACCCTAACGCTGGAAGATAGTAGGTAACTACAATTGACGTTGACTTTGATTTTTCAATTGGTGAATGTCATAGAAATCAACAACCTCAACATTTAAGGGCGTTCTAGTGCTCTGTTTTTAATTCTTGGACAGGTAAGCAAGCAAAGAGTTATGTCCATAAAAGACATTTTCATTATAATTATAAAATATTTGTATAGATATATTTCATTAGCTTACCTTAGATCTCATCTCATATAAATTGATTTAAAAAATTGTATATATATTCAGAAAATTCACACTTCCATTTGTGACCTTCTAAGTTCCAACCACCTACTAAAATATTGTGTCCATATATAAAGGGGAATTTAAGTTTATATGTGATAAGTCTAATTTTTAGAATCTTAATTTTTTTAAAATTTGTAAAATTCTAGAAATGAGTCCAGTTCTAAGAATAAATAGAGTTGAAATTGAACTTTAAAATAAGTGGAACCCAAATTTTTCACAAATTGCTCAATTTATTTATATATAAATCTCATGTACTCTTCATATATCTCTGTAATTTCTATACAAAAACAAGAGATCTAAATCCACCACCAATGCACCAACTAGCAAACTTCACTTCAATTATTATTTTAATTAGGATTTAGTTGATTAAATGATGTAAAAGGAAAAAGTATAAAAAAATAAATAAGTGATATAAGAAGTGATGTTAGTATCTTACTTTTGAAAAAATAATAAAAATAACATATATTATTAAATAATAATTATAAAAATATAATAAATATTCATACAATTTTAAAAAAGGATTAGGTTGCATTTGCAACAAACATATCACGCATAAGTTTGTGTCTTGCATGAGACACTTCTTTTTGTTTTTTTAAGGCCTTCAAGCCTTCCCAAAGAAATTAAAAAAAATTAAATAAAAAAAAATGACATTAACATACTCATAACAAAGAAAGAAAAATCCAAAATACGAACTTGGAAAGAGATATGGGTATTTATGGGTTTTGACTTAACCCAATACTTAGTCTAATTTTAAATAGATTTTAAAATTGAAATTTGTTGTTTGAACTCAGGTTCAAGCCAATCTAGTAAATACCAACCAATTCAATATTTATTTTTTAAATTTATTATAACACTTATAAAATGATAAAAAAATATTTTTATATAAGTCCTTATAAAATGATATTTTATTTTTTAAAAAAATAAAATTTTGATATAAATCTTTATAAAGATATTTTTAAATTTTTTGTATTTTTTTGAACTTATCAGGGCTAATATATCTCTTAAGGTTAGTTCGAGTTTATTATTAAAATTATAAAATAACCATTAAAAAAAATTTTATATAAGTTTTTATAAAATCATATTTCATCTTTAAAAAAATTAAAATTTTAATATATATCTTTATAAAAAAAATATTTTAAAAAAAAACAAATTTACTTTTTCAAATTGGGCTATCCTAATATAGCCATAAGGGTTGATCTAGTGCTTGGCTCAGTCTAGTTTTGTGACCTGGCCTAACCTAGCATTTTTTTTAAATTCTTTTATACCATACCCAACCCAACTTGATTTGGCTGAGCAAGTTGGACCCACTAGGCCCAAACCCCTAGAAAGAGAAGTGCGTCAAGTGTCATGTTTCTTTCTCCTTTTTTTATTTGGGCCCATTAACTAAGCTTCAACTTTGTCTATCATTTTCACTATTTTATCTATGGTTAATTTTGTGTTAGTAATTTTACTCTTTTCATTTTGTAGTCTTTTGAAAGGAAACTTAATGAAAGGAAGTGTTGTTTTTTTGTTAGTAAGCACTAATCTTTTACATTTAAATTAACAAATTAAAGTAATAGATATATGGCCACAAGCAAAAAAATGTTGTTGGCCAAAAAAAAGAAAAATTTAGTGAAAAGAAAGTAAATTTAAAGTTGCTGTAAGAGAAACTTCAAAGACTTCTATACAAAAAGAAGAAATAGAAATTAAGTAAAAGAAATTCTGCCACTGTAAGAAATACTTCAAAGATTTTAAGAAAGAAAATTCCCAAAAATTTATTTGGAATGATGAATCTAAACGCAATTTCACGTTCAAATATCTTTCTCAATGTTTTTCGTATACCTAACTCTACCCTTTTGTATTTAAATATACAAATTCAAATAGTCAATAATAACATACGAGGATAAAGAACTTTGAAGGTTAAAATTAAAACACATGTATCTGTGTTCATAAAATTATTTGATTAGTAGGAGGTGCTGCATGGATTTTCACCCTGATTTACACCGTATATTTTTTATGCTTCTTTCATCAAATTAACAATCCTAATACTTTGGTTAGACTAAATATATTTTTTATGCTTCTCAACCCACTTGTATTGTTCATGCATGATTGCCCCACGTTCTAATTAATTTCTTTCAGGGCTAAAATACATTTTGATAACTTGTGGTTTAATTTGTTTGTACTTTGATATTCTATTATTTAAAATTTTGCATTTGAGTGTTTTGTGATATAAACTTTTAAGACATTGGTACTGACATTATGACTCAAATACACTATTTAAATTTTATAATCCACCAAATGCATAGTCGCCAATCTAATTTTTCAGGATACAATACAAGAATTTTTTTTTGTAATTTTTTTAAGGACATGGTTGCTTTCCAACCATATCCATTTAATTTTTTTAAATTACATTAAGTTAAATTAAATTAAAGGCTTTTAGGAAAATACATCAGAATCATTTTTTTATTTAAATTTTTATATTTTATATTCAAAAAATGATAAGAATATTTTAATTTTTAATTTTTAATTTTTTATAGCACCTAAATAATTTTTATATAAAAATTTTTATATTCGTTTTTTAAATAATTTAATTTATTTAAAAAATAATTGATTTTAAACATTAAATAAAAGACTTTTAAGAAAATGCATTAGGAGAGAATTTTTTTATATTTAAATTTTTATTTTTTTATTCAAAAAATGGTAAGAATATTTTAATTTTCAATTAAAAATTTGCTATAGCGCTTCAATAATGTTTATATAAAAATTTTTATGTCCTTTTGTTAATTTTTTCAATGTAATTTCTATAAAAAAAATTTATGTATAAATTATTACATTTTTTATTATTATGTAAATTAAAGTGTGATAATATATAATATTTTAATAATATTATTATTATATTATATAATTTTTATAGTTTAATATTACGTGGTTAAGTGTTTTTAAAATTCTTTATAAATAATATAATTTCATTAAAAATGTTGGTAGTTAAGTTTAGTTATACAATAAATAATTTTAAAACATATTAAATGTGCTTTTTAAGTGAAGCAAGTAACGCCACAGATAATAAATTAGTTGATATTAATGAAGCAATAGTTTATAATTTAAAGATTGATGAACAAAACAATTAGTTTTATGTGAAGTTGAATGACATTTTAACTGAACCGTAAGCAAAAATCAAAACTCAGGATACATTAGGTTATATGTAGATGTTCACAAAAAATGAAAAGGTTTCAAAAATTTGTTATGTAATGTCTATTGTATTATCATAATTATAATTTAATAATATTTTTATTATGATTTAAAAGTAAGACTATAAGTGTTGAAAAATGATAAGAAATAGTTAACATGCAACATCCAACACTAAATACTCTTTTTTTCCATAATGGATTGCATGGCATGTAAAGTAAAGGACAAAAAAAGAGAAATAAACAGCAAAAAGAACATAAATAAAACTAAATAATCTTTGAGAGACAAATGGATATTGCAATTATGTTTTCATGTTGTTTGACACGGATGCTTCACTTGTTTTTGTGCCATTTATTTTGTCTTTGCGCAATTTTTAATTAGTATTCTTTATCTTGGTCATGGTATCGCTTCTTCTTACTACTATAGTCTCACTTAGATGTTAATTTAGAAGTAAGCTCCTGTGGGTTAAAGTATCTTTATTTTTAAAATATTTTTGATAATATGTTGTTAATGTTTTGCAACGTTATTAATTATATGTTATCTTGATATTGTAAATACGTGTAATATTTTATTAATAAAATAGTTAAGAAAAAAAACACTTTTTTAGCATCATTACTTTTTGTTCATTCATATGTCATAAAATACATTAGGTAAATTGACATAATTCATTTTTTTTAGGAGAAAACATAGAAGTGAGAAATATATATATATATGGAAAGTTCAAAAGAAATGACTGTCTATGCCACATCGAGTTCGTGTTCTTAATCGTTGACCTTGTCGTCGGGCAGGATGGTCTTCATCTTCTGCTTGTTGTACCTCAGCATCTTGCTCGGTGTCTTCATCATTATTGACCTCATCTTCATCTTCTTTGTTATCATTGTTTCCTTCTTCTTCCACCTGTTGGTAGGGCACAAGATTTACATTCAACTGCGAGGATTGAAGTGGAGGAATTAGCTGATGTGGTGTGATATATCCTATTTGCTGTGATCCAATACATGGAGAGGACCCAGAAACAAATTCAAAAGCAGATATTGTTTGGTCTGCGAAGATAGGTGTAAAAGGGATGGAACCGCATGGCATGTAAAATGAAGAGCTAACACCTCTAAAATCAACAAAATGCATAGGAGGCATGGAAAAAGATGGACCTGCCATGTCATGATAGGTCTGTGTCCTCGTAAAAGATGGACCTGCAGTGTCATGATTTATCTATGTCTATATCGCTGAGGATGAAGCTGGTCCAGTGGCATCTGAGTGGACTTGCATCTCTGTGGATGTATGAAAAGAGGGATAAGGCATCACAGATGTAGCACCAACACCAAGGGTGGAATCACGATAAGGTTGATCGTCTACTATGGGCTCTCTAATAGACATAAAACCGCGAGCTCTCTTTGCTGTGCGAGGTGGAGGAAGCTGTGGCCTTGGCAAATGAGGGGTAGGAGGAGCAGCTTGAGAAATTGTCATGTCTCGATGCTGACCAAGTACATTGAGTATGCTAGAACAATCAGTGACCACAACAAGACCTAACGGTAAGCGGTCATCTATAACAAGAACTCGTAAACGATCAGCAACATCAGCCTGTCAAAAAAAAATTTAAGTCTTATACAAAATAAATATAAAAATGTGTAATAAAATAACTCTGATACATCTTTAACAATTATCACAAAACCCTGGGTACCACTAATGGGGTGGATCAATCGACGAGTAACCATCCAATATCATTTCATATACTTTGAAGAACGATCTAGAGGCTCTAATGATATCGGTGTAAGTGATAAAGTATCTTGCCATCTCCACCAAGCATGTATGAAGTTCTCATGCTCTTTTTGCCAGTCCAAATGAATCTTACTTTTGAACGTAAGTGTATTGACCTCTTCTAAATTATAAGGAGCATGTAGTATTGGCTGCAGCCGACTAAACTGTTGGAGGACACGATCAGCATGATGCCACTCTACAATGTGAAAGTAAATAAGTGGCACAGATGCAAACCAAGTATCTGAGGAGACCAGGCAATAGTCAGGTATCAATTGGCAGACATCATCTGCATCATATGGACGCCATATGATCTACAAATAACGAAATAAAATCTGTAAAGATATAGTATAACTAAGGTAACTAAGCAACAAGCCAGTATGAAGTGTTTTAAACCTCATCAACTCTCATCTGGTCTAATAATACTCTGTAATATTGTATTGTTAATTTTCTTAGACGTGGATGTTGACCCATACACCTCCACTTGTAAGATGTAAAAGGAAATAGTGGCTAATTTTGATTTATATAAACAACATGAACCATGTAGTAGGCATTTATCTCATAATAGGATTCATACCTGTAAACAAGCAGGGGGAGCACATCATACATATCAACCTGAAGGTCTGGTTGTGGGGGCCTTTCAGGGGCTAGCATAGGAAACCGATCTCAGGCCTACAAGTGAAGTAATGTTAAACAGCCACTAATATTAACCTCCTTATAATCATTGGCATTGCATAATTCTCTATAAAGGTATACCAGCACTGCGGAGCCCCAACTGAAGTGACCTGCTACTTGAAGGTCTTAGAGGAATGGCAGGTACATAAGGGGAATTCTATGTCCCGATCTATCTAGCATGAGAACTCTACCTATCAGACGTAATATATAGGCACGTGCAAAATATAGTATTGCATTTTCATCCGCATTCTCTGGAAGTGCCTCAAAATGATTGGCGAGCCAGGTAATACTAAGTCTTTGGCCATCAAACTCCTCCTCTGGCGGCTCAGTCCCAAGAAGAACCCTACAAACATCTCGCTAATTAAAGTTCAGTGAACTAATGATAAGGAGACGTGCCACTGGAAGACCTAACTTTACTACTACATCCTGTAGCGTAATGGTGCACTCGCCCTGCGTTGTATGGAAAGTATATGTCTCAGGCCACCATTGCTCAATGAGTGCTAAAACAAAGGCTGCATCAAAATCAAGTGCTATGAGACGTGACACCCCATAGAAGCCAGCAACTCTAAGATGTGACACTATACCTGGTGGAGGAGACTCTAATCGTGGGCCATGTGCAACTCGCCGTAGTCAAAAAATGCGATCTGGCTATTAGACGAAAAAAAATTTTAACTATTTGTAATGATAGAATAAGAAAAAGAAAAAATTTTAATTTTTACGATACAGTAATAATATACCCTGTTCAGCCACATCGCCTAAGAGACATGTCTGGTCTGCAAATACAACAATGACTCATCCTCTAGGCCTGGATGAACAACGTGTCTCGAGCCTGACATAATTTTATACTGCAAATGGTATAAGACACATCTGAGCTAAAACTTATAGGAAGATATTTGATAAATAGATAGGTTAATTTGTAACAAGCGAACTCCTAACAAAACATATGATACGACAATAAAACAAATAGTAGATAAAAATAAAACAAGGTGGAATGAATAATAGAAAGTAGCATCTTTGGCAATAATACCGAAACATGTAACATTCATTACTGAATAGTTCATAGTCAGATAAACAGCACATGGTAAATTACATAGCAATACAATGTAGCTGCAATACACCAACTGAAAAAAAAAATAACTAACAAAGTAAAAATCTATGTGTTCAGAGGGCAACGTGAGGGACAAGTCGCACGGTTATGACCCGTCTGCCTGCACAAAGCACATCATGGCAGACTCTTGAGGATTCTCGCCAATCCATTTTATTTCAAATTTGACTTGCCTTGGGTTGACCTTTGTCATGTGTCATTGCAGGATCTGGAATAAGTGTTAGACCTTGAACCTACGGCCAGTACACTTCACCTCCAATGGGGCAGAATTCAGTCTCATAAACCTTTAAAATAGTCTCTAATCGAAACACTTGATCTACATACTGTATGTAGTCTACTCGAACATGAGCGTAGGCTGCTAATATATGCTGACAAGGATATTTCAAAGCTTGAAATTCATCGCAATCGTAAATATGATTTACTAAGTTGACTTTACATGATCAGTCAAATTGTTGATTAGTTGGATCATATGGCTCCTCAACCTCAAATGTCGACCCGCATCTATCAAATCCACGAACTGCACATATTGATGCTTTTCGAATTCTGATTGCCAACTTCAATCTAATGTCCTCAGCTATGACTTCTCCTGCTTGAAGCTGTGCACTTGCCTTCTCGGCTTGCTGGACCTAATAGCTAGTTAACCGATAAAATGTTGCTTGAACCAACCCAAGCATAGGTAAGAACCTAACCCCTTTAAAAACTGTATTTATACTTTCTGCTAAATTTATTGTCATGTGGCCCCATCGTTTTCTATCAACATCGTACGTTCGACACCATTGACCCTTAGGTATCTCTTCAATCCAATTAGTAGCATGTGAGTTAAGTCGGCGTATGTGAGCTAATTCTTTATCAACTTTGCACTGCTCATACAGATAACCTATACATGGAAAGATACAAAAAATAATAATTCTCACAAAGCTGTATCATCATACTAAACAAATAATTACAAGGTTAAATGATAATAAAACATACCAATTTTTGTAAACTATTTTTTTAGCCACTGCAGTCTAAATTTTTTGTTGATGTTGCTAGCTAAATGTCAAAGACAAAATATATGATGAGCCTATGGAGGCTACCACCCTATGCTCCGATTGGCCATAACAGCTAAGATACTAGCATGACAATTAGAAATTAAGCAAAGTTCATTTTTCTCTTTCACCACATGTGCTCAGAGATTAAACAAAAACCATGCCCATACTTCATAAGTTTCTCCTTCTACTATTGCAAAAGCAAGTGGAACAATATTCCTCTCACCATCTTGTGTACTTAAAATTAATACGGTTCCCTTATATTTGTTGTAAAGGAAAGTTTCATCTATTTGGACCATTGGTTTCAAGTAGTTAAATATCTCAATGCACGATCTAAAGGTCTAAAATACTTGATAAAATATGACAGACTCACCATTAGTTATGCTAGTCGGTACAAGTTCCTTATGCATAAAGGTATGGTATGAGCCGGGCATAAAATGTTGAACAGCAGCTAGCCACCTAGGCAACAAAGCATAAGACTTTTTCCAATTTCCAAATGCATGTGAGATGGCTCGATATTTGCCCTTCTAGGCCTTCTTGTACGTGACATTGTATCCAAATATCAAATGGACCCGCTCAATGACCTCTCGGATTGACACCCCGGGGTTCTCAGTCACCATAGATACAATGTATACTGAAATAATATCGGAGTCTAATTTCGGGTGATCCTGCGATAAAGATGATGAAACACATATATGAGGCCCATTGTATTTTGTTATCTTTCAATGATTTTCTTTCTTTCAGTAACAGGCTCTAACCCTCCACTTGCATAACCCATTTTCATATTGAAAACACCTGTATTTTGCATATTTTTTAGAGGAATGGTACACCTTAAAAGTGTAATGTATGCGAACCGAATATATCTTTATTGCTCTACAAAAAGCTCGCTAATCATTATACAACATGCCTACATATAACTCTTGGCTATCATTCATGTTTATCGCTGCTTCCTCCAGTTCGGCATAGTTAGGAACTCTCACACCATCTACAACTACTTGTTCAAGGAACGTAACCGTTGAGTCATCATAAATATTAATGGGAGCTGCCGGATTCACGGCAGCATCTACACAATCAGCATCTTCATCATCATCTGTATAACCATCGTCCTGGTAATCATAAGGAGTAGCATCATATTCATCCTCTGCCTCAAATTCGTCCATTATGTCCTCTGTTTGTTCTTGAGGACAAGGGGGGACCCAATTGGTTCATGCAATGAATACAGGTGCGAGATATCATCAACTGGCAAATGAGATAAACTCATATGAGAGGTATAGTCAACCGAACCAATTGGTAGATATTCACCACTACTTGTAAAGTATGTCATAAATAGGGCAGGCTGCTCGTGGGTGACATTACCATGATTGGATGATGAGAGGGGATCTGGCACATTTTCAACTGTGGCTTGAGTTGTCACGTTTAAGTTTATGTCCTTTGATGATATTTTTGTGTACAATTCTACTGAACCCAACTATGATGGAAACTTTGCATTTGCCACCCACATAGCTTAGACATCGGCATCCCTTCTAACGTACATACTCGATATTTTGTGGGCCTCAGTGACACTGGATGTCTATATACTAAGTCAAACACATATTGATTTGAGTTCAATTGTAACTATTCGGCAACTTCTTGTTTTAACCTCTCCAGCGAAATGTTATAATCAACCGTCATTACCTCAACTGTAGCTGCAATAAATGTTGCATCCTCTTTGGTTTTACATATTTGCCCATCTACATATATGTATATAACCTTCTTTCCGTTATTCATGTTGCCTGCCCAATCAATATTATTGCTAACATCCAAACTAGAGCAAAGAGATTATTATTTTATTACTATTTTATATTATACTGATATGCTAACATTTTTTTTATATTTTATACTTTTTCACTTTCATTTTTCTTATTATTATAGTATTTTTGTATGACTCACCACTTTTATTTTTTCCTAACATTCCTCATCATTTTTTCCATTTCTCCATTCCTATTTCCCGTATTATAATCTTCTTCTACAAATTTTTCCATAATATTTATTTAAAATTTTTTTCTTGTCAATTTTTTCCATTGCTAATCCTTTAATATTTTTTTCTCATTTTATACTCTAACAATATTTTTTTGCGTCACTTTTCTTTTTCCCTAACATTCTTTAACATTTTTTCTCATTTTTTTCCATATCTTAATATTTATTTACAATATCTCTTCATTTCTTTTTTAAAATAACATTTATTATTTTATATTATAGTTCAAAATTTTAAATTAATGATTGAAGAATTTTAAATTTTAAAATTCTCTTAAAAGATTTTCAAACACAAAATTTCAATTGCTTGAGAATATTATAATTAAGATCTCAAATTAAAAATATTGATATTAAAGGACCTTAAATTTTAATCTTATAATCTTTTAAAATGATTATACAATTTAAAATCTTAGATTTATAATTTACAATGTTCTCTTAGACTTTTTCTTTATATCAAGCACAATTCACCTTTGTTTAATGCATGACTTAACTAGTATAGTATATCCCCTTTTAAATATTAAATAAGATGCTTGTTTGGACAAACTACTTGAGTAGAGAAAAAAAGTTAGATATTTCTTTTAAAAGGTACATATTTTAGAAATAAAATGTTTGACCAAGTTTTAGACTTTTTTTATTAGTAATAAAGGTAATTTTTATTATTAAAAAACAAAAAAAACTTCTATATCAAAACATAAGTAGAAACAGAAACAATTTGTTGTAAGACAAAAATTATCTCAACTTGAAATTATTAATTACGATTTCACCAGTTACATTTTTTCTACCTATAATCTTCTCTTTTACTATTTTCAATTATTCTCTTATCTCTAAATATTTATTTTGATGTATTTTCTTATATTTACTTTAGTTTTATATATTATACGTATTTAACTCATGACAATAATTCTATAGGTCCTGAAAAGAAAAAAGTATCAAAATTGGTTGGAGTATTATAAGTTTTATTTCTTTAATGAATTGTTAGTGAAATTCTAGATACTTTTATCTTAAAATAATATATTATAACCTCAAAATGAATAATATTTTGTTAGATGACACTATGAATTCAAAAATATCATATTTCAACTGATTTGAGATGGTTGTTGTTGATGAAATTCAAAGGAATACAAATAAAATTATTGAAAATAGTAAGTTATGCATCCTTACTTCTTTATCCATTTTGAAATGGGTGAATAATGAAAAAATAGTTTTAAATTAGATCTAATTGAATAATGCTTGATCTAAAACACGCACCTAACCTAACTTGTGAATTTTAAATGTACAAAATATTCTTCTTATACTATCTTTTGGTCTAAAATTCACACATTCATAATATTTCTTTTGTATTGATTATATGTTTCCAAAATATACAATGCTTGCAAATTTTTTCCCTCCTATATACTTCAACAATATTTTATGCCTCACTTTTATTTTTCCCTAACATTTCTCATCACTTTTTTCATTTCTTTCATTCTTATTTCCCATATTATAATCTCCTTCTACAACATTTTTTCAAAATATTTTTCTTCAAATTTTTTACCTATTATAGCATTTAATATTTACAAACTTCTTTTACACTATAGTAAATTTTTTTTCTAAATTTATTATTTTTCCAACCTCTACCACATATTTTTAAAATTTACTTCATCTTCTTACATTAAAAAATATAAATTATTTTTTTAGGCTATTTTATCCAAACCTTACAATTTTTTTCTAACTACAACTAAGTTTTTAAAACACAAATATAAATAATCATTTCACAATTTAAATTAACCACATACATATATCACAAATATTCAATTTTAAATTGACAACAAAATTAAATTTTTAATAAAAAAAAAGTTATAGTCAATGCTTTCATATCATATCAGAATCTGAGGGACCACTTCGGCTTGTTATCTTCCTTCTTTTCTAATAACTCTAGGACCACTTCTTCCTCTACTTATTTTTCTTCTTTTGAACTGACCCAAAACTTTGGAAGGAGGTTATTTTCTTCGTGGCACTAAAATCTTACTTGGAGTTGGATGAAGGAAGCAAAGGAAGCAAATATCAACCCAAATTTTTACATGAAGAAGAAGAAAAAAGCAACTGCGTGGGCGTAGAATGAAAAAAAATGGCAGAAGGATTACAAGGAAGAAGAAGAATAGCTTCGTATTTAAAGGAAATAATAGATAACGGTAAAAAATTAAGGATAATCCGAGCGTCCAGTAAAAAATTACCACGTGGCAGCATAATTTAGTTTCACCGATTATGCGTGGCTACGTGGCAACATCATCTGCGTGTCAGGGTCAAACCATTTGACCCTGACACGTAGTACAAAGAGACACGGTTGCTCCCTTTTTAATGCTGCACAGCTTTTCAAAAAATGTAAAATTTTTTTTAAAATATAAATAGGACACAACCGTGTCTTTCAAAAACTTTATTTTTTTTTAAAAAAATAGGACATCTTAAAAGAATTTTAAAAACAAAATAATGTTGCGATGCATCTTGGGAAATTAAAATCACGTCAGTGCATAGGAAGAATTCAAACTTCCATGTGAGGTATGTGGTCAAAATCCCCATTGGTACTTATGATTTCATTTCTTTTATTTTTTGGATGGAATTTATTAAAACTCGCCTTTAACTCTTAATTTTCTTATCTCATCCCTGGTTCTTATGTATTGAATGCTTAAATTCTTTTTTTAGCTAATTAAAATTCCAAGTTCAATATACACAACACAATATCTCCAACATTTTGCCTCCAAATGGAACCCTAATTTTGTCATCAATTTTATCTTAAATTAAATTTTCTATATATTAAAGACTGAAATTCTTCCTTAATTTAATTAAAATTCCAAATTCAACAATATAATACAATATCTTTTTTAAATTTTATTCATAATTTTGCCTAAATTCTCAATTTTCTTGTAAACATTCTAATTTCATACATAAAATTTGGAAAATTTGGGGTAATTGAGAAATTAAGTTTTCTAAAAATTAAATTTAGCCAAGTTGGAAACGTTTCAAGGGTCATGTGACTTGCACATGTCATTTTTCATCCAAAAGATAACAAAATAAAATCACAAAGTACAAATGTACTAATAATTTAAATCACTCCACATCAAAATGCAAAATTTTAAATTGCATGAGACATAAGGTGTAATTGAGCCAAACCACACATTACAAGAAAAAAATGAAATCATAGACGAAAAAATCTATCTATGAAAACAACAAAATTTGTCTCTAAATAGTCAAAGGCAAAAACTAAAATTTTCATCTCTAGTTTTGGTGTTACAAAAAGAGTGAGATAAAAAAAAAGACAATTTCATCTCAGATTTAGAGATAGAAAATTCCGTCTCAAAATAAATTTATCCTTACTTTTTATGATAGAAATATCTCTATTTAGAGATGGTAAATATATTTCTCCTTTACTCCATCTTTGAGTAGAGATAGATACTCTTATGTTAAATCTGTCACTAAATGGGAGATGGTTAATTTTTTTGTCAAATTTTTCTCTAAATAAAGATGGATATTGTTATACCAAATTTGTCTCTAATTAAGGACAAATATTGCCATCCCAAATTTTTCTTTAATTGTAGATAGATAATTCCATTGCAAATCTATCTCTTGTTAAAGATGAATCTATCTATAGCAAATCCATCTCAAATTAGAGATGGATCATTCCATCTCAAATTCATCTCTGATCCATTACAAAATCCATCTTAAAATTCACTTGACTTTTTAGAATAGCAAGGAAATTCATGCTCTAACCCTAGCTATCTAAAAATGAAAGAAAATCCTATATAAAATTTCTTAATTTCAAAGCTAATGAGCTATTTATAGAATTGCATGGTCGTGATTCATTGCAGCTAACTAATCCTTCCCCATGATGGGCTTTCTTTGGATTCTATATGACGCATGCTTCCTAGCCATGACCGTTGGGATATCTTGTCATGGTCGACGTGTTGTGCTAGCCATTGAATAAAACTTTTGCACTCAGTCCTTAGCTTCTTTAGAATAGCTTCTTTGCCCAAAATTCTTTATTTATTTATAATTCAAACCCTATAGAACAAGACAAATAATTAAACTAAAACAAAAAGTTAGACAACAAAACTCAAATTAAACTACTAAACTATTTTAAATCTAATATATACAAGATATAACAATGACTTCAATAAAACCTAGAAATAAACAGAATATTAGCCATCACAATTTGATAATTTAAGAAAAAGCAAATAATCAACAAATATTGCAATTAAGTCCTAAAATTGGGGATTTAATGGACAAATCTTCCAATTACACCATTCACATATAAATTCCAAAACAATGCATTAATTGATATAAAAGAGCTAAAGCAACAGTTAAAAATCTTGATAAGTCCTAAGAAAAACACCTAAAAGTAGAATAATTATACAATTTGGTTTAATAGAGGACTAATTGTTTAGCAAGTTTCAAACTTGAAGGATCTAATCGTGTAGAGAAATAAATCTAAGAATTGAAGTGTTTAGAGTTCTATCTTTTAAAGACTAAATTGTGTATTTATTTATACATATATATGTTAGATTTGGGTTATGCTCAAAAAATATATTTCACACGCTTACATTTTGTCATTTTAAAGTCTAAATTTCTTTCTCATGGATGCCAAAGCACTTTGTTTTGTTTAATAAGCTATCTATATGGTTTCAAAGAGACTAAGGCTATATCACACTTGACATTTTCAACCATCATTTACAAAGGACTATGCATGTTGAATCTCAATGACAAAGAATTGTCTTTGAGACTAACTTTGCTATAAATCTTGAAAAAAATTTTAGGTAATTTTGTAAGAAGGAAGTCGGTAGCCCCTATCCTTAAAATATGTTCTTTAGTAGTTATGATTTATGATATTTTGTTTTGTGTTATTTTTAATGTCAGTCACATTGTTCCACTTCCATCTCATACTAACATTTGTAACTTATCCTTCACGACCGTTGCAACAATAGTTGGGACAACAATGGCATATTTTCTAGTGCCAATATAGTTTGCTAAGTCAAGATAGTTGGAAAATAGCAATTACTTTGATGGGCAGAGACATTGGTAGATGTAATTTATGTTAGAGAGTATGGTAAAATAGTAACAATTGACATTTTTGAGTTGAATTGTCAAAGCCCTTATGATTAAGTGGTAAAGAATTTAATCTAAATAGCATAAACTTTTGAGTAAAACTAGCCTTCAATAATTTCCATTACATCTTGGGAAACTATATCATGATCTTCTTGCTTTTTTATCAGGATATCATTATTTATTGTGCACAATAAGATAGGAAAAAACTAGGTCCAATTTCTTTTGGCTTTTTTTTAATCATCTTTACATTTGGATATATTTTATTTAACACCAAGCCATTGACTTCTTCCAAATCCTCTTGGAAATGCATATGGAGAATTATATAATTCTCTTTCTACATTATTTAAGATGTCATTATTTCTTTTGTTCATTAATATAGAAAAAATTTAAAGAGTAGTTTCTTTATGCATTTACTTTCAATTTCTTCAATAGACGTATATATACACATGTATTTACTTGCCACTATACACAATATCATTAACTTCTCCAAAAAAATCACTTCATTATGTCTTAACTCTATTAAAAAACTTGATTTAAAAAAAAAGTTAGATGGAAGAAGGAAAAAGAGGGGGAAAAAAAAGAGAAATACTTTGGGAATCACTTTCTAGTTTTGTCCTCAATCAAGTAGTACATCATAGTACTTATATAATCAAAGTATAGACACTTAGCCATTATCATAAAAGCTTGTTCATAGAGAGCTTGAGTTCTTTATTGTACGGTTGTCTTGAAAGTGAAAAATAATATTTTATAACTATATATGAATCTTGAGACATGATTGAATCGTTGGAGACCTCAGCTCTCTATATACTCACCCTTATCATAAACAAGCATCTTTCATAAACCCCAAATGGCCACATCAAAGAAGTATACTTACATGTGACATGTGGAAATTAGCTATAGTTATATATATATATATATATAAGATATAGACATTTTTACAACTTAACACTACGTGATAAATTCGTTCAAAGAAGTTCCTCCATATCTATATATCATGACTTTATCTAAAAACTTGATAGTAAATGCTTAAGAAACTACATATAAGTTTTGTGTATTAAGATATGTTTAGGAATTAAATCATTGTTGCTTATCTACTTCAATTTTGTGTATCATGATTGATCTCAAATTTTTGCTTTTGATGTCATGTAGTTGTTAATTATATTACTATGGCTGAAGCCCTTGGAATCTCCCCCTCAGCTCTAGTAGCTGGGCTTGTTGCAAATAATATTTCAAGTGTTGTGCATTTTGTGACATTATTTGCATTAGCCTCTAGAGTACTTCTTGAGGATGAAATATTGGGAGAAGGTATGTCAAATTCTGTTATGTTTTGTCCCTAAATGAATCATATGCACTTTCCATGTAAAATAGTTAATTTCCACATAATTCTTACTTATTAAGGTATTACAATTTTTCTACCTATTTAATAAAAAAACTTTTAAAAAGATTAAGTTAACAATGAATGGACATGCTAACAGATTATATGCATTTCTTAATAGGATTCATTTATAATATATTTATAAATCTATTCATAATTGATTTGATATGTTTACATTTAACATAATAGTTTACCTAAGAAAAGTTTTTCAATTAACAATCTTTGTCTAAATCAATTAATTGAATAATAATTACCTTAAAGGACTTTTGGCAGGTGCTAAATTAGATGAAAACTTTAAATTTAGTCTTTGTTATTAACATTTATTAATTTTAAATTTTAAATTTTATGAATAATATATATAATAGGTTTTATAATAGAGTTTTTATAATTTTAAAAATTTAAATTTAATTTTTGTCATTAAATTTTTAAAAATGTAATTAAATTATTCTGATATTGCTTTATATATGTATGCCAACAAAAGAGGTATCAGTCAATATATGATGAAATAAAATTAATTCATATGAATAGTATATGATGTGACTTAAATTGAATTACCTAGAGTAAATTGGCATGACTACATAAGTAGTATATACTTAAAGCGTGAAAATAATATCTAATTGATTGCGTTAATAGAATTTACTTTTTTGATGTTATTGAGAAGTTTGAATTTTGACTCTATTTTATATTCACTCAACCTTTATCATATAAATTAGCCTAAATGATTATGTAAGTAAAATTTAATAATGGATTTACATAAATTTAATAACAAAAATTAAATTAAATTAAAATTTTTAAAATTATGAAATGTATATTTTATTTTAATTGCAATACTAGTACTTAAAATTATAAGTCAAAGAATAGTATAACTTTTTGTTAAAAACAGAAGAGACTGCTATAACCATGACAAGAAACAGAATTATCACGTGCAATGCACATGGAACCAGCGTGGGCTACAAGATAAGGCAGTGCTTTCCATCGGATATGGCTACCTTGGGAATGCCGTCGCCGATCAGTATCAGCGACGTCCTCTCTCGGTCGCAGCCAATCCCATCGTGGCACCGTTCGTCCCACTGTTCCCGCTATGGCCGCTCCAACCCATTCCCACCACCTGAGGCTGAAACCTTATCTGAAAGAACCACAAGACCATTTCCGAAGAGGCTGAGGCCTTCCATTGGACGTTTCACCGTTAGGTCGCGGCTGAAATACCCCATCGTATCTCCTGATGACCAGTGGGGCACATGGTCCGCTCTCTTCGCCCTTGGTGCTTTTGGTCTATGGTAATAACATCTCTCTCTTTCTCCTTTCTATCATTTGCAATTTGGTGCTTTTTTCTGCTTATTTATTTTTTTGGTTGCCCGAAAGTGGGGAAAAGTTAAATGAGAATTTTACTTTTTGAAATGGATAGTTGACTTGGTTGTACTGAAGAGAACCAAGTTGCTCTGCTCTTTGCAAAAGCATTATATAAATTCGAAGCCTACGTTATTCTTGGGACGAATTTTATTTCTTCTTGCGAGGGGGGAAAAACTAGAAAGGAAGGGAAAAATTTTCCAGTTCCGAGCATGTGATTCCCAAAACTGTTCACAGTTTTGTATGGGCTCCACACTCCTTGTACTTACTCATAGCAGGAAAGCAAAATGGCTCACAATCATTACATCACAAATAGTGTCAATCTAGATTCATAGTTCTCATGTGCTTTCTCCTTTTCCTTTTATTATTTCCGGTAACTCAGAATCTTCACATAATATTGTCACTACTCACCAACACTACTATTGCTGACTAATTCTCTGAATTTATCTATTTTCAATTTAGAATTTTCTCTTTTTCTTACATGTTATCTTGGAATGTAATTATATATGGAATTATTAGCTTTGCGGGCATATCTGGGTAATTTAGTCGTAAATGAACATATTTTATGTGAAATGCAATGTCAGAGAAGACCAAGATTGGAAGCATGGTAAGTGCGGCCCCGGTGAGCACCTTAGTTGGCCTTGCAGCAAGTAATCTAGGAATACTTCCTTATGATGCCACGGCTTATTCAATTCTATTGGAGTTTCTGCTACCCTCAACTATTCCATTGCTATTGTTTAGAGCAAACCTGCATCATGTGGTGCACTCGACGGGGACACTGCTGTTAACTTTCTTGCTAGGGTCAGATGATGTGACTTCCTTGGGATAGTCCTGTGCGCTCAAACATTCCCATAAAACCAGAAACGCTCCTCTGTCTGTTTTGTTGTCCGTGGAAAAGTTGCATAAATTTACCTTAAATGATCTTCCCATTTGGGATTGTTAATGCTTTGCAGCAAAATTAAAAGGGAAGAAAAGCAAAAGAAAAAAAAAATTGAGTATGAACTAGATTGTAATGGATATACCAAAATAATATCAGATTGTTGATAAAATTGAAGTTAAATGGAGGTATTTTAATTAGTTATTCTTGAGATGCAATTGTATTAATGATGACAGAGCCGGAACATTTGAATAGTCAAATGCTCTAATGTCCTGTTCTTGACGTGTCTCAGATATGATTTTGATTTCTTTTGAGACTGGCTTCTTGAAAAAAAGGAATGATAGATTGTGAGCTGGACCTACATGGGTTTATGGAGGCTTCACAGTTTAAGATTTTGAATAACTGGGTGTCTTCAAAATTCTGTGAGTTCATTATTTCTTATGCACTTAGTATTTTGTTACCATTTTGCGAGAATCCAATAGTTTTTTTTTTTCCAATGTACACTTTATTGGTTAAAGGACAGTGGCTTTTGAATATATATATATATATATATATTAGAATTTTGATACCACAACTCTTTTTGCATCTATTATGGAAATCAAATTTGATTGTTTCAACTTTCGAGAGTGAAACAGAGCAGAACAAGTTGCATTCTAAAGGAAAGGACCTCTAAAATTCCATTACACTAAAATGATACACTCACGATTATGTGGCAATTATGTCATGAGCTTTTATAGAGCTGTTTTTTGCTACTACAGCCAAATTCTTTCCCTTACTTTAGTTGGTTAGCTCAGAAGCCATAGTCAGTGAAGAAATCTTTTGAACAGCACTGGAATATTTTTCTATCTCTAGAGTAATTTGTTGACAGGCATCAAAATTGGTAAGGTAGCTTTTACTTAGAGGGATTGGGTGTAGTTGGGCCAGTTGGCCAGCATGATTTAGTCAGTGTACCCCTGAATCTATTTTGTTGTCTCTACTTATGGTGAAATCCAATCTTTAGTGCACAACGTGAAGTGTCATCAGATTATGGTGGATTCAGAATCTATTCTTTTATGTTATTTCAGAGAATAGTCTGGCCTGTTAATGCTTGATAGTTATAATCATTATTGTTTTTATTTGCCCTCAGGAAAGGATGGAATAGTTGTAATGTCAGACAGTGAAACATTGTTTATTTATAATGGTGTTGTGGATTTTTAGTTTTGTTACTTGTATCTTAATCTTGTGGATGGCAGTTACTTCTATCTTTGGAACTCTAGTAACATTTTTGATAGTGCCAATGCGGTCTTTTGGTCCTGACAACTGGAAAATAGCAGCTGCTCTCATGGCTACCGATATTGGTGGATGTAAATTCTTTGACAAGTTGCAGCCAGTTTACTTGTAGTTTGCATCTGTGCTTAAAGTAAGGATACAAATCATTAATTTATTAAGTTAGTTGCAGATTTTATGTTAACTTTCTTCATCTCTAATCGGTGGTAATGTTGTATTATAAGTGGCATGGTGCTTTAGCTTCATTTTTCCTGTTTCATTTTATCATGTCCATATTTATCATATATATGTAAGATTTAATGAAGGAATTTCTTGATATAACTCTGAAACAGGTTTAATTTAGCTAATATAGTACTTTATTTCTTTTCTTTGGCTTCTGTATGGGACTCTCTGATCAAAGGGATGCCCACTGAATGATGTATGACAAAACATTGGCATGCTTAACCAAAAGGCAAAATTTAGAGATGAAGGAATGGCAAAAATTAGTCTACTGAAGTTGTAAAGTTTCTACATATATGTACCGGCTTTAAATTCAGTGTGTCCACTGGACTAAGATGAGGCAATGAGGATGAAGAATTTGTCGTGACTTCATGGATGTTTATCTTGCATTGTCTTTGACATCTCGAATTTAGTACTTAAAACACTTTGGGTGCTCTAAGTTTGGAACTTCAGTCTTGGCCATTTTGCCCCAAAAGGAATTTTCATATGCATTCATTTTTACAAGTATAATAAAATAACTGAATGAGTTTCCTTTGTCCATTTCCTGCCTGCTCGGGTTGATTGCTGTAGCTGTTAATTATGTTGCTATTTCAGAGGCGCTTAGTATGTCTGCTTCAGTTTTAGCTACAGGAGTGGCTGCAGACAATGTTATCTGTGCTGCATATTTTATGGTATTGTTTATGCTGGCTTCTAAAATACCTCCTGAAGCTCCAGCCTCAACCATTGGTATGATTTCTTGCTTTTTTCACATCCTGTTGGGCTGCAAGATAAACATCTATTTAGCTTTTCCTCTAGTTCGCCTGATATTTTAGGATATTTGCTGTTTTTCTAGGCTTTTGCCTTTGAGCCGCAAATTTTGGATTCTCTATTTTATTTGATGGTAAGTCTGTTAATATTGCTGGATAATTGTAATTTTTTTTTATTTGGTTATATTACATTTTACAAGTCATGTGCTATTTTGGTTCACGATGATTAAAATATTCCATGTATTAAGAATTGGTTGTCCATATATCATTTGAGGTATAGTGAACACACAAGCTCCCTATATTTAGATTCTCTCCCCTGCCAGTGTCACACAAAAAATGAATAATATGAAAATTAATTACGCTGAAAAAGAAAAAATCAGATGTAGTTATAGAAAACATGTATTTAAACATTTTGCTCTGACCAGGTTTCCATCTCGGCTGAATCATTGACCCTCTCCCTTCACTGGTTTAGTTGTTGGTTTGGTTTTTAAATCATTGCAAATTAAATAATTTTTCCTAGAAAAGCACAAACCATATAAATTTAAATATTTTCTTTTGTACCCATTCACCCGTCACAGTACTTGATTTTCGGAATGTTCAATGTTTTTTGTCCATAAATGTGATTTATGAAAATAAAAATTGTCATGCAATGATCTAAGCTAATGCAATGAAGAGAAAAGGGAAAGTACTTATTTATACAAATGGTCTTAGGAATGAACCTTCTTGATGCAGCTAATTCCCTAATGTAAACAAAAGATGATTTTTTACACGTGGAGAGTTTAATGAGAAGCTGTTGGAGATTTATTTTGTGGAAATGATGGGTACATAAGATCTTGAATCTAGATCCAGGTATTCTTTCTATTAAGTGGTGTAAAATTAAAATTGTCTGTCCATTATGAAGAAGTCAAACTAATTTAATATCATTTTCAAATGGAAAATTTGGGCCGATGACAAAGCTAATATTGGCAGATGATGCGATGTATATGGAGTCCAACGATGAGAGCAAGGTTCCCGTGTTGCAGTTTGCTACTGCACTTGCTATATCGTTTTTAATATGTAAAGCTGCCCAAGGCCTAACAAAATTATCTGGAGTTCAAGGAGGAACTCTCCCAGGAATTACAGCTATCATAGTGATTTTAGCCACCCTCCTCCCAAGGCAGATGGGTCCCTGGGGCCTGCTGGTCATACTGTTAATCTGTGAAAGATTCTTTTGTTTCACATGATCAATACTGACCACTTTGGATGTGGATTTTCCGGTTCTGAGGCATGTAAATCTTTATTTCGACAATTATGTTAAAGGCTTCTAAAACTCTTTCTATAGCTGTTTTTTGGTAGTGGGGCTGAGTAGATCAAGCGGGAAAAAAAGAGTGGGGAGCTTTGAAGTTTGAGGTTCCAAATATCTAGGCGGACTGGATTTAGGGTTGCTGATAGCTTGGGTTAGGATTATATGGAAGGAAAGGGGTTCCAAAAGTGGAGTGACTGAATTTTTGGTTGGTTCTAGGCTCCTACCGGGCAGAAATACATGTGGCAAACAGTGAACAAAACTATGATCTACGATCCTGGGATTATAAGCAGTAATACATATTCCAATTTTTTTCATTTCCACCCTTTCCCTAGCCATCTAAACTCGTTGGAAGACTTAAAATGGCAATCAACATCTCTGTAGACCATATTCTGCGGTCTTGTATCTCTTAAGCTTGTGGTTTTCTGATCCTTTTGAAGTCTACACGATACAGGGAGACCAGACCATCCAAGTAGTTAACTGTGTGAACTCAACTGTCAAGCATTTGTGCACAAGAGTTACAACACATTTGCAATACACAACATTTACGACCCTTTATTGGAGTACTGGAAAATTTTCATGTGATGCATTAAACATGTAAAGAACAAAAATGATATAAAATCAATTTTTTGAAGAACTCATGAAAAAGGTTGTGTTTTTACAACTTAGCGTTCATGCATACTGATAAACACAAACTCAGTTTTAAACATAGAGGTCAGAAAAAAAAAACCTCTCTTGGCCATTTGTGTATTTAAAGTATATAAAATGTAATCATGGTTAATGATGGATGCATAGCTGGAGGTTCTATCTTCTATGTTCTTGCAGAGCTAAGGTTTTTCTTTCATAATAGGTATGTTACTATGTTAACACCCACTTTTGCTGTTTGATTAGATTTTCCGTCATAAGAACTCCGTTGATATAACAAAAAGCTCAATTTCTGTGTTTGCCAGCGTGGTATAATAGTGAGGTCATTAGTTATGAAAAAATATGCTTGCGCCATACTTCCATGATTATAAAGGTACGTTTGGTATATCTTATAATAAAGGAATGATAGTATAAGCTAATACAATACATTATAAACTTATCATTTGTTTGGTACATATGATGTATTGTATAAGTTTATACATCATGCCTCTCTTATACATCAAAATGATGTATAATTTAATCATGTCTTGGGTGGTGAGATTAGGCCTGGTTAGGTTTTAATATATAAAACCTTATTAATATTTTTTTATTTTAATTCTTCACTTATGGAGATATTCATTGACTAATTTGGGATTGGGTTTAATTAATACTAATTAGAATCGAGTTAATTGCGCTATTTTTTAATTTTTGGTAAAAAATTATAAAATGATCCTAAAAAATAAAATTTTTATATAAGTCCTTATAAAATTACATTTTATTACTAAATTTTTTTATATAAGTCCCTATAAAATAATTTTTAAAAAAAATTAATTGGATTGGAATATATTATGTAAAAACTAATTTATTATTGAACTCAATCTAGTTGGTTTAGTATGAGATTGGTTTTTCAAACTAGCTAAGTCTATTTTTTAATATTTGTTAAAAATTATAAATTGACTTTATAAAAAATAAAAATTTCACATGGGTCATTAAAAATTATATTTTGTTCTTAAAAAAAATAAAATTTTCATTAGATTAGTTGAAATTAGCTAATATGGCTAACTTGACTTAGTATGCTAAAATTATTTTTTTAGCTATTTAGCCTGATGTAACCTAGACGAGATTAAGTCACTCAAATCACTAGATAACCATACACTATATGTAGTCCTATTCACTCATACTTTTTTTTTCTAAAAGTTAATATAACATAATAATTTTACATAAAATATAATATATTTTTTTAAGTAAAGGATATTTTTGTCAAAAGAATTGATTTTTATCCTATCTAGCATTATATAGTATATTACCAAATAAATGATATTATTATCCTATAAGATGCATTATCTTATACAATATCATACCAAACATTGCATAATTTTAAAATTTTATTAAACATTATCCTATCAGGCCTTATCCTATATATCATGCCAAACGGGCCCTAAGAAAAACTTGAATCCATACAGTGGGCAGCAGCTAAACCTTGCTTTTTTCTCCCAACTTCATTAGGTTGGTTTAACTTTTGTTTTGACTTCACAAAAAGGTTTTTTTGCTTTTCTTACTTATGACATCATATTACTTGAAGCAACTTCTATAAGCCGAATGATACTCTTGGTAAAGATGAATATGATATAATAATGACCTTTGGGTTTAAATAAAGAGGGGAGGATAATTTCAAAAGCCACCTTAGTTTTATATTTCCAATTTTTCTCAATTTAGAGGAGAAAGCTTTTCCAAGTAAGGAAAAGAAAATTATGATTTAACCATCCGTTCTCTCCGTGTTCCATTTTCTTTGCACTCCTTCCCTTCTCTTAAGCCATGTTTGATAGATAGGAGAGTTGAATATTGAAAAGGGAAATGAAGGTGAGATTGGGATAAAAGCAAGTTTGGTAAGTGGAAGCAGTTCTTTTCCTTGGGTGAGTTTTCTCTTACTAACATAGGAGAGTGCAATCCTTTACGTTGTGATGGAGAAAATTTTTACTGGGTAGGAAAATAAAAATTGAAGTCATTTTGTCCCTTCTTCAAATAATTTTTTTTCTTATTAAAGGTAATCAAAAATGAAATTTTAAATTAAAATATTATTTTATTATTGTTATTGGTAATTAAAAATAATTATTTTATTATTTATTATTATTAGTAATTAAAATAAATATTTCATTACATTTTATAATTATTAATAATTAAAAAATAGTTATAAGTATTTTGATCTTTTAATTCTCTTCTCATTTTATTTTATGTCATTTCTATACAACCAAATATAAAAAAAATAAAAATATTCATATTTCTTTTTCCATCGTACCAAATACAATTATAAGGTATAAGATTTCTTTCCAATCTCATTCTTGTTTTATCAAAAATTAATCATCTATACCAAACAAAGCCTTAGGATAAAAGAAGCAAGGAATCCCAAAAAAAGAAAAAAATGAATAGGGAGAGAAGAAAGGAAAATGAATGATTAAATGGTAATCTCTCTTTCTCTTGTTTGGAAAATCCTCCATTTTCCTCCCTTCCTTATAACAAAGTCCCAAATAAGGAAGAGGTTTTAATGAACTTTCCCTTTCCTTTTATTCCCTCTATTTTTCTCCATCCAAACACGCTCTTAGTGTTTTTACTTGGATATTAAATCCTGAAATATTTTATCTAATGACCAACATGATTTGAATCTGAAAAGATCTCATTTATTTTTTAATTTGGTGATTATTAGCTGATATGACCTAAGCTAATTAAAATGAGATATATTGCCCAGACATTTTTTGCTGTGATTGGAGCTAATGGGAGTGTATGGAATGTCATTAAGATTGCTCCGAGTATTTTCATGTTTGCACTAGTCTAAGTTGTAACACCTTAACCTCTAGCTTTCTTATTTCAACAATCATGCTTAGCTTCATACACTTTACATGAAAGACAATATATATTTAATGGTATTTAATTGCATTACGTAAGGCTTTATTTTTTCATTTTATGCTTCATGGACCATGTAAACTTATCAACATCATTTTCCATCCATGACATATCTATACAAGTTAGAAATATCACAAAACATCTCAAGAGTCTCAGGTTTTAAATCACATTCCATAAAATCAATATTTTGCTCTCAGGTTACTGTTATAGCTATCTAGTGTAAACTTTAAAAATGCATAACTAATTTAAAAAATAATCATGCATATGATAGTTTTCTGGAAAGTTCTGGATGTTAACCAATGATAAAAATAATTCCAAACCAAAATAGAAGCATTTAGCCCCCAAAAATTAATGGAACAGTAACAAAGATCTAGCTGCATTACTAGTACTATTGTGCAACTTTAAAAATGTGGTTCTCTTTCTATAGGCCTCTAATTGGGGTGCTCTTAAGTGCTACAAAAAGCTTATCATGTCTAGTCTATGCCTATAAAATTTCATAAATATTAGATATCATTTGACCCTCGGATGACTAAAGAAAGAAACTGAGCATATGAATAGTGTTATTACCATTTCTACAGAATTTTTCTAATTTTGAAAAATCATAATAAATTCTTTAGACCTCCAAATTAGGTGCTCTTTAGCTCTATGAAAAAAATCTAGATGAGATCTCCTACTAGCCAAATTTCATGCAAAAACTCACTCATTTGGTTAGATTTTGGTTCAACTCATAAATTGGTCACTTTTGAAATCTAAAATGGGTTCTTAACATGCCAAAAGACCTTCTAATCTATCCATAGCCACTTGGGCATATCCAAAAGCACATTTAAAGCCTATGGAAGTATTCCAAAGGGTTCAAATCATCATGGAGCTAATTCTCACTATGCTACTTGCACTTATACACATGCACATAAAGGCTTCTTGGTGGCAAAAACATACACACTTATTCATATGGTTCCAAAATCAATACATACATTATCATTATACATATTTGGACATGTTCAAGTGTCTATATTATATATATATATATTATGTGATTACATCATTTGACATCAATATATATATATATAAATGGTTAAATAACAAAGCCTTTGTCAAAATCTTGGTCATCAAAGTTATTGGCTCCTATTTCTTGGACTACTTGGTTCACCTACACATGGTTAAACATTTATAGAAGAAAAGTGAAAATCCAAGAATTCCAATAGCTCTTTACCCTTTCAAACATACATAATAGATGCTAAAACATGTCAAATAATACATTATGGCCTTTAATTTACTAGTGAACATACATAAAGTATTTCTCATGCTCAAGAAACTCATACACATCATACATAGGCTCTTAAGGACATTGGTCTAACCTCAGTCATTTTCCTTGAGACTTTTGGATTTGTCTCACTTATTTTCAAGGAACTTTTCAATAAGCTTAATTCTTCTTAAGACTTTTGGCTTTGTCTCACTAAATCCTAGGGACTTTTGGTTTATCCTCACCCATGCTGAGAAATTTTTGGTATAACCATACCCATTTAAACCATAAAGCATTTATAAACTCATTTCAAAGAGCATAATGGTACCATAACATGTAAACCATAGCTAGAAACATATTTCATAGTTCAAATATACAAACAAACATTTAAAAATAAGCAAACATCTAAGGCATGTATGTGGGAAAGGTTAAAGAGCTACTTTAAAGCAAGAAAGCAAACTTTTTCCTTGATTATTTTTTCCCTTTCTTAGCCACACACTTGCAATGAGGTAGGGCTTGATTGTTTTGGTCTAGACACATCAAATAGGATACAATTACATCATTGGAACAAGCTTTGGTATCATACATACTCTATGTGAAGCTACTTTGTTCTATAGCTCAATTACGATTCCATACAAAACCTAAGGAAGCAACTAGGGGAATTTATGATCTTGGCTTTATTTTCTCCTTTAATCAAAGTTGCTTAACTCCATTTAAACTCCTTGGAGTCATCACAATTTTATTTTAAGGAGTCTAATTATTAATTATTTTTTTATATCTCATTATGGAGCTTCTATCTCCATCTCACAAACTAAGGCTTCTAAATTTTTTTTCAAGGCCTTTAATGTTTTTTTATCATATCTAGTCTCATTCTAGCCTTAGAAAATTTTAAAACACTCCCTAGGCACAAGAACCATATTTGGCCGAGACAAGCATAAGGTTTTGGACCCATGGAACTTGCTTTGTTTTCTTGAAGGGAATGACACTTGGAAAACTTCTTAGATGTCTTGGGGACTCATATATACTCTTAGATGACTTGAATTATCACTAAGAAACTTTATACATGTCAAGGTGCAAGTAAATCCCTAGCTTTTGCAACTTTAATTATAATGCTTTTCTTTGGAACTTCATTGCATTTTCTAGTTTCCCACACTCTAAAGCCTAGGTTTCTTGTTTGGTCTTAGTCAAAAATTAATCCCTTCTACATGTTCTCTACTTGGCCGAACAACACACAAGAGAGAACCACAAGAAGAAAGCAAGAAAGGCAAAGGAAGTTACCTTGTTTCAAGCCTTTTCAAAGAGTCTTTTCTTTTGCTAAAGGCTTCTCCTTGAAATTCTAATATCCTCCCTCTGAACTAGACCCAAAACAATCCTAAATCAAACACCAAGACCAAAGAAAGAAAGAGGAGAAGGAGGAGAACAACAATTGTGAAGGAAGAACCATGAAATTATATGATTTTCCTACTTTTTTCCTTGGTTTTTCTTCTTCTTCTTCTTCTGATCCTCTTGTGCATTATATTTTGTTGGCCTTTCCTTTGTTTTGGATAGAACCAAAGTCGGTTAAAAGATGGGGAAGAGATGGAACGTGTTTTATGGAGCCAATGAGTCACTTTAATAACCTTTATACTTTTCATTTTAGTCCATTTTCTTGGTTCCTTTCATTTAGGCTCAATTTAATTCCTTTTCAAAATTTGTCTTTTCCATCATAATATTTAGGCTCTTAAACTTATAAATTGGATTTGGTTTCACTAAAAAAGGATTTAAAATTATTCTAAACTATTTAGTCAAAAGTTTGGTTAATTGGCGGCCAAAATCACTCATCGGAGGAGTTTTAGCTGTTCTAGGGGTTTCTATAATTTTTGAGGTCTCTGAAAACTCTATAAAGTTCAAAATTTTCATTTAAAAAGCCCTTTTATGAGTTTTTTAAAATTTTTAAAAATTACAAAGATGCCTCAACTTTCTTTTACAAACTTTTCTAGCTCATCTGGTTCAGGCTTTTGGGCAACTCAAACCTCAAATGTTTATTTTTTATTATTTAAAATTTTATCCTAATTTTATTTAGCCTTAAATTATTCATTTTCAGGAGACTTGCTTTTATAACTAACTCATTTCTGACATTTTAACGAAAATAAGATGTTACACAAGTAACCATCCATCTTGTCGTTATTCTTAGGTTGGGAAAGTTATTTCAGTTTGATTTGAAGATGATACTCCTAGCATCTAATGCCAATATAGGAGGCCTTACGACTACCTGTGGGATGGCCAAAGCAAAATGCTAGGAATCTTTAGTTGTTCTTAACATTCTTGCAGGCATTTTTAGCTTTGTTGTTACCATTTTCCTTGATATTGGATTTGGGCTGATGGTTCTCAAACACCTTCAGAAATGAAAATTTTGTAGGGGTTTAGAAATAAGTGTTACTATAACTTATTTGAAGTCATGATTCTAATAGTTTAAGATATCATTTTGCATATAGTTGATGGTGACCTTACTTTCTTTCCATTATGCTTCATATCCTTTCCAACAAAAATAATGTAGATTTCATTGCAAGTGTCAAACCCTTGGGTAGATTGGGGTTGTTCTTGTCTAAATGGAAACAAGTTTTTTAATTGGATCTAATTCAGTTGATTGCACAAGCAATGATTAAATATATTGTAACTTAATTTTCCAAGTAATCTTACTTGCACAACCTTTTTTTTTACAACAATTACTATGTGAAATATTATATGTAAGTTTTATTGAGTCCATTTAAAAAGGTTTAGTTGAGATGAATTAAACTGAAATTTAATGATTCAATTGTTCTGTACATATTGAGTAGAGTTGAATTCCTATCCTCTTTATACTGGCTTAGTATATTTATTAATTAGTAGTATTTACACATATTATTAGTATTCTATTTAGACATGTGTTATCATTTTCGTAAAGAATATATCTTGTCATGTTGGAATTGAACTAATCAATACAATTATCTATGACTCTTCTTTTGGCCCTTGACATCCATGTATTTGAAGTACATTCTTATATGAAGGAGACACATTATTTTGTAAAATAATAATAATCATAATAATATTGAGAAGAGTATTTTCAATTTTTTTTATGTTATGGTTAAAATGTCATGATTAAATTTAGGCTTAACTAAATTATCTTCTATGATAGCTTAGCACATTAAAAATTTTTTAACTCCATAACTTTTTTTTAAAAAAAAAAACAAATTAATTTGAAAATATGTACTTTCTTTTTACCAAGCAGATGCCTTGTATGCTTGAATGAACATTAAAAAAACTATAAATGACCCAACAAACTAATGTAAAAAAAGAAACATAAACTCGGACTAAGAAATTAAATTTGCAAAAAAATTTTCAAGTCTATTGTTGAAATCAATGGGAATAAAAATGGTTTAACAAATTTTATTTAGAACAAAAAAGAAGGATTCAATAAAAGGTAATGTATTGATCTATCTATAGAATACAAGATCCAATAGGAATGTAGTTATATCTATTTTGACTTAAAGTAACAATTTTGACTTATTTAACTAGTCTCCAATTTCTATATACGATTGCGCTTGTTTGTACAAGTTTTCACATTGTAGAACTCAACATTAAGCACCGGAGCAAAAAGTAGGAAGTGTGAGATGATAATTTCTCTTAACACTCTAGCCTCTATCCTATTTCTTTTTAAAATGGAAATATGCTAGTGCCTTTACCACATAATATTCGAAAAAGAAAAAAATAAGGAAAGAATGATCTCAACACAACCACTGTTGAAGCCCCTCTCACCTACTGCTTTTTCGGCCATCAATGCAGTTGATGCTCATGAAACAATTTAGTTAGAAGATGAATGTTGCATAATCAGAGATCTCAAGAAAATCTTAATAGCTAACCAAGGCTCTTACAAGAACCAGTTTGTTTCCCTTTATTTCCCAACTAATTTGACTTGAAGCACAACTTATCACTCTTCCCACTAACAAACATGTTTTGTTCTCCTCATTAGAAAATGCGCTTATGGAATTGGTTACTTTAAATCTTCTGCGTGACTTGATTTCCTATTTACTTGTGAGTATAACTTGGTTGCTCCTTAAAAGTCATTAAGTTTAAGGCTATGTGCTACACCATCCAACCAGCATGACACTCTTAGTGCCTTAGTGAGCCTTTGCTTATCATCCCCAAAGGATCCATCTTCACTAATATAATCAGCAGCCCAAGAGAAGATAAGGCAATATGGAATTAGCACCACTTGAAGTACATTAATGAAACGTAGAAAACCAAAGCCACTTCAAAACAATGACTTACCTTGTCATACTTCTTCCCCATGCCCTAATACTTGCCATTTTTAAGTTACAAATTTCCTTCCTCTTTCTTCTTCGTTGCTGCCTCAATTTTTTCATTATTATTCAATTCCCATAGTGCTTTCTCTTTTTAATGAGAAAAAAGCTAAAATGTATTAAAAAGGTACAAATGTAACTAAATTTGAATATGCAAGCAACTATATTTCTTTAACGAAGATCTCTTTCATTAAAAAAACATAAGATAGAAGAAATGAAAATAACAAACTATACATCACAATGAGAAAATAAAGTATGTTGCAAGTTAACTTTTTCCTTCTTTCTCATTTTCATTTCTCTAAGAAATGATATAAGATTCCTTCATGATCTATAAAATGAAGCAAAAATCAACAATTGCTCAATGGAACATATGAACACTAGTATAATTGCTTCCTAGATGCCTCAAACTATTAAAAAAAAAGCATGTAAAAGAGGTTAAGTAATAGTAGGAATAAACATACCTTCACTAGTTATGAATTCCAAGGGCTTTGTGTCATCAATTCTTTTTTTCTCAAACATTGTGCCATCATTTGCCGTAGCTACATAGCTAACTATCATAACAATTAACAATATCAAAAAATTGATCAGTACACTGTGACCTCCTCCATACTTCTTTCTTTTTCGTTATAGATAGGAGACATTAAATATAATGGAATCGTGATCTTGGCATTTCTTTTTAGAAAATGACCACGGTTGCTCTTTATTCTGTATCAATCATATCATGTATGTCATATGCACATACAATGAGATTTTTACTAAAAAGTGTAATTAAGCATTGGAGTCAAACAAATTAGTATCATCCCTTAGGTTATAAAAGGTGTAAGTTGACTTAAGGCCTATTTGGCAAACAAAAGATAATACTTTTAGTTATAATTTGACTTAGATTTCACCTAGACAATAGGAGAGTCATCATTTAAACTCTTAGTTGAAATTATTAGGAGGTTCATCATTATTAAGGGATGCTTCAGAAAAGATCTACAAGCAAGAAAAACCTTTAAAGATCATCTTTCCTCTTTACTTTGTCTTTGTAATTGATTCGTGTGAAAAATAGTGAATCAAATCCAACTTATTCCAACAATAAGGATATTCTGACTTCAAATTTTAGTTGTTCTTCTATCACCATATTCAAATTCTGAATGTACTATAGCAATAGTTTACCTTTGCTCCTAACAAATAAGCCTGCAATGCAGAATATTCAAAGGGATCAATTTGCCAACCTTTTTTTAGAGTTACATCAAATTCTTGTTTGAGAAATTGATGTCCAAGAGTTGTCTAATCAATCATGTCAATATAATGCATAGCTAACTCATCATGCATACACAAATATCGCTATTTATGCAATCTAAAGTTGGCAATCTTTCGAATTAGTAAAAGAGAAAAATCAAAGTTCTTTCCTTTTGTTCTTAGATTCATAAATTTTATTTGGTGTAAAAGGAGTATGAATGTATTTGTACATGAATTGTGATTGACTAGAGTTAACTAGCTACTTAACTATGTTCTAAATTGCCTCACTCTATCCTCTCCACCAACGTTGAAAAAAAGTCGACAATAAACCAAATAGAATCTCATAATTAACTTCAATTTTTCATTTGTATGGTACATCTTATTTCATAGTCAAATTGACATGCAACTGGGATAGTTCAAGAGACCTATAATAAGAGCAAAGAGGGTTCTTAAGTTTTTGGTTTAGCTTTACCAAACGACCATGGATTGGGTATTTGATTAATAAATTTTAATTAACTCAAGACTTTTCAATGAAGTTGGACTTCCATCTCAAATATTTGGTAGAACATGCTATATATCATAATTCGTAATCAATAAGTTGAAAGCCTAATTAACAAGGTGAAAGTGAACGAACTGA
This sequence comes from Erythrophleum ivorense, assembly GCA_026724425.1. NCBI lineage: Eukaryota > Viridiplantae > Streptophyta > Magnoliopsida > Fabales > Fabaceae > Erythrophleum > Erythrophleum ivorense. Next base: position 48,098,502 of record JAIUCV010000008.1, on the reverse strand, counting down.
AGTAAAAAAAAAAAAATCTGACTTTCTAAGAGAAAAGGGTGGTAAGCTGGGAAACTTCAAATGGAACTAGAAATTAAGTTGAAAGAGTTAAACAAGGAGTAATCAAATTTTTATGACCCCACATATGAATCAAGAGTACATTAAAATCTAACTTGCTAGTTTGATAAACAGGCGAGTTTTACTTAGTCACAACCTCTACTCTTGTTCATGGGAAGGCTCTAAAATCTATGCTTCTCTATTAGAAAATCTTCATCCTACTTAACAAACCCAAACTACATTGGTTTTTTCTAATTAATCTTTAAACCAACATGCAATAAAGAAGGCTTTCAACATACAATCTAAAATTATGTCATTCGATAATTTGAAATATGATGTAACAAATAAAAAAGTCTTGACAAGAACAAAACATTGATATGTGTAACACCATCATTTATAACTCATACTCATCATCCCTTACATGCTCATGTGAGATATAATATGCATGTTGTAAAGCAATTGAAGGGGCTAATCGATGGAACAAAGAAAGATGCCATACCTCATGAGGGGGACATGCCAAGTCATGAGTTAGATGCCTTTAACTCTTTCTCTTTTTTTTCCTCTCTTAATTTTAAAGATGCTAAAGAGATTTGTTAATATGTCACATCAAATATGATCTTCCAAAAAAAAAATTCAATGGCAAACATTTTCGTTCTATAGAATGAATTGGAATACACAATCACTGTCAAGAAATGTCAAACTTGAAGTTCTACATTCAATTCAAGAACAAGTACAAATCTCTATATAACTTTATTAGTTTTAAATAGCAAATTAGAATTATGAAACAACAATAACAGGAGGAAGATAGAGTTGCAATTATTAGATGATATTAGAATGAAGAAAACAATGTCATAGCAAAGAATTCCTAAAAAAGTAAATTTCCTCTAATCTCTGTCACTTATTCGAGAAAATGGAGATTGAAAGTAAAGTCCAGTTAAAGAATACTTCCAAGAACTAAAAATAAAGAGGAAGAATGACTGGTAGTACCTATAGAAGTGAATGTTGAGCAAGAGAATGCGAAGGTAACAGATCCTGTAACAACCAGGAAAAAGAAAGAAGAAGAAAAGAAAAGAGAAAAGAAAAAGGAAAGAAAAGAAAAGCTGAAAATTTTTAGAAGCTAAAAATTTTCTAAGTCTGCTAGCTACAGCCCGGCTATAACGAATGTACCTGTTCGCTATAGCGAGAAATGGTCTAGCTATAGCGAGACTGCCTTCTAGCTATAGTAAGAATGCTTCTAGCTATAGCGAGTTCGGGCACCCCCATACAAAATCCAGGGAATTGCTCACCGTAGCGAACGCCATAGCGAAGGCAGGGGTCTTGGACTTATTCAAGCTCGCCGTAGCGAGGGTTATGGCTCGCTATAGCGAGAGTTAGTCCGGAAAAGCGAGAAAAAGAGAATTTGACTTTTTAAAAGCTTCCAAATCCCTTCTTTCTTCTTCTAACCGACTCAAGCTCACTTTAGGAGAGAGAAAAGGGCGGAGGAGAGAGAGAGAAGCTTAGGAGAAGAAGAAAGGACAAGAAAGGTAAGGATTCTCATAGCTTTTCTCTTTACATGTTGCCCTTCTCCCTTTCCCCTCTCTTTCCACGGTTTAGATAGCAAAGATGGTTAGGTCTTGAATTTGGTTCAGAAGAGAGAGAGTGGGAAATCACTCTTGAGAGAGGTTAGAAGTTATGTAGTCTTCTCTTTCTTGCTTTCCTTTCCTAAGAGCTTGAGAGTTTGAGAAAAGAGAGAGGATAGTTCATGGATTCTAGTGAGAGAAAGAAACCTAGTTTGAGAAGCTCAGTAGGGTTGATAAGAAGAGATCCCTAGCTTATGAATTAAGTGTTAAGGAATTAATTCCATGCTTTTTGTATGGTTAGGCTCAAGAGAAGCTCCCCCATCTAGAAGTGGTTGTGAAACCAACAAGGGAGGAGATAAATTGAAGAGAAAGTTGTGACTAGCTAACAAGGTAGTTCTCTCCACCTTCTTTCATGCATAATTGTGTGTTTACATTATCTTACTTGTATGTATGTATGATATGAGTTATGAGAAGTGTGTTAGCATGATGATATGTTATGAAGTGAAATGATGATTTATGTGATTTATTTTGGTTTGCTTGAGGAATGGAAAAGCCAATAACCTTATAGCCAAGGTGAGGATGAGCCAAACCCTCCAGTTGGTTGAGACAAGAGTAAAGAGTCTCCCAAAAGTGAGGTTGACTCCCAAAGAGTAAGGATTAAGTCTAAGGACCTCTTAAGAATGGGTGAGGCAAGTCCAAAAGTCACAAGTGAGTGGGTGAGGCTAATCCAAGTATTTAGCAAGCTTCTAAATGTTATGTATGGCCTACTCACACGTTGAGAATGTTTTTCCTTTATGCATGGCCAATTCACATGTTTTAAATGCTTTCATCATGATTTTATATGCTAACATGCCATACATGCACAATGAGACTTGTTTGCATGCTATATATGTATGATTGAATGAGAGATGAACTACTGGGATTCTCCGAATCTCACCCTCCCTCTCCACCATCCAAACATGCCAGGTGGACCAAGTGAGGTAAGAGATGGGAACCATCATCAAGTATGAGGCTAGGGAGACTACAGAAAAGTGTAAAGGAATTTCTTGTAAATACATTGTACATGAGACAAGTGATGTAAAGTAATGATGTAACCTTTATGAATGATTGTAAGCTAATGCATGTATGACGAATGTATGAGAATGAGGCCTATTATGAATGAAGAGGCAATTTTGATGTGAAATGCTCAATGTTAGTATAGGCTATATGGGTGCATAAGTGGGCATGGGGTAGTGAGTTTATCCAATCTAAGTTGTCAGACACTTGAGTCATGATTGATGGCCCCTAGAGATGCTTTCTCATGTGCTCAAAGGGTTATAGAGGTAGAAGAACCAAGATTGGATCCCATGAGCCCTATTTTTAGCCAAGAAAGTGGCTTTTTGCATATGATGTCAAGAGGTAACCATATGACCTCTTCTTGCTATGAAATTTGACATGTAACTAGATCATGTTTAGAGCTTTTTAGGAAGCTAGAGTTCATGTCATTTAGAGGTCTATAGCATTCTCTATAATTTTTCAAAGTTGACATCAGAAATTCGAATTTCAGAAAACACTGTTCATTTGGTCAGTTTGAGAATCGTGTCATCCGAGGGGCAAACGTAGTCCAATGGCTACGAAATTTTATACACAGAAACTAGATGGTCACAGTGACTTGTGAGAACTGGAAGCACCTCATTTAGAGGTCTAGAGAGGAAGAAATGCAATTTCGAAGTTCCAGCCCAGAATCAGTCATCCTACCAGACCCGATGTACTGTTTCATCGGTTTCCGGGAGTTTGGTTCGATGAACTGATCTGGAGATATTTTTTTCCTCTACCTAACATCCACATATTTTCATAAAGATATGTTTGCAAGCATTGTATTTTTGTGGAATTAGTTAGACATTTTCAAAGTCCATATCAGTAAATTGTGACAGCAAAGGAGCCCCCTCTGACCAGTGAATGATTTTGATGTCAAACTCAGGATATGTGAGATATTGAGACTTCTACATATTTTTAACATGAAGTAGACGTCTTAAGCTTTCTAGAATGACTGAGATCATGTAGTTACAATTTTTTTGTATTTAGTTATGGATTTTCAAACTTAGCCCAGAAACGAAGCAAAATCTGCCAAGAACGAAAATGCATGTCTCATATCCCTTTTTGCTTTCCATGAGTTTAAAGCATATGTTTGGGATTGAAATAAGTCTTAATAGTGAAAGTAAGCATGAGGAGGCATAGAAAGAGCTCACTCGGTCCATGTGACTTTAAAGTAAATATCTACCCATGCCTAATGCCAAGAAGAAAGAACACCAAGGTAGAGTTAATTACCTCCCTTGTAAGCTTAACATGTGTATATGAGTATGTGGGCATGATGGGTATGAGCTAGAAGTTAAGGTGTTATAGATCCAATGATTGATTCCCTATAGACTCATCTTCGAACATGAGGCGATATCAAGAATGTTTACAAAACCTGAAGGCTTCCATATATTCTTTTTAAATAATTTTAATCAATATTTTTTTTAAAAGATTACAGTTAAAAATTTTTATTTTCTTTTAAAATAAAAAATATTAAAATTATAAAAGATATAAAATTTGAATTGAGCAAGAGAATGCGAAGGCAATAGATCTAATGATTGATCCCCTATAGACTCGTCTTCGAACATGAGGCGACATCAAGGATGTTTACAAATCCTGAAGGCTTCCATATATTCTTTTTAAATAATTTTAATCAATATTTTTTTAAAAGATTATAGTTAAAGAAAATTTTCTTTTAAAATAAAAAAATATTAAAATTATAAAAGATATAAAATTTGAATCAAGATCTAAATGGTTTAATAAGCCATGTTCATCTTTCAAAATTTGCACAGTACCCAAATTACTAGATCTCTTATTAGGACAAATTTGTTCTAACCATGATTAATTTTAACCTTTGTCTAAATATATATTTTAACAACAACATATGACAAATTATTGTTAGGACTTGATTTGTCCCAATTATAATAATTGTAATTGAGTTAATATTTTAATAATTATTATATAACATTCTAATTATGATTATAATAGTCATCATTAAAACATATTTTAACCATAATTAAAATAATTATCATTAAGATATTATAGCACTACCTATTTTTCTTTCAAGTAATTAAATTTTTAAAAATAATATGTTAGAGCTTAACCACAAGCATAGGCTTTTAAATTTAACTTTGAAATACAAGTGTCTAATGCTTTTTATAGTACAATTATTTTGCAAAATAAACTACAAAAGAAAGCCTCAAACAATTATTTTCCCGATAAATTGCGCATTGCAGAAGACACTTTTTTCTTCTATGATAAACTATTACATCAAATCCATAAAAGAAATGCCATATTTTTTAGAATAAATTATAGAAATTTCTTAAGAGTTTTACTAAAATTGTGGAATTTTTTTATTTTTAAAAAATATATTTTAATTTAATTTTTTAATTTTTTTAATTAAAATATCATCTATTGACTAATTTTAAATTTAAAATAATAGAAGATATTTTAGTTAAAAAACTTAAAAATTATATTAAAATCTAGTATAATTTTTTGTTTGAAAAGATATTTGTGTTTATTTTAAAAATAAATGAGAAATTTATATAACTTTAGCAAAATTTAAAAAAAAATTATGTAATTTATTTTATTTCTAATTTGTCTAGAAGATGAAAGAAGCATATTAGGCAAAGTTGTGCAAAAGCAGCTCCTCCTCCATCCATGCAAGAACTATATAATTTATAAAATAGAGGTCAATCAACTTATTAGCTGAAGAGTTTAAGTAATGAAATAAACGAACAAACACACATGCTTACAAGGAGAAAATTAAACTTTTAGCATTTAAGATATATTTTTAATTACTGTTCTTTGCAAGAAAACCTGAACTTGGGGATTGATTCTTTGTCTTTCGGCAACATATATGTAGTATTTATTTATTTACAAAAGTTTAAAGAACAAAATTGACTTGAATTTTTAAGAAGCTAAAAAAAGCCTTATTCTTGTAGGATTAAAAAAAAATTCAAAAAGATGCATTTTATCAACTTGGACAACAAATTTATATGAGATGCATTTATCGATTGAAAAAGGAAAATGATATTAATAGAATAGAGAGATAAAGACAAATGTTTATTACTTTTATGTTGAAACTCCAATCCACCTACACAATTTAGCCATGTTTACGATAGCAATCACATACACTTTATCATATGTGTCACTCCAGAACTTAAAGTAAGTATATTTCCATGATTTTTTGAAAATAATAAGTTATAAACTTCCCAAAATCCAATGCTAAATCCTATTGTCAAGCTAATATAGAATTGTTAGCCAAAGAAGTGTTCATCGTCTTCAAGATTTCCATCATTTTGATTATCTCTAGATGGCTTAGTGGGACATTTAGAGAGGGAAGCCCCACAAAGAACAAAGAAACAAAGAAGTACTCAATTAGTTTTAATTACAAAATTAATTAAAATTGTTTAATTGTTTCATTGTACTTGTCATACCTTTCTTAATATATGTTCTTCTTCTAATTAATATCCTAAGACATTAATATCAATGTCCAGATTAGGTTTAAGTGAGTACTATTATCATGGTTGCCAGTTTAAATGTTTAAACATAAAAGTTACTCATAAAAATATTAATTTTTTTAAAAAAGAATTCTTTAGGCGTTATTTGAACTTTAATTTCAATTTGCTCTCTCTATGTAAACCCAAAGGATATTCTATATTGGAATCAGCACCAAAGGTGGATCTTTTTATTCTAGATCTATAGATCTACTTCTAGACTCTTAAATCATTTCCTAATCCTTCCATAATTACATGGTACATTGCAAGTTCATACTAGTACTTTGAATTGTATGGTCAAGCATTTTAATTTATTAAAAAATTAGGCAATATAATGATTAGAAACTTAATGCTATGCAAGCACTATAGCCCTCTCTTCTAATAACCTATTGCCTTCATATAACTCAAATCCAATATATTCAATTCTAATGGTCATATAGCTCAATTATCAGCTAGCCCATTGACCTAGACTAATCAATCAACTTAAGAGATAGAATATTTATAAATACATTGAATGAGCATTTACATTACTAAAAAGTATCCTTACATTTACCAATTTATTCTTAAACTATCATAACCAAGTTTCGTCATATAGATTGTCATCATTACATACATTTGTCTCAAAACACAATGTAAATAGCTTTCTAAGGCACTCAATCAAATATTTCACTATTTAAAGAGCTATAGAATCTCCTCGATCTATTTTGTTGCTTTCACTTGGTTAGTAGATAATGGGGGTGAGATTTTGTAAAGAATCTCAGTAGCAGAGCACACTCAAGCATGTTATCAGTCTTTCAAGCATAGAAGGCAAACAAGTATGTGTGAATGCAGCTTATACGGGCATGTGAAAATAGGCATGCATATAACTGAAAAAAAAAGGCCATGCTTATTGGACTCACAGAGTTGGCTCTAGTACTTAGCATAAAGGAGAACTACTATGCTCTATTTCCGGGCCCTCTTCTCTTAGCCAACAGCAGATCAAGCTTAACTTACAAGGCCAAGACTTAACAAACATGTTCATATAGTTGCAAACAAAGCACACAAACAACCAGACATACATACAAGAGGGGGAGAAATGCTACTTGATCTAAGACTATACCCAATGCCATAGGTACGTACTGTTACTCTTTCTTGAACTTTTCTTTTTGGGCTAAACACTTGCAAAATGACCCTTTGTCATATATGTAGCTTATAATATCACACTAACACCAATATAAGAACTAAGGCCAATGTATGCTAACTACATGCATTTCTATGCCATGCTTGATGCTTTCTAAGCCTTTAAAGTACACTTTATGGCTCAATTTCTAGGGCTTTTCTCTCTTAGCTTTTAGACTATATTTATTGGGCTTATAATACTCACTTTTTATCTTAAATTAGAGCTTGATAGTTCACCAACTTGCTAGCTCACTTAGCCTTTCTTGCTTGCCCTTCTTTTAATTTAAGGTTTTTCATGGGTAAGTTTTTCTAAGTAACTTAAGCTCCATAAATTCTTATTTTGAGCCCAAAACTAGTATTTTACTATTCATTTGGTTATCACACTATTCCTTTGTTATTTCTCATTTTGACATATTTGATAACTTTAGGCCATTTTTGCCAAACTTTATTCTATGCCTCAAGATCCCATTCCAACATACTAGATAGCTGTTTATGCTTCCATTAAGCTCATTAGATTGCTTAAATATAATGTTAAACACAAACATAGCCATTTACTCAAGTTAGGTTTTTCTTAATCATCTAAAAATTTTGACTTTCACAATTAGCCTTTATAATTCAAACAAATACTTCCCCTGACCTTTATAATTCTCTAAGGGAACTATAAATTTATTAGAATTAAAAAACAAACTCATTTGATCATATTTCCTAAGGGGTAGCAAATTCATTGAGCCACCATGAGTTTTCTTGTTTCCTACAACAATTTCTCCTCATTTCTTCAACCTTGGTAAATTTTACATGCTCCATATGGTCAATTGGACATAAGAGAATGTAAAGAGAGAGACTTCCTCTCTCTCTCAGCATGATATATGGAGGGAAGAACTCAAGAAACTAAAGTTTGAAGCATAGCAATATATACCTCAATCCAAAGCTCATTCACTGCTCTTCTATTTTCCTCGATTAAAATTCTAGAAAGAGCTCTTTCTTCCCCTTTAGTGATGGCTAAACCTTCACTAATTCAAATTCTAAAGCCACCAAAATGAAGAGCATAAGGAGGAGAACCCTTTTCCTAGCTAGGTTTAGGCGAAATAAGCTAAAAAAACATACTTATTCCCTTACTTCTTTCTCTTCTCTCTCTTCGTTCTTCAAGATGCAATGGATGAGCAGCTTGAAGGATCTACAATATGGTTAAAGTTGGTGGAGATGAGAGCTACATGAAGCATTTATAAGAAGGAATTAAAGAATGTTGACTTTTTGAATTTTATGACCATTTTACCCTTACTTCTTTGACTTAATAATTTTCTACATTATAGCTCATTTTTCCTATAGATTTAAGTATCATAATCCTATTTAAAAGGTCTTAAAACTCATAAGTTAAATTTCCTTAGCTACAGAGGCTCATAATAGCATAAAATAGTTCAAGATTGCACTACAGAGGCTCATCAGTGTTTTGACTTATTTTATACTTCTTGAGTCTTCTGGTTAGTTCATTTAACTTATATATAGGGATAAATAACTTTATCTCACTCTATTTTGCTTTTATTTAACTTCTTGTATTTTTAATTTTTTGTTGTACTATCCTGGATAAGTATTCTCATTTCTCATTCTTTTTCTACTTTTCTCTCTATTCTCTTTCTTTGGATGGTTTTCTATTCTCTTTCTCATGTCCTTCTAACTTATTAGGAGGTCTATGTTTGAATAAAAATACCAAATATGCCTTCTTTTATTTTTTTTTCAATATTTCTCTTATTACACCATAACCTATTGTGGTTACCCTTTTTGAACCTTTTTCTCATTCTTAGCATCAATCCTTCATTTTGATTGGGCTTTTGGTCCCTTTTATTCCTTCCTCCCCTTATTGCTTTCTAGGACTTCGGCCTAGTATAAAATACTGGATGTGAGAATATCCCTCTAAATATATTAAAGGTAAAATTATAAAACTATCTAGAAAAATTGAAAATTGAAAAGCATTGGCAATAAAGGAGATATGGAAGCAAGGTATCTCTTCTTAACACCTACCCTTGCCAACAAGAACACAAATCCTCCAAGTTTTCCTTTAATGCATTCTTCTGAAGCTAAAAGGATGAATGAAAAGAAGAGGTGATAGAATTTTGTGAAATGAAAAATGCCTTTTCCATGATTAAGAGGATAAACCATCCATAATCCTTTATATACTGATACAATGTGACATTTAGAAAAAAAATCATACATACTTATGCAAAAAAATATAGCATTTAGACTAAAAATATCATTCCTCGACATTTAAAAACAATGCAAGATTAATGCATAAAGGAAGATGTTTCTATTTGTAAGGAAGAATACACAAGCATTGCCATTTTCTGTTATACACTTTCAATAATGTCAAACTTGATAAGATTTTAGTCCTAAAACCAAAGATGGCCTTCCATAACATCGACTAGAAATATTTGCATTAGGGCATATAGTGCCACCCCTAGCTAAATATGGCTTTAAATAAATTCTTCTTCTTAGTTTGTGGAGAGAGTAGAGATAATAACAGGAAGTAGCAGAGTTTGGGAAGAAGAAATAAGAAAGAGAGAAAGAATTTCTCATAATAAATAAGGAGTGAAACCTACATTTTAACTCACACTATTGGAAATGGTCACAGTAGGTTCAAAGAACCCATGATATAAAGTTTTATTACTCAAACTGGGTGACCTGGTTATTTGACTCATTTCATCAATTTATTTGGTTCTTAATTGATTTTTAAGTTGGTTAGATTTTAGGGCCAATTGAATAAGAGTTATTGCAATATTTTTATATTTTGGGTATCATGTTTTTTTATTAAAACATAATAAGTGTATAATTTTTTAATAAAACAAAGATAAGTATATGGTTTAATTAAAAAATTGTAAAAAATTGTACACTTCTCTTATGTAAATTTATTGCATGACAAATAATCAAATAAGATGTAACACCATAGTATTTTAGTCTTTCTTTCCCATAAACAAGCCTCATATATGAGATTCATGGAAAAATGCAATAAAAATAATGCATTAAATCGCGTTATGTAAGCTTTTAAATTTTCATCTTTTGCTCTATGAATCACATTAACTTTCCAACATCCTCCTCTACTCATAATCCATCCATACAAGTCATAAACAATATAATACATCATACACAACTTGGTTTAGAAGCCCCACACAAAAAAATTACAAGTTAGCCTTGGGTTCAACCTTCTAGATTTCTGTCATCAACTTTGAAAAATCATAATTAATTTTACAAAAATAGAAATCATGAAAATGATAGCTTTTTAGAAATTTATAAATGTCAACTATAGGTTAAAAATCATTCTAGGCAATGAAAACATCAATTGGACCACGATTGACAATATAATAGCACCAAAGGTCCAGCTGCCCAAGTTTGCTATCACAAGTTTCTGATATAAATTTCAAAAATTCATAACTAATTCTAGAAAAATAAAAACCTAATAAAACATGCCATTTTGGAAATTTATAGATGTCCACTTTTGATAGAAATAGTTCCAGATTAAGAAAATGGTATTTAAATATGAGAATTGATGGAACAATACCAAATGTCCTGCTACACCACTAGTACTATCATGAAAATTAAAAAATTTGGTTCTCTCTTTACAAAACTCCAAATGGAGTGATCTCAGTGGCTATGAAAATCTTATGATGTATAGTTTATGCCTATAAAATATTATAGCTATTGGATATCATTTGACCCATAAGTAACAAGGAAACAAAATCTAACTATATGAATAGTGTATCCTACCATTTAACATATTTTTTCCAACTTTGAAAAATCATAATAAATTCTCTAGAGTTCCAAATTGGGTTATCTTTGGTTTGTGAAGATAAAACCTATTTTTTGGCCAAATTTCATGAAAAAACTTACTCATTTGGTCAGATTTTGGTTCAACATACATAATGATCCAATTTAATGTTCAAGATGGTGCATTAATGGGTCAAATGGCTTTTTTAACCATCTATGGCTACTTGGGCATGTCCAAAACCACATTTACAGCCTAGGGAGACATGCCATTTAGTTTAAAAAATCATGGAGCTCATTTCCACTATGCTACATGCAATCATACATATTGGAAGCATATCATATCAATGGTCTTTGGTGGCCAAATCACACATATTCAATTATATGAATTCAAAATCATTATATACATCATGTCTACATATATTGGAGTGTGCTCAAGTGTCTACATCATATATACAACATGTAATTATAATTCTTGACAACAAAAAGCTATTAAAAAGGCTATTTCTTTATACATAGTCAAAGTTTTACTTTTTATACTTGTTGGCTCCCACTCCTTGGCCTATTTGACTCACCTAGACATAGTTAGACATTAGGGAGGGAAGAGTTAGATTCGAAGAATCCCAATAGTTTTAACCCTTTCAATCATACATAATAGCCATATTTTCAAGTCCAAGAATGCATATATGAATATTAAGCTACTAGTAACCATGCAAATTTTCATTTCATGTGGAAGAAGCTCATACATATCATACATTGGCTTTCAAAAGCATTGGTTTAGCCTTACCCCTTTTTTCTTAGAACTTTTAGACTTTTCTCACTCATTTTCAAGAAACTTTTGACTAAGCCTAACTCTTCTGGAGACTTTTTCCTTTATCTCACCCAATTTTAAAAACTTTTGGCTCATCCTCACCTTTGACAAGGGACTTTTGGCTTTACCAAACTCATTCAAGCCATAACACATTTATAAACATATTTTATGTACATAATGGTACCATGGCATGTAGAATATAGCTAGGAACATTTTTCATGGCATACACACACACACACACACACACACACATCTAAATATAAGAAAACAACCAAGAATGCTTGAGAGAAAAGTTAGAGAGCTACCTTTAAAGTAAAAACACAATTTTTCCTCTTGTTTGTTCTTCCCCACTCAAGGTCAGACATTTGCAAGTGGATGAAACTTGGTTCCTTTGGCCTAGATACATCAAGTAGGATACCATTACATCATAGAAGCAAATTCTAGCATCACACATGCACTAGAGAAGCATACTTGGTTCTAAGACACCCTTATGGCTTTATAAGGGGCCTAATGAAGCAACTATGATAATTCTTGATCTTGGTTCCATTTTCTTCATCGATCTATGACTCTTGACTCCATTTAGACTTTTTGAAACCATCACACAATCATTTTGAGGAGCCTAGATATATATTATTTCATTATATCATATTATAGAGCTTATACTTTCAACTCTCAATCCATGGCTTCTAAATTTTTTCCAAGGCTTCCTTTGACATTCTTCTATCATATTTAGTCCCAATGTAAGCTTAGAAAAATTTAAAACACTCCCTAGGTCCCTTATCTATGCTTGGCCGAGACATATGCTTCATTTTGGACCCATGGAGTTTTCTTTGTTTCCTTGAAGGAAGAGACACTTGGGAGGCTTCCTAGGGGTCTTAGAAACTCAATTAAACTCTCACATAAGTTAGAACATCCTTGGATAAAATTAGATTTTTTCATACATCTTAGAATCCCTAACTTTGCTATCTTGAATTCTATTAGTTTTCTTTTAGGTTTCATTGCATTTCCTAGCTTCCTATTGCTTAGTCTTGGTCAAAATAAATCCCCTCCTATATGTTCTCTACTTGGTCAAAACTGTCTAAGAAGGAGCAAGGAAGAGAAAGCAAGGATGCATGGATGTTTACCTTGGTTTCTAGCTTATTTCAAGTGCTCTTTCAATTGGTATGCTCCTTTTCTTCAAAATCTATCTTCCTCCTTCTAAACTAGACCCAAAGCAGCCCCATATGGATAACCAAAACCATGGAAAGAAAGGTGGAAAGGAGGAGAGCAACATTAAAGAAAGAAGAAGCTTGAAATTTCCATACCTTTTTCTTTATTTTTCTTCCTCTTCTTCTCTCCTTTGGTGCATCTTTCTTCCTGGTCTCTTCCTCTGTTATAGGTAGAAATAAAGTGGGTTAGGGTGGAGAGAAGAGTGGAACATGACTTATAAGGAGCCAAAGGGTCACTTTTGTTAATTTTTTACTTTTCATTTTAGTCCCTAAATCATGGTTTCTCCATTTGGCCTCATTTTAAATCTTTTTTGAAATTCATCTTTTCCATCATACAATTTAGCCTCTTTAACTTATAAAATGCCTTTGGTTTCACTCAAATCAGATTTAAAATCATTCTAAACTATTCTATCAAAGTTTCGGTCAATTAACGGCTAAAATCTCTCACCGGAGGGATTTTAACTATTTTAGGGATTTTCATGGTTTTCGAGGCCTTTGAGAACCTTGGAAAACTCAAACTTCTCATTTAAAATGCCCTCTTGTGAGTTTTTCAAATTTTTCAAAAATTACAAAAATGTCCCATTTCTTTTCATAAACTTTTCTAGCTCATCTGGCTTGGATTTATAGGTAACTTAAACCTCAAATCTTCATTTTTTATTATTTAAAATTCTATTCTAATTTTATTTGGTCTCAACTCGTTCATTTTAAGGAACTTGCTTTTCAAACTGACTAAGTTTGATATTTATACAAAAAATTGGATGTTACATAAGATCATTTTAAATTTATTCAAATTTGAAAGAAAAAAAGGATTGATGAGTGAGGATCAAGTGACTGAAGTGTGATATAATTTAATCGTGAATTTATGCAGCTTAAATTGTGTATGTTAAAGGAAATTTTCTAAATCATTATGAAGTATAAGCAAAACTAAGACAAATTAAAGCTTACATAATACTAAAGAGACCAAACATGTATTTTGAAAACTTTAATTTAAAATATTAAAGTTTAAGTTGAGGTATTTTGACACTAATTATTGTGTTTTATTTGGAAGTAAAGGTCAAAAAACACTAAGATTGGGAAAGCAACTAGTGGGTGTGTGATGAGCATTTTTGTGAGGCTTACAGGTAGTAGTTTGGGAATTGTTGCAAGTGATGTTTTGACTTACTTAGCTGTGATAGAGTTTCTGCTCCTTGTGATTGTTCCTCTCATGTTGTTTAGAGTCGATTTGCATAACACCACTAGAACCCTTTTCTTGGCTTTCTTGATTGGTTCAAGTATAATATAGTTGCCATCAAAAGCTTACTGTCTAGTTTAGGTATAATATAAAAGGTTAGAATAATATTTTTTGTCCCCCAAATTCATTTAACATTTCAAATTAGTCCTTTAAGTTCAAAGTGTTTCAAAATATCCCCTTAAATTTTAAAATTCATTTGAAATTCTAGTCCTTTTGCTATTATACACAATGTGTAAAAGATGATTTTGAAATAGACCATTTTGAAATGCATCAAGCTTAAGGGATCAATTTCAAATGATATATGAAGTTAAGAGACAAAAATACTATTTTAACTAATATAAAATATACAATTTGTTGTCTAAGTAATATACCTTTTAGTTTTTAGTCTTTAGGTTTATTATTTTATAGGAATTAATTCCTTAAAGTTTGTGACTTGTTTCATGTGCATACTAAGTCAATCCCTTGTGAAAACTATTTTATCACATTAAATAATAAGTGCACTAATAATTACAAGTATTAAACACTTAAGTATTCGGGTTGAACTTGTAAGGATGATGTATTCTTTAAGAGCAAGGATAATTGCCTAAGTAAATGAGTGAATATTAGCCTAATCTAGCTACGATACTAGTCACTAGACACCAATGTTTTAAAAATTAGACTGATTATTAAATTAAAGAAAGGATTGGTTCATGATTTAATAGTCAAATTGTGGTCAGATCATAAATGATTGTTAGACTAATTTATTTTAAATATTTTTTAAATATATTAAATAGAATTCTTTATAAAATTTAATTTAATAAATGTTAAAAATATAATTTTAAATAATATATATACATACACATATAATAGTTTAGACATTTATATATATAATATATATAATATTATATTATATATTATTTTATTTTAGTTATTTACAATGTTTTTATATGTAATAATTAGTACGATTATATCAAACAAGCAACATTAGTGGAATGGTACGGTAGGGAAAAGATTTTAACATTGCTTACAAGTTTAAATCTCAAGCATGTTAGTTTTGCAATTGATTTCAAATTAAACTTAAGACTAGTTTAGCCATTGGTTTAGCACCCACTTCAACCTAAATTTTGACCAAGTTTGACTGATTCATCAGCCTACTGGTTTTATGCTTGTTTTGGACTTGATAGTAAGGTGATTTATTAATTTTTTAGTTAAACTAGTTAATCTAGTCCAATTCTCTTAATTGCAAGCTTATAATCTATCTTAAAACATCCATCAGATTGGTTTAGAAATCATGAAGTTGCTACATACCTTAGAAATAGTGAATTAATAAGGAAATTAGGAAAAATAGTTCCAAATAGATATGTTCTCACACTAATTTCACCTTTGCCACATTTTATCAAACATTTAGAATGCTTAATAAATAGTAATTACACATCACAAAAATGATTAAATATGCATAGACTCCTATCACAAGATGTTTACACTCTTTAACCCCCAGTTAATCAACTTAATCAAGTAACTAACCTAGTTATTTAACTTATAAACTCTTATTGCAAGATGTTTAACATTAATAATAGATCAAACATAAGAAAAAGATTATCTAAAAATTAAGCACATGTAATTACACTATAATCACAACAGTAATCTATGAAATCATCATTAAAATTCTTATATCCATAATTAACATATTATTCCGAAATATTAACTGAATAAAAGTGAAAATACTAATCAAAAGAGTGAAGAACTAAAGCGGAATCACGTAGAAGACATAGAAATTAGGAATTACAAAACAAATTCTACCTCTAATCTTGAATAGAGGCCAAAGATATTTAAGAATCAAATCTCCCTTTAGGATTCATGTCTTATCTTCACTTGACTCTCTGGGATAGCAAGGAAATTTGTGCTTTTACCCTATACCTTTGAAAATAATAGAAAATATGATCTAAAACTTCTTAATTTCAAAGTTAATGAGCTATTTATAAAATTGCTCAGTCGTGATTCGTTGCAACTAACTAATCCTTTGCGATGACAGGCTCTCTTTAGATTTTGTATAATGCATGCTTCCTAGCCATGACCATTAGGATATTTCACCATTGCCGAAATGCTATGCTGGTTGTTTAATTGAATCTTTGCACTTTAGTCCTTGGCTTCTTTAGAATAACTTCTAAGCTCAAAATTATTTATTTATTTATTTACAATTTAGCCTTTATAGAAAAGATAAATAATTAAACTAAAATAAGAAATGGGAAAATTAATTATTTAGTCTTTATAGTTTACATCAATTTTGAATTTGGTCTATGTGGTTTTTTTAAATCATCCCTATAGTTTTATTTTGTGTCAAAGTTAATCCTTATAATTTTCCAATATTATAAAACTAACCCCTACATTGCTGACTTGGACTAACGATGTGAGATTTAGTTTGATGTGGCTAATAAAAGGCTAAGGTGTCCACCACACAATCTAGCTTAGGTGGATCATATGCCATATAACTTACATAATATCTTTTGCATTTATTATCGTTGGATAAAACAAAAGCTCATCTTACCATCATTCATTTGTATGCAAACTAAAAATGCATCTAAGGCAAGGGCAAGCAATTTCTCCAATTATGCTGCTTTTAATCTATTGCAACACGTGCAAATTTCATATGCAACTTAAGGTATGTGATTCTTATATGTAAAATGGAAGAAACCATTTTCCCTTTTGCTTTGTTTCCACTTGTGTATAAATCCCATTTTACTTCAAACCTAGAGCTATGTGATTACTAGAAAACACTATGGACCTAAAAGCATTGTACAAAAGTTTTCTAAAATGGAAGCTAAATTGTGGAGCTCACATGTTGGTAATTTTTTTTAAGGGATTGTGAGGCTTCTATATAACAAAGTTATGCTTTTTTAGGCAAGACTTCTTTTTTAATATTGGTCCCCAATTGTTTTTATAATTTATTTTTGTAATTCTTACATGTTGAAAGCTACATAAAATGGAAGCCAAAGTGTGGAGCCCATATATTGGTAATTCTTTTTAAGGGATTGTGCAAGATTCTGTACTACAAAGTGAATGGAGGAAGGACTACTTGTTTATCATCTTAATTCTCTAGTCAGGGCCTACATCTTGGTGATTATTGCTTCATCTTATTTCTAGCAAAGTAGGATTCATTAGATCATATGGATGTAAATAATACTATTTGTAAGTACATAGCATTCTTTTATTTTTAATAAGATTTGTAAAGTACCACAAAGTCTTGTTTAACGAACCAAATATATTATTAATCATAATAGTTGAACCAGATATGATCGATGCAACTAGTAGAGAGATGTCAGTAGTTAGAGAGAGTATGCAACAAGAGATATATACAGATGATAACACATTTGATATCCATTTTGATGACAGTAAAGATGAAACTGATGATGACTACTTTGATTAATATGTTGATAAAGATGTGGTTGAAGTGGGTGAAGGTAGGCATACAAATGACATTATCATCTTTAACCACTATTCATCCTCTAAAATAGTTCCTACATATATATTGTGTGATGTGGATATGAGGTCATTCTCCTCTAGTAATGATACTGACGAGTTGCATTTTGATGATGGTGTAGAGTTTGATGAAGGTCATGTTACCAACAAGTACATCCAATATAACATGGCAAAGATATCTAAGGAAGTCCAATTCGAACTTGGAATGAAATTCACACCCATTGATCAGTTTAAGGAAGTAGTTAGAGAGTATTCATTGCTCTATGGCTATAACATATGATTCTAAAAGAATAACAAACAAAGGTGTAGAGTGGCATGCTAAAGTGAGTATGAGTGCTTGATGTTTGTAAGGTTATGGGGTCTTTAAAATATAGGTTGAAGTTGTTTAATCTTAAACATACCTGTAGGGTGACTTTTAATAGGAGAATGGCTTCTTCAAAATGGATTGCTAAACAACTTAGTATTATAATGAAGTCAAATAAGAACTTGAAGTTGGCAGAAGTCATATCCTCAATTAAAGAGAACTACATGGCCAATATGTCACTTAGTAAGACATATTGGTCTAGAAGAAAGGCCAAGTTTATTTTAGATAATAGCTACAAAGCCTAATACAAAAAATTGTGGGACTAGTGTAATAAAGTGAGGACTTCTAACCCTGAAACAACATTCCAACTGCAGGTAGAAAGATTGTTGCTTGATTGCCCCCATGTTTAAGAGACTTTACCTATCTTAGATACTATGAGGAATGCTTGTTTAGTAGCATGTAAACCCATTATTGGTTTGGATATGTGCTTCCTTAAAGGCCTTTTTAATGGTAGGGACTCTAATGACCAATATTTTTGCTTTGTTGCGGCCATTGTGGAGCGGGAAAATAGGGAATCATAGGCATGGTTTCTAATAAAGCTTTTTGATAACATTAGTGGTATGACAAAGAGCAAATGGGTTTTCATATCGGATCACTATAAGGTATATAATCTAACTAGCTTACTCATTTGTACAAATTTTATTTTATTGTTAATGAATTTTTCGTCTTGTAAAGGTTAATTATGAAATTTGATTAGCTTTTTCAAGGGGTTGAACATCGACTATGTGTGATACATTTGTATGCCAGTAGGACTGTGGTTTGAGACTTTGTGTTTTAAGCAACCAAAGCAACCTCTACTCAGGCCTGATAACAGAAGATAGTTAAGCTAAAATGAGTGTCAAAGGAAGCTCATGACGACCTTCTAAGGTTTTCTCCCATATTTTGGACAAATTTTCATTTTTCTAAATATGCATGGTGTGAACTGATCTTGAATAACATATCAGAGTCCTTCAATAGGTGACTTGTGGAGGCACAAGAACTTCCTATAATTTGTATATTCAAATGGATTTAGACTTACACAATGATAAGATTTGATGAAAACATGATCAAAGCAGAAAAGTATATGGAAAAGGGTAGTGTGTGCTTGAAGCTGAGGAGATGTTTGGACAAGGAAGTTTAGGTATCAAGAAAGTGGGTGGCAAAATGGGCTAGATCTATGAAATTTGAAGTATCACACTACACTTAAAGCATAGAGTTGTTATTGTAGATGGTAAGGCCTTATTGGGTTTCCATGCAGGTACTATAATGTTTTACTAAAGTAATATTTGCGTGAAACTAATAGAGTATAACCTTAGAGGCATGTAGTTAACTGTATATACACAAAGAGAGAGGATCCGCATAATTATGTGCATGAGTACTTGAGGCCCAAGCTTATACAACATATTATTCTCCTATCATACAACCCATCAATAAAGAAAACATATGGGTGGAAATAGGTATGGAGTTGGTTGGATCTCTAAACTACCATGAGACCAGGAAAACTAAAGAAGTTAATTAAGAAGAAGAGCAGCTGATGAGCCTCTTAGGCCTAACAAAGTTAGAAGAACTAACATGAATATTCGATGTCCTTCTTGTAGTTCTTATAATCACCATAGAAGAACTTGCAAGTAACCTTCAACTCAAGCCAAGCCACAATATTCTTAAAAGTTTATAAATGTCACTTTACTTTCAAGCAGCTAGTATTAGAATTTGTGTTCCATGTATGTTATTGATATTATGGTCCCCTTTTGTAAATGACACTTTTTTTATGGCTTATTTATGAATAGGTGAATTAGCTAATAGTGTATGTGATTTATTTTTTTAAGGGTGGGACCATTAGAATGTATAATTTGTATGCAAAATTATGCATTAATTCATCCATCACACTACAAAAATTTGTTCTTTGTTGCTAAATTTTACTGTAGTGTTGTCATTGCAAAATTTTAAAGTAAAATTTTACTGTAGAATTTTTGTACATGTTCAATGGATGCATATAGTGATCTATAAGGAAGTTAACATGTTTTAATGCCAATTTGTTAATATGCAAAATTAATATGCAAATGTTTTGATTATTTATACCTTTAACTTCATATAGTTTAATGCCTTTCACTTATTTCAAAAGTGGTTGCAAGTGAGGATACCACTTTGTTAGTATTTGGTCTTTCTTTATCACTTTTTGTATACCTTTTTTTCCCATATAATTTCATATAGTTTAATGCTATGAAGGAAAGTTCTTTTTCTATTTATTTCTTTATCCTTTATTGTGTGCATATGAGCATACCAATTGTTGACCACAATGACCTTTCCAACACAATACATGAGCAATATAAGCATCATACCAATGCTCAACAACACATTAACTTTCCAACACATATTACAATAATTTGTTTGTAGTCAAACTTATAGTACACAATGCCTAACACTACACATTTTATTTAACAATACATTTTAGGGTACATATTTAATTGGTACAATTTCTACAATCTAAGGTACATAGATAAGGAAATTGGAATTGCAACTCCTAAATGAAATGCAGAGCATGATCAAGATCCCTATCTAAGAAATGATCATGGCCCTAATTAAGAGTTTGATAATTTTCTTGTAACTTGTGATAGTCTTCTCATGTGCTTTTAGCCCTTCTAGTGTATATTTAGAAATTGGACCATCAAGCCACTAAAAATAACCAAAGCACTAAGCTTGTTATGATACATATGTAAAAAAAACAAGGCATATGTTAGACTTCAAAAGTGGTATACTCAAGGAAGCAAGGGATGTAGCATTGCCTATATTATGATCTCAAACAAGTAACAAAGCTAATTTTGCTTAACTAAAAGTGTTGATGTTATTTATAACATATTAGTACTAGTTGCTTAACTAAAAGCTCAACTTTGAATTCAAAAAGGACATACCAATACTAAAAGCTTAACTATTTATACATCTTGGAAGAAACAAGGCTTTGTTTCTGATTGTATAACTTCAATCACATTGAATTCAAAAAGGACATCCTTGAATTTACCTGAATTCCTTAAACATAGCCCAACCTCCAATCACATTGCAAACAATAGGTAATGCTAAAATCTACTATGTGCAATCTTTGAAACCCAAACCCATCAATTTCTTTGCGTTACCTTGATGCATTTATCACTTATATTTTTTTTCTTAATTGAAAAAAATCTCATTCTTAAAAAATAATGAGTTACAAGACTTACCTTATAGCTTGGGCACCTTAAGAATCTTCTTTTGAGATTTTGAGGAGTTCATGTCATGAATGTTATGATTAGGTCATTATATTGGCAATAACCCTTTCCACTTCCATTCAAATTAGAGTTTGAAGTCTATGATTCCATTCAATTGATGAATCGATGAATTACATTCGATTAATAGGGTAGGTGTTTGATTAATTGCATTTTCAAATTGAAGGGGATGGATTTTGAAACATTAGAAGAAGCCTTTGCATTGTCTTCCCTCATAGATGGGGGTGTTTCTTTGTGTTTAGCAGTTGAACAAGAAGAAGCATTCTAGAGAGATGAAGATGCTACCTCAAAGCACTAAGGAGAAAGTGGTAGAACGTTGCATTTTGGTTATAAGCTACATCCTCTAATGGCTTATGTGGCGTGTTAGCCATCTCAGACTAGATATGTGGAAGCCAACTCAACATTTTGTTGGCCACGTAAGTAAAAAGAAAAAAAACTAACGCCATTAGTCCATGTCAACAATGTAAGGGTTAGTTTTGTAATATTGGAAAATTATAAGGATTAACATTGAAATGGAAGAAAACTACATGGATGGATTTGAAAAAAAAAACTACAAGGACCAAATTAAAAATTGATGTAAATTATAGGGACTAAATAATTAATCTTCCCATAAAAAGTTAGACAACTAAATTCAAAGTAAACTACTAAACTAATCTAAATCCAACTATTTACAAGATATAACAATGACATCAATAAAATCTAGAAATAAACGCAATATTAGCCATCATAATTTGATAATTTAAGTAAAAGCCAATAATCAACAAATATTGCAATTAAGTCATAAAATTGGGAATTTAATGAACGAAGTTTTCAATTACACCATTCGTATATAAATTCCAGAACAATGCATTAGTTAATATAAATAGCTAAAAAAACAATTAAAAATCTTGATAAGTCCTAAGAAAAACACCTAAAAATAGAATAATTTTGCAATTTGGTTAATTAGAGGACTAACCATGTAGCAAGTTTCAAATTTAGAGTAGATAACTAATGTGTAAAGAAATAAATCTAAGAAATGAAGTGCTAAAAGTTCTATCTCGTAAAAACTATATTGTGTATTTACTTATAAATATATAAGCATGTCAAATTTGAGTTATACTAAAAAAAAAAAATTGACATGCTTACATTTTGTCTTTTCAAAGTGTAAATTTCTTTACCAAGGATGCCAAGGCACTTTGTTTTGTTCAGTGAGCTATTTATATGATTTCAATAAGACTAGGGCTATATCTCACTTGACATTTTGAACCATCATTATGTTGAATCTCCATGATAGAACATTGTCTTTGAGACTAATTATGCTATAAATTTTGGAAAAAAATTTTGGGTAATTTTGAAAAAGGAAAGTTAATAGCCTTTATCTTTAAAATCTATTCCTTAGCAGTTATGACTTATGATCTTTAGTTTTCTATTATTCTTAGTGTTAGTCACATTGTTCTAGTTTCATCTCATACTGACATTTGTAACTTATTCCTCACATGACAGTTGCAACAAAGTTGGAACAACGATGGCATATATTCGGGTGCCAATGTGGTCACTAGGTCAAGATAGTTTGAAAATAGTAGTACCTTTAATGGGAAGACACATTGGTAGAGGTAATTTATGTTAGAGAATACGTAAAATAGTAACAATTGACGTTTTTTAGTTGAATTATCAAAGCCTTTATGACTAAGTGATAAAGAGTTTAATCTGAATAGCTTAAACTTAAAGTAAAACTAATTATTAACAATTTGCATTGCATCTTGGGGAACTATATCATGTTCTTCTAGCGTTTTGTCAAGATATCGTTATTTAATGTGCACAATAAGATAGGAAAAATCTAGGTCCTATTTCTTTTGGCTTTTTTTTTTTATCATGTTTACATTTGGATATATTTTTATAATTTAGCACCAAACCATTGACTTCTGCAAAAACTTCTTAGAATTGCATATGGAGAATTATAGAATTTTCTTCCTAAATTATTATTAAGGTGTCATTATTTCTTTTGCTCATTAATATAGGAAAAATTTTAAGAATAGTTTCTTTATGTATTTACTATTAATTTCTTCAAAAAAAGGTATATATGCACATATATTTACTTACAACTATACATCACATCATTGACTCCTCCAAAAAATCTCTTTATCTCTTAACTTTACTGAAAAACTTCATAAAAAAAAATATTAGATAGAAGAAAGGAAAAAAAAAGGAGATACCTAAGGAATCACTTCCTAGTTTCTCCTCAGTTAATTAGTATAGTACTTATATAATCAAAGTATAAACACTTAGCCATTATCATAAAGGCTTCTTCATAAAGAGCTTGAGCTCTCTACCGTTCAATTGTCTTGAAAGTGAAAAATAATATTTTATAACTATATACGAATCTCAAGACACAATCAGATAGTTGGAGGCTTAAACTCTTTATATACTCACCCTTATTTTAAACAAGCATCCTTTATAAACCTCATATGCCCACATCGAAGAAGTTATTCTTACATGTGATATGAGGAAATTAACTGTAGTTTTTAACAAAATATATAGGATATAAACATTTTTACAACTTAACACCATGTGATCAATTCCTTTAAAGAAGTTCCTCCATATCCATATGTCATAACTTTATTTAAAAACTTGATAGCAAATACTTAAATAACTACACATAAGTTTTGCCTTTAAAGATATGCTCAGGTACAAAATCATTGTTGCTTATCTACTTCAATTTTTTGTATCATGATTGACATAGAATTTTTGCTTGATGTCATGTAGCTGTTAATTATATTGTCATGGCTGAAGCCCTTGGACTCTCCCCTCTAATTCTAGAAGCTAGGCTGGCTGCAAATAATGTTTTAATTGCTATGTATTTTGCAACATTATTTGGATTAGCCTGTAGAGTACTTGGATGAAGTATTAGGAAAAGGTGTGCCAAATTCTATTATGTTTTGTCAATGGATGAATCATATGTCCAAAACAGTTAATTTTCACATTACTCTTACTTAGTATTTGAATTTTTCTAGTTACTTAATGAAAAACTTTAATAAAGATTAAACCAACAATGAATAAGATTATACACATTTTTTTTAATAAGACTCACTTTAAATATACTTATAAATCTATTCATAATATGGCCTTATATATGCATGCCAATAAAAGAGGCAATGGTTGGTAAATAATGAAATAAAATTAATCCTCATAAGTTGCATGAGGTGTGACTTAAATTAAATTACTTAAGAGTAAATTGGCACGCTTGCGTGAGTAGTGTATACTAAAAGCGTCATAATAGTATCTAATTGATTGTGGCAATAGAATTTGTTTTTTCCTTTTAATTAATCGGAGGGTTTGAACTCTTGACTTTATGTTATATTCACTCAACTTTTATTATATAAACTAGCATGATGTCCTATAAATTCAAAAGTTCAGATTTTATTCTATGGGTACATTAACAGAACACTATAAACAATAAATAAACAGTGTATAAATAATAAATAAACAATTATCACTGATATAATACTATAAATAATATATGAACAGTGCATAGGTATATGTTTTTATAATAAAAAGATTATTCCAAATGGTTATGTAAATAGAATTTAATGATGTATTAACATAAATTTAATGACAAAAATTAAATTAAAAAATTTTAAAATTATATAAATTATATTTTATTTTAATTACAATACTAATACCTGAAATTATCAAGTCAAAGAATAGTATAATTTTCTGCCTGAAAAATAGAGTGCTATAATTAGGACAAAAATCTGAGTTATCACGTGCAATGCACATGTTAACGACTATTGGCCTGTTTGCCATTCGGATCTTGATCGAAAGTCGGAACCCAGAGCCAGTGTGGGCGACGAGTTAAGGCAGTGCTTTCCGTGGGAAATAACTGCCTTGGGAATGCCGCCGCTGATCAGTCTTACCGTCCTCTCTCGGTCACCGCCAAACCCGTCGTCGCATCGTTCGTCCCACTGTTCCCGCTATGGCTGCCCCAACCCATTCCCACCACCTGAGGCTGAAACCTTATCTGAAAGAAACATAAGACCGTTTCGGAAGAGGCTGAGTCCTACTTCCATAGGACGTTTTGCTGTTAGGTCGCAGCTGAAATACCCTATCGTATCTCCTGATGACCACTGGGGCACACGGTTCACTCCCTTCGCCATTGGTGCTTTTGGTCTATGATAATAACATCTCTCTCTTTCTTCTTTGCATCATTTGCAATTAGGTACTTTTCTCTGCTTGCTTATTCTTTTGGGATGCCTGAAAATGCGGCAAAAGTTATATGAGGATTTTACTTTTTGAAATGGATAGTTGACTTGGTTGTACTGAAGAGAATCAATTTGCTCTACTATTTGCAAAAGCATTGTATAAATTCGAAGCCTACGTTATTCTTGGGACGAATTTTATTTTTTCTTGCGAGAAAATCAATGTAATTACGAGGGAAAAAAAAACAACTACAAAGGAAGGGAAAAAATTTCCACTTCCGAGCATGTAATTCCCAAAATTGTTCACGGTTTTGTGTGGGTTCCCCACTTCTCGTGCTTACTCATAGCAGGAAAGCAAAATAGCTAACAATCAGTCAATCACAAATAGTGTCAGTCTAGATTCATAGTTCTCGTATGCTTTCTCCTTTTACTTTTATTATTTCCAGTAACTCAGAATCTTCACATAATATAGTCACTACTCACCAACGCTGCTATTGCTGACTAATTCTCTGAATTTATCTATTTTCAATTTAGATTTTCCTTTTCTCTTACATATTATCTTGGAATGTAATTATATATGGAATTATTAGTTTTGTAGGCATATCTGGGTAATTTAGTTGTAAATGAACATATTTTACATGAAATGCAGGGTCAGTAAGTGCTGCCCTGGTGAGCACCTTCGTTGGCCTTGCGGCAAGTAATCTACGCATACTTCCTCTAATTCAATTGTTTTGGAGTTTCTGCTACCCTTGACCATTCCGTTGCTATTGTTTAGAACAGACTTGTGTCATGTGGTGCACTCAACAGGGACACTTCTGTTAACTTTCTTACTTGGGTCAGGTGATGTGAGTTATTTGGGATAGTCCTGTACGCTCAAACATTCCCATACAACCAGAAATGCTCCTCCACCTGTTTTGTTGTCTGTGGAAAAGTTGCATAAGTTTACCTTAAATGATCATCGCATTTGGGATTACTAATGCTTTGCAGCAAAATTAAAAGGGAAGAAAAGCAAAATTAAAAAGTTGAGTATGAACTATGCTATAATGGATATACCAAAATAAGATCAGATTGTTGATAAAATAGAAGTTAAATGAAGGTTCTTTTAATTAGTTATTCTTGAGACGCAATTGTGTTATGATGAAAGAGCTGGTACATCTGAATAGTCTAATACTCAAATATCATCTTCTTGGCGGGTCTCACATATGATTTTGATTTCTTTTGAGGCTGGCTTTTTATAAAAATGAAGGATAACTGGAGTTATGAGGGTTTATGGAGCCTTGGCAGTATAAGATTTTGAATAACTGGATGTTTTTAAAATTCTGCGAGTTCATATTTTCTTATGCACTTAGTATTTTGTCACCATTTTGCAAGATTCCAATATGTTTTGTCTCAGTGTACACATTATTGGTTAAAGGACAGTGGTTTTTGAATATATATATATATATATATTAGGAATTTTGATACCACAGCTCTGTTTGCATCTCCATGGAAATCAAATTTGATCGTTTCAAGAGCGAAGTGGACCAGAACAAGTTGCATTCTAAAGGAAGGGACCTCCGAAATTCCATTACACTAAAATAATACACTCACGATTATGTCACAAGGTGTGGATGCATTTGTGATTTGTGTTCATGGGGGAAACAGAAAGAGGTTCATGAGCCCCTTTAGAACTGTTATTTGCTACTACAGCCAAATTCTTTCCTATCCTTTAGTTGGTTAGGTCAGAAGCCATAGTCCGTGAAGCAATCTTTTGAACGGCACTAGAGTGTTTTTCTATCCCTAAAGTAATTCATTGACAGGCATCAAAATTGGGCAGGTTGCTTTGGCTTAGAAGGAGTGGGTATGGTTGGGCCAATGGGTCACCATGATTTAGTCAGTATAGTGACCCCTGAGTCTATTTTGTTGTCTATTCTTATGGTGAAATCCAATCTTTATTGCACACCGTGAAGTGATATCAGATTGTGGTGGATTCAGACTCTGTTCTATGTTATTTCAGAGAATGGACTGGCCCATCAATGTTTGATAGTTATAAGCATTATTGTTTTTATTTGTCCTCCGTAAAGAATGGAACAGTTGTAATGTCATAGACTATGATACATTGTCTATTTATAATGGTGTCATGGAAATATAGTTTTGTTAATTTTATTTTAATCTTGTAGATGGCAGTTGCTTCTATTGTTGGAACTCTAGTGGCATTTTTGATAGTGCCGATGCGGTGGCTTGGTCCTGACAACTGGAAATAGCAGCTGCTCTCATGGGTAGCTATATTGGTGAATGTAAGTTGTTTAGCAAGTTGCAGCAAGTTTTCTTGTAGTTTGCATCTGTGCGTAAAGTAAGGATACAAATCATTAATTTTTTAAATTAATTGCCGATTTTATGTTAACTTCTTCATCTCTAACCAGTGGTAACATTGTTATAAGTGGGGTGGTGCTTTGGCTTTATACTTTCTGTATCATTTTATCATGTTCATATTTATCATTTATATGAAAGATTTAATTAAGGAATTCCTGGATATAATAGAACAGGTTTAATTTAGCTAATATAGTGCTTTACTTCTTTTGTTTGGCTTCTGTATGGGACTTTCTCATCAAAGGGATGCCCAATGAGTGATGTATGACAAAACATTGGCATGCTTAACCGAAAGACAAAATTTAGAGATGAAGGAATGGCCAAATTAGTTCACTGAATTGAAGGCCTATATATATATATATATATATATATAGGCCTTAAATTCAGTAAGCCCACTAGACTAAGATGAGGCAATGAGGATTAAGATTTAAGAATTTGTCGTGACTTCTTGGATGTTTATGTTGCATTGTCTTTGACATCTTGAATTTGGTACTTAAATACTGTGGGTGCTCTAAGTCTGGAACTTTAGTCTTGGCCATTTTCCCCCAAAAGAAAACTTAATATGCATTCGGTTTTTCCAATTATAATAGAATAACTGAATGAGTTTCCTTTGTCCATAACCCACCTGCCGGCGTTGATTGCTGTAGCTGTTAATTATGTTGCTATTTCAGAGGCGCTTGGTATGTCTACTTCAGTTCTAGCTGCAGAAGTGGCTGCAGACAATGTTATTTGTGCTATATATTTTATGGTATTGTTTGCGTTGGCTTCTAAAATACCTCCTGAAGCTCCAGCCTCAACCATTGGTATGGTTTTCTTGTTCTTATCACATTCTGTTGGGCTGCAAGGTAAACTTCTATTTAGCTTTTCCTATGGTTTGCCTGATATTTTAAGACATTAGCTGTTTTCCTAAGCTTTTGCCTTTGAGCGAAAAATTTTGGATTCTGTATTTTATTTGATGGTAAGTTTGTTAAGATTGCTGGATACTTGTGATTATTTTTTTATCTTAAACTTTACATGTTATGTGCTATTTTGGTTCACGATGATTAAAATATTCCACGTATTAAGAATTGGTTGTCCATATATCATTTGAGGTATAGTGAACACTCAAGCACCCTCTATTTAGATTCTCTCCACTGTTATTGTCACACAAAAAATGAATAATATGAAAATGAACTATGCTTAGAAAAAAAAAAAATCAGATGTAGTTATAGAAAATATGTATTTAAACATCTTGGTTTGACCACGTATCCATCTTGGTTGAATCATTGACCCTCTCCCTGCACTGGTTTAGTCATTTGTTTGGTTTTTAAATCATTGCAAATTAAATAATTTTGCCTACATAGCGCAAACCATACAAATTTAAATCTTTTCTTTTGTAACCATTCACCTGTCGACATGGTTTAGTCAATGTTTTTTGTCCATAAATTTGATTTAATGAAAATTGTTTTGTAACGACATAGGCTAATGCAAGGAAAAGAAAAGGCAAAGTGTACTTATGTATGCAAATGATCTTAGGAATGAAACTTCCTGATGCAGCTAAATTCCTAATGTAAACAAAGGAGGATTCTTTTCACGTGGAGAGTTTAATGGGAAGCTGTTGCAGATCTATTTTGTGGAAATGATGGGTACATGAGATCTTGAATCTGGATCCAGAAATTCTTTCTATTAAGTTGTGTAAAATTTAAACTGTCTGTCCATTATGAAGAAGTCAAAATAATTTAATATCATTGTCAAATGGAAAATTTGGCGTGATGACAAAGCTAATATTGGCAGAGGATGCGATGTATATGGTGTCCAATGATGAGAGCAAAAGGTTCCTGTGTTGCTGCTTGCTACTGCACTTTCTACATCGTTTTTCATAGTAAAGCCGCCCAAGGCCTAACAAAATTATCTGGAATTCATGAAGGAACTCTTCCGGGAATTACAGCTATCATATCATACTGTTGCAATTGATGCAGGTAGCCAAATCTGTGAAAGATTCTTTTGCTTCACATGATCTATACCGATCACTTTAGATGTGGATTTTCTGGTTCTGAAGCATGTTAATCATTATTTTAACAATTACATGAAAGGCTTTTAAAATTCTTTCTATAGCTGCTTTTAGGTTGTGAGGCTTAGTAGAACAGGCAGGAAGAAAAAGAGTGGGGAGCTTTGAACTTCGAGGTTCCAAATATCTAGGCAGACTGCCAATACTTGAATCCATACAGTGGCAGCGGCCAAGTAGGAGTGTTTGGAATGTCATCAAGATCGCTCCAAGTATTTTCATATTTGCACTAGTCCAAGCAACCATCCATCTTGCCATTGTTCTTGGGTTGGGAAAGTTGTTTCAGTTTGATTTGAAGCTGATGCTTCTGGCATCCAATGCCAATATAGGAGGCGCTATGATTGCCTGTGGGATGGCCGAAGCAAAAGGCTGGGAATCTCTAATTGTTCCTAGCATTCTTGCAGGCAGTTTTTACATTGTCATTGCCACTTTCCTTGGTATTGGATTTGGAGTGAGTTCTCTAACACCTGTGGGAATGAAGATTTTTCTAAGGTTCAGAAACGAGTATTACTACAACTTGTTTGAAATCGTGATTCTAAGGCAATTTAAGATATTATTTTGCATATAGCTGATGGTGACCCTGCCTTCTTTCTGTTTCATATCCTTTCCAACAAAAATAATGTAGATTTCATTGAAAATGTCAAACCCCTGGTGCCCTCTAGAAATTTCTTTCACGTCTTATTCTAAATGCAGAACACTGTCCATGTAACCGCCCTACTCAGGATAAAACCACTAGCTGAAGAAATTTTTTTAAATATACTTGGTTTATTAAAGATAAATAAATAAAATTAATTACAAAGAGACATATAAATAAATTAGAAGTATTTTCTAGTTAAATTTATGTCTAACATACACGTCTTTTCATACTTTGTTTGATAAATGAATCTGCCTTTGAATCTCTCCTGCCCAAAAAATACAGAGTAATACTGACTTCTGCTGGCTGTAAGATTCCACTCTGCGAAAGTTATGTTCATTTTAACTTGTTGGAACAACACTAATTATGCATTGCTTAAATGCATAATTATAAATGAAGCAGCGAGTGATACTATTCAAATCGAAAAAGAGAAAAAAAAGTTTAAGTGAGATGCCTACCGTGATGTAAAAGGTTTCTTAAAAAAAAAATTAGGGTTGAGAATTTTAAATTAAAAATATTTATATTGAAAGACTTTAATTTTTGAAATTATTTTAAAGAATTCAAAGATAAAAAATTTAAATAAAAATTAGAGTTTAAAAATTTTAATTAAAATTTTTTAAAATAATTTAAAAATTTAATGTATATAAATATTTTTAATTTAAAATTTTTAACTATAATTTTTTTTATCAATACCTCGTACGGAAAATGCATGTATAAATTATTGCATGCGTGCATTGTTAAATTTGTCAGGCAAGTAGTAATTGTACTATCTGTACTACATTGTTAGTGCATCAACCATAATAAAGTTAGCTGTACGTACTAGTATTATCCAAAAAAGAAATTAAAAAATAAAAAAAATCAATTGTGCTTGATATATACGTTGTGCAGGCTGAGGCTATTCTTGCCTAAATAGCAGCAAATTTTTCGATTGGATCTGAATCAATTTATTGCACAAGCAATGATTAAATATATTGTAACTTAATTATCTGACCGTTTTTTCTCACGGCAATTACTAATATAAGATATTACATCCAAGCTATATTCATTCCATCTAAACAAGTTTAGAAGAGATGAATTAAGCTCAAATTTAATGAGCCAATTGTGTTGTACATACTGAGTAGAGTTGAATTTCTATCCTCTTCATATTTGCTTAGTATATTTATTAATTAGTAGTAGTTAAGCATATTATCAATGTTCTACTTAGGCATGTGTTACCATTTTCGTAAAAAATATATTTTTTTATGTTGATTCAAATCATACTAATCAAAACAATTATCTATAACTCTACTTTGGGCCTTTGACATCCATGGATTTGAAGTTATTGTGTCTAACATTCTTATGTGAAAAGGACACATTATTTTGTAAAATAATATTAATCATAATAATATGATCGAATGGAGTACTTGTCAAATATTTTTTTTGGTGTTATAGATAAAATGTCATGATTAAACTTAAGCTCAACTAAGTTATCTTTTACGATTGGCTAGTACATTTAGAATCTTTTAATTCCATAACATTTTTTTAAAAAGAAAACCTAGATTAATTTGAAGATATATATTTTTTCTTCTTACGATACAGATGTCTTATATGTTTAAATGAACTTTGACGCACGTAAAAGAAGAAAAATAAACTCAAATTGAGAAATCAGATTTGTAAAAAATTTTTAAGTCTACTGTCAAAATGAAACAGTAGCAATTTATCTGTGGTTAGTTCTAACTAATTAAAGAAAATAACAAAATAGCAAAAAATAGTAATAATATTAGAAAAATAACTAAAACAACCCTAAAATATGTTTAAACAAAGGATTTTGGGATGAAAAATAACCTCGGTAGGTAAAACTAGGTTGGGACGACGACGGCTTTGAAAAGAATTTTTCATTAATATGTAATAAGGTCCAAGGCTTTTCCTAGATCATAAGTTATAAATATTTAAAATTAGAATATCCGTATACGATGGATGAGCTTTTCTTTTAGACTTTCATTGCTCTCCATAAAATCAGACTTGCTAGAAGGATTCACTTAATGTATTGACTCTCTCTCTGTCTATCTCTGTCTCTCTCTCTCTATATCATACAAAATCTATAGGATGAAGATGTACTAGCTACTGCTACTAGGTACACCTCACAAGTTAAAAGATGAGCAGCCAAACAATCCTGCTAAGGATAATCTTTCTTGTGGTGTTTGATGGGTGGCTTATGTTTTGGATCTTGTTGCCCACAAAATACAGGCACCCATGGACTCCCAAGCTAGAGAGCAACCTCAATTCTACATACTTCAGAGAACAAGGTTTTTTGTTTTCCACTTAATATTTATGTCTCTATATTCCTTTCTGATGGAAATAATAATGGATTTATAATTCATAAAGTTTCTTTATCTCTTTCTTTATTTCCTTTTTCATTTCAGGAACAAATCTGCTGCTTTTCACATTCCCCATGATGTTCATAGCGGCTTTGAGTTGTATTTTCCTCCATCTTCATGAGAAGACAGAAAAGCTACGACCGGGAAGGTTGCAGAAAATCTCTCTCTCTCTCTCTCTATATATATATATCATCACTATCATCAAATTTTTTGCTAGCTTCTGCTTAGTAAATATGCGATTCAAAATTTGAAAATTACAAATTCTTCATTACACATTAATCTTTTGCACTTAAACCATTTGAGAAAATGATTAACTTATAACAAAGTTATCATTTTTAGAACTAAAGCAAAATAGGCTTAATAATCTTACTAATATTGATACCAAATAATTAATATTATTCGATTTTCTTGGTGTTTGATCTTGACTTTTGATTTGGTTTCAGAGGAGCTTTAAGTGGTGGTTTGGGTTTTCTAAGACGGCCAGTGGCGGTGGGGTCTCCAATAGGAGTAGTGACAGCAATGGAGCTTAGTTTTGCAACCATGTTTTGTGTACTGTTGATATGGTCTCTTGCCAATTACTTACACACCAGCTTTCTTCACCTCCATATGCATAAGCAAGGCGAAAAAGTGTATGTAGAATTAATTCAGGGATAACCCATGAGTTTTTATTAACTTTTACTTTTATAGGCAAATTGTAATTTATCCCATGAAGTTTGGTCCAAAATTAAGTTGTCTTAAGTGGTTTAAAAGGTGTCTGTTATCATTTAATTAATATTTTAGTACTAATTATCTTAACATAAAATAATTATATGAATATTAAAATGATGAATAATTTTATTATTGAAAATATATTTCATCTATACCTTAAATAATTTTGCATTTTTTTCGAATTTATGGGCAAGATGAAATGACATTTGAAAATTAAATTGTTAATTTATTACGCAATAATCTCAAAGTATTGTGAAATTGTTCAAAGATACAGGTCAATTAGAAAGTTAATAACGAAACAATTCATCATTTTAACATTAATTAATGTCATTATTTTAGTTAAAATTGGAATAAACAAATACTACACTATAATCAACGGTAACATAACAAATCACAAAAATATTAAAATATTTACTTCCACACCAGCCAGTTGGGTATGCCCACATCTCCTGATCGTGAGCAGTGGATTAGCCTGTACAGGAAGGAGTTAAAGTTTTACGATCTTAATAACTATACTATTGTTTTGTAGTTTTGTGTTTGTTCTGTTATTAATAAAAAATTAAAAGACTTAAATTAGAATATATATAAGCTCGTTTTAAGTCAAATGGTAAACTAGAATTTATTTTTTGTTTATTTTTGTTTTTATGTGTGTGCAAAGACAGGCATATTATCCCATAGATAAAATTGTTTATTTAAAATACATATATACCTATCTATTTTCTTTTTCTTAATTTTGAGCCAATTTTTAGAACTTGTTATGAATGTGGTATTAATTGTAAAACTGGTATTGGCAGGTGGCAAGCCAAGTTTCGCAGTGTGTCCTTGAGACTTGGCTACATAGGAAACATATGCTGGGCATTTTTGTTCTTCCCAGTGACAAGAGTGTCTTCACTTCTTCCTCTTGTAGGACTCACATCAGAGTCAAGCATCAAATATCATATCTGGCTCGGTCATCTTTCCAATATCCTTTTTCTTTCTCATACAATAGGGTTCATCATCTATTGGGCCATCAAAGACCAAATGATCCAGGTATTTAGTTTTTGAAGAAAAAACTTTGATTTGATTTATGATAAATAGATGTATTTTCGATGTAGTCTTTCACATATTTTTTTTTCTTTAAATTTAATCCCTCATTCAGTGTCTTTTGATCACATAAATTAATGAAGAACCTAAATAGGAATACTAATTTCATAAAATTCAAACCTTCTATATATACCTCGTAAGTTTGTCTACCCAATCTTAATTTCCTAGACTAAATTATCTTATATGAACCTAATGTATGTTATAGGTGTAAGTTAACTAGCATTACGTAATTGCAGAAAACATTCAATTAAACCATCTATTAGTTTTTATGTTAATTTTGTAGAGGATTAAATTAAAAATATTTTATAAATGACTAATATAAAAGATTTCTCAATTTTTTTTGGCCACCATTAGCAATTTTATTTTATTTTATATATATAGGAGTAAAAAATTTAAATTTAAAAACTTTCGCTAACACACATCTCTCGTCCTTAAATTGTACCTAATGAATGCCCTTAACGAGGCCTTTAAGCAGATAATTTGCTGCTTTGGATTTTATAATATATTCTTGCATATATATATATATATATATGTACACACATGGTGATAATAATAATGATAACATGATGCATTTGTGGTCACTTTTCTTTGCGTACAAATATGATGATAATGATGATGATGCATTTGTGGCTTATTTTCTTTTCGTACAAATTTGTTTCCTTATTGGAATTGAATTATATTAAAGTCCATTTTGTTTGATAGCTTTTTGGATGCTTACCTAGAGTTTATATTCTTTTCTTTGTTTATTTTTTTTTCAATGTTCTAAATTATCTTATTGCTATCAAAATCCTTGTCATGTGTACTTTTTAGTCACCAGTCACTCCCAGAAAATTCGCTTTGAAATATATAAATTAACTTTAAAACATATATATATGGGCGTTTGTGTGTGTGTGTGTGTGTGTGTGAGAGAGAGAGAGAGAGAGAGAGAGAGAGAGAGAGAGAGAGAGAGAGAGAGAGAGAGAGAGAGAGAGAGAGAGAGAGAGAGAAACTTGGAGAAACTCTTAGAACTTAAATTAGAAAGTGTAATTTAAAAATTCCCAAGTGTGATAAAGTCTTCCCCCTTTCCGCGTAATAAATTAAAGCTTAGATGTTTAATTTGCCTTGACTCTAATTAACACAAAATCAGCCTGTATCACTAATCCAAAATATAAAATTGTCCGAAAATTCAGTGTATTAGATTATATCTATGTCATTTAATTAAACACCAAAATGAAAATTTCATTCCTTAACTATGCCTGGAATTTTTTGTCTCTTAACTTTAGTTTATTAATTTTTTTTGTCTTTCATATTTTTTATAGAACATTGTCAATGTTTTCCTCAAATCTAATATCGTGAGATTGCTAACGAAATTATTTTATGTATAACATACGCTTGTTTAGGATATTTCGTTAGAGATTTTTATAAATTCAGGTGCAAAAAAAATATTGACGACATCTTATTGAAAGGTAAAATTAGAGACAAAGAACATAGCTAGACCTATAACTAAACGAGGGTCTTCTCAAATGATGACAAACCACTTGCTTTGTAATACACAAAGTTTAAAGGACATTATAATTGTTTCTAAATGATTGGCCAAACACATTTGTATTTGACAAAAGTACTTATAATTAGATGACTTGATTCAATACTGACTTTTTTAGAAAGTGATTCAAAAAATAAAAAAGAAAAAACGAAAATTTAAAATACTACCAAACATGCTCATAGTTGAATCAATTGCATATCTTGAAGGCAGTTTTGGTGTGATGTAGATGTTAGAGTGGAGCAAGACATATGTACCAAACCTAGCTGGGGTGATAGCAGTCTTAGTTGCAGTAGTGATGTGGGTGACGAGCATTCCTCGGATTAGGCGAAAGATGTTCGAGGTTTTCTTCTACACTCATCAGCTATACACACTGTATGTGTTGTTCTATGCGATTCATGTGGGTGTAAAATACTTGTGCATGATCGCCCCTGGTATCTTCCTCTTCCTCATCGACAGACATCTGAGGTTCTTACATTCTCAGCAACGTGCGAAGTTATTGTCTGCTCGCCTCTTGCCTTGCAGCACTGTTGAACTCAGCTTCTCCAAGACTCCAGGTGAGGCAATTTTAGTAAAGAATGTGATGTTGGAGAATATTTGAAATATTCTAATATAACAAATTTTGTTTGGAAATTAATAACAAATTTTAGAAAATTTAAGTAAATTTAATCATGAAATAATTTGGTTTAAAACAATTCCAATACCTTAATTTTATACATTATCTTTTTAATTTCTTTCCATTGGTAGCATCCGAACTAGATTGGTTTAAAATTTTAAGGCTAATGTGAGAACCCGACGTGACTTCTTGCATGGGAAGGGATTGACTTTTCAACGCAAAACATGCAGTTGCCATGTTGGAGATTTGCTCTTTCAGAAATTACAGATGTACCCTTCTTCTCCTTCTTCCTTCAGCTGGTTCTTCGGTCATTTCCCATCCAGCTTTCTGCAATATTTATCTTCCAGCGCAGCATCACAAAACCGCCAGAAAATTTCACTCCTTCATCCTCTGTTTTCTGGATGCTACCATCTCTACTCGTGCGAACTGCTGGCTTTGAGCTTCTGCTTCTTCATGCCTTGAGTTGCTTCAGTTGAGTGCTCCAGAATTGATGCTCCATCCAAGTCGCATAGGAAGCTCCCTACTGGACGGACCAAAGAGCTGAAACAAGCTGTAATTTTCTTCCCCTGTTCAGCGTGTTACTGTCTGTCACGGTGTGCTGCTCCCTCAATTTCTTCATGTTGTACGAGTTGTTTCTGGTATTTATCTGGTAGAATAGCTTCTTTTTAGTCGCATATTTCCTCTTGTTGGATGAAGTCTGGAGCTGACCGAAAATTTCCATTTTCTTCCTTGTTTCAGCGCTGGTTTTGGTTCGAATTTAAGCTGAAAGTTGCTCCTTGAATTGGTTCCATTTTTGGCTGTTGGAGAGTGGAGAAATCACGCCAGAAAAGTCCATTTCCTCCTCTGTTCAGCACCACCTGAATACCTCTGTTCAGCGCCTCCCATATACACCTGTTCAGCATTGGTTTTGTTCCATTTCAGTTGCAAGTTGCTCCTTGAAATTGGTTCCGTTTTGCTGCTGGTTGCGGGTGAAACCAAGCCAGAAAAACTGAATCCTCAGGTCTAAAACTATAAGGTACAGATTGTTTGTGTTGGATTCCTTTTTCTTCCCCATTATTCACGCCATGTGCTTCTGCTGGTTCACAATTTTTGCAGCTTACTTCCTCTTCATTTTAAGCTGAGTTGTGGCTGTGTGGGACTGGTATTTAAGCGTGGAAAAAGTCTGTTGTAGGTGCTGTTTTTTTTGTTATCCCAATGATTGGTGTTTTCCCTCCTCTATTTCTCATTACTGTAATGTGAATTTTATGGAAGCCAGAAAAAAGGGGGGGTTCTGCGCAGGAGAAGCTTTTAGTTGGATAAAATTCTGATTCAATGATGCTTAACAGTATGGTCACTCTGCTATACGTTAGTTCCTTAAAAATAAATAAATAAATATAAATACAAAATTCTGCATATAGGTATATATATATACCTATTTTAAGTAAAGACCAAACCTAACTGTGATCCTTTCTTAATTATTAAACTATAATTATGCAGAATAAATTCCCGATTAAATATTGCTTTTAGCTTTTGAATTTTGGTTTAACTCCTAAGTTGAACCAAGAAAAAGGAAGCATAAAAAAATGGAAATATGGAATTTATTGTACTAGTTGAAAGGCGTAAAATTAGTAGAGGATTAAATTTTAAATTTTGATAAGTCCAGGTCCGTATAAAATTA
This sequence comes from Erythrophleum ivorense, assembly GCA_026724425.1. Classification (NCBI taxonomy): domain Eukaryota; kingdom Viridiplantae; phylum Streptophyta; class Magnoliopsida; order Fabales; family Fabaceae; genus Erythrophleum; species Erythrophleum ivorense. Next base: position 48,060,001 of record JAIUCV010000008.1, on the reverse strand, counting down.
ATTGGGGTGATTCATTTTCTAAACTCAGGTGAACGGGTATTGTAGGAAATTCTGAAGGTTGAGGTGTAGCCGAGGAACGGGTCAGGGAATCTTCATAAAATTCTTGGAAGGTGAGTAAGTAATGTGGACCAAAGACTCAGGAAATTCTTATTTCTATTCTTAAGTTTCCTTGCAGTGTTTTAAGAATTTTGATTCTCTATTTATGGAAATAAATATTTCAAAATGTAGTCATATGCATATTTACCAAAAATTTGATTTCAATCGAGAATTTTGCAAGTTTACGAATGTTGAATTTATTGGAAATCCTACTGTGAAACTGATCTGAACATACTTTGTCTGAAATGCTATTTGGAACTTTTATGGAGTTATCTGCTCAGAACCCTGTAGCTAACAACAGTAGATGTTAGCCCTGGTGCACCATGATCTGAACCTCAGCTAGCAAGGGTGGTGCTAGCCCCGTGTGCAGGCCACCACACGCGGAGTCATTCTATTCTCGCAAGCTGAAAGCTTTGCGTTTGTAGTGATTTTCCCCGCGAGCTGTGTGCTCTGCGTCTGTGTTCCAATTGGTTCTGTTTAGATGCGTTCGGTGTATTTTGAAAAAGAAGTTTGTTTAAAATCTGTTTCATATGGTCTATATCTGTACATATATATATATAAACCTATTTGACCTATGTTTATTTTTGAAAGGGTCGGTGTTGCTTATTCATTGAGTATTCGACTCACTCTTTATATATATATATTTTTCAGAGAGCAGTAGGGACTCTAGCCTACCCCCAGCCGCCTTCTAGTGGCTGACCTCTTGAGACGTCCTTTGGCGAGCCTGCGGAGCTCCTGTGGGTGTATTTGGATTGTATATGTATTTTGTTTGAAATTTTGTAAAAACCTTGTAAACTTAGCTCCACTGAATCGTAGTTAGGACATCCCCACACCCCAGATGTTTTCTTTGGTCATTCCTTTTGTTGTATTGTGCTGGCTGAGTTCATCCCTTGGGATGTATTACTTTGTCTGAGACTTTGTAGAAATTTCGGGAGGTCTACGTTATAGAGGAGACTCTGCCGAAATTTCTATAAATGTCCTCTAAAGAAAAGCTTATATGTTTTATATGATTCAAATTAATGCCATAAGTATTTTCTCTATAACTCCGCTTCCGCGCATGTGTACTTAAATTGTGGGGTGTGACAGCTAACATGAACCTAGACCAAGTTCAGGCCTTTATTATATTAAATGAGAAGAGTGATCTTATATGAAATATGAGAAGAGTGAATATTTGCATTGATTTGGACTATTAATTTAGGATATGACCATGAATGATTAGCTTTCTGACTTCTCATCTAAGATCACTTCTCTAACTTATTCTTTTTATATGAATATGCACGTGTGTTTGGGATAAAAAGACCTTCATTTTTTCACTTAAAAAAAATAGTATAGGTATTAAAGTTATTTCATTATAAAATGTGCATTGGGAAATTATCTAAATACTCATACATTGTGTTTTTATAGGAAAATTATTAAATACTCTCTACTTGTTCTGTTTTTTGGCTAAAAAACATAAAAAATTAATTTAAAACGCAAATGTAAAAATTTCCAACCGAGAAAGCTAACAATCCCTATAACAGAAGACTAGATTAAACTTATACGTCGTTCCCATACGTAAATGGAAAATTTACCCTAATATCCAGTTGGCCCCAACCTCGGACAGTTATAATGAAAATATTATAAAAAAATAAAAAAAAATATTATGATATATAATTAAATATTCAAAAATCGATTTTTCAAACAAATGGAATTGAAGAATTGAATTTTCCTACATTTCAAATTTTACGAATTTTGGAAATTCACGATCCAACCACAACCATTAAACTTCTTATTGTGATCAGCAACATTGCACAAACCACGGAAATAATTTCCATATACTCGGTAAGAATTCATCAATTTTGTACGCTCAGATTTGTATTATAATCCAACAAGCATGGTGTTCATAAATGTGCCAAGCATTTCCAAGTTGCAGTGGCATCCTTTTACGGTGACTTCAAGCTGTAATATGGAGTCAGATATGCTCAGTGTTGCAATCAAAACGCAGGGTACCTGGTCTCACAACCTCTATCACCTCCTTACTTCTAACACTAATTTGGATCGTCTTCAAGTTTCTGTTGAAGGACCATATGGCCCTCCCACTTCTCGTTTTCTAAGGTCAGCCACTTATAGCAAATGTTGAGAGAAAAAATTTATATGTAGTCTATATATCGAATTTTTTAATTAAAATATGATAGATGTATAATTTTCTAATAACAACACAATAAGTGTATAGTATTTACATATAAGTATATAATCTCTAATTAAATGTTACACTATCATGTTTTAATGGGATAAATTATATTGTTATTATATTTTAATTAAAAAACTTGATGACAAAATTATAAGGACCTGTCTCTAAATTTAGTTCATACTAAAAATGCTTCTTGCAATAATCCAAATACATATATATATATAAATAGAGAGAGAGAGAGAGAGAGAGAGAGAGAGAGAGAGAGAGAGAGAGAGAGAGAGAGAGAGTAAGGAGTGCAAAAAGGAGAAATTTCCTTTTTTTTTTTTTCTATTTGTGTTTGTCTAATACAAAAATCATTTAAATTATGACAACTAAGTTTATTCTTATAAAGAAAATTAAGAGATTAAAATTTTTTTAGTAAAATAAAATCACAAATAAGAATAAATTATCGTTAGATATAAATATTTCAATCTAAATAAAAATTACAAATATTAATAATATAGTCAAAAGTATCTTTGTTTTTTGGGATAAATTTAGGCAAATATTAAAATGTTTCTTTGTTAAAATTGTTATGAGAAATAGTTATCTGAAAAAATAAAAATTAAACACAACCATATAAGCCTTGAGTATTTATTGGAAAGATTCAGTGATTGCATGAGTAAATAATTAGAAAAAAATTAAATTTATACTGAATGATATGTACATATATATATATATATATATTACAAAGATTTTGATTTTTGAATAGTGTGTCGTTGATAAACTGTGGCTGTTAATTGTTATGTGTGATGATTAGGCACGAGCAGCTGGTGCTGGTGAGTGGCGGAAGCGGCATTACTCCCTTCATATCGATAATCCGCGATCTCATCTTCCAATCAAACCACCAAAACGATGTCGTCCAACGAGTTCTACTTATATGTGCTTTTAAAACCTGTTCTGATCTAACGATGTTAGACCTCATTCTTCCACACTCTGTTTCCCCGTCAACGGCTCAGGCGTCTCACCTCCAACTCCAAATCCAAGCCTACGTCACGAGACAAAACGAAGAACAACCCCAAACCCACAACACTCAAACCATAATACATTTCAAGCCAAACAACCGCTCATTAGACTCACCCATCTCCCCCGTTTTAGGCCCCAACAATTGGCTGTGCCTCGGTGCTATAATCTCATCTTCTTTTCTCATGTTCTTGCTTCTTCTGGGAATCGTCACTCGTTACTATATATACCCTTTTGAGAATGAACCCAATAGAGTTTACTATTGGACCTTCAAGGTCTTGTGGTTTCTATTTCTAGGATGTGTTGCGATTTGGGTGTGTTGTAGTTTGGTTTTTGTGTGGTGCAAGAGACAGAATGCCTTGGATAGTAAGCAGATTTTGAACATGGAAGGTCCCGCACTGGCTGAATCACTAGAGGTTGAAAGCGTTCCCCATCAATCCCTTGTTCAAGCTACCCAAGTGTATTATGGTTCAAGGCCTGATTTGAAAAGTAAGTATGTGATGTTTTGCGGAGATCATTGAGGTGCATATTTTTTATATGCTTTCTATTTGATTCTTCCGAAAAGAAAAAAAGTACAATATAGTAATTTTTTTTCCAATTTAATACTATGTGATTTGTGAAGATAACTGATCGAGGTGAATTTTTTGTGTTTCAGTTAGGGTTTGCAAAAAGTCATATATTAATTTTTTTGGGTTTAGGGAATAAATACTTTTTACTAAATTTATCCTTAATTTCTTAGGGTTTGCAAATCGTCCCATATTAAAAAGTAAGCTTGTGATGATTTGCGGAGAGAACTTGAGTGCAGTTTCTTGTATCCGTTTCCTATTTGATTTTTCAAATTAAAGATATGCGTGTGTGTGAATGCATTTTTTTCTTTTACAATTTTGTACTAGATGATTTGTGGGGGAAACTAAAGTGCATCTTCTTAAATGTATGTTTGTTAGGATTTGCAAAAATGCATATATAATTTGTTAGGGTTTAGGGTTTAGAGTTTAAGATTTAGGGTTTATGAAACAAATCCACTATTAAATTTTATCCTTAATTTGTTATGGTTTGCATTTTATCCTTAATTTGTTAAGGTTTGTAAAAAGTAGTTTGTGACGATATGTGGAGATCACTAGGTGCCTTATCCTATGTGTGTTTCCTATTTGAATTTCCAATAGATATACAATATATGAAAGTTTTTAACAATTTAATACTATGTGATTTGTGGAGATAACTAAGATGCATTTTCTTTTATGTGTTTTTAAGGTTTGCAAAATGTGTTCAAAAGGTAAGTTTGTGATGATTTGTAGAGAGAACTTATTGGCATTTTCTTGTATGAATTTCTTATTTGATTTTTCAAAAGAAATACAATATGTGAATTTTTTTTAATAATTTAGTATTATGTGATTTCTGGAGATAATTGAGGTGTATTTTCTTATGTGTTTCTATTAGGATTTGCAAAAAGTTCTATATTAATTTCTTAGGAATTAGGGTTTAGAGAATAAATACATTTTATTAAAGTTTATCCTTAGTTTGTTAAGGTTTGCAACAAGTCTTACATTAATATGTCAGGGTTTAGGGATTATAATTTGGGATTTATCCTTAATTTGTTAGGATTTATAGAAAGTCCTATATTAATAAGTAAGTTTGTGATTATTTTGGAGATAACGGAAGCACATTTTCCTGCATGTGTTGTCTATTTGATTTTTCAAGAGAAATGCACTTGATGAATTCTTTTACAATTTAATATTATATGATTTGTGGAATGTGGATATAACTGAGTTGCATTTTCTTATATGTATTTCTATTAGCGTTTGCAAAAAGTTTTATATTAATTTGTTAGGGTTTAGGGTTAAGAATTTAGTATTTAGGGTTTAGAAAATAAATACACTTTTATTAATTTGTTAGAGTTAGCAAAAAGTCAAATATCAAAAGGTAAGTTTGTGATGATTTGTGGAGATAACTGAGTATACAGTTTTTTTGTATGTGTTTCCCAATTGATTTTTCAAAAGAAATACAATATGTAAATTTTTCCTTTTTACTATTTTGTACTATGTGATTTGTGGACATAACTAAGGTGCATCTTATTATATATGTTTCTATTACGGGTTTCAGAAAGTTCTCTCTCTCTCTCTCTCTATCTTTATATATATATATATATATATATTAATTCTTTAAGGTTTATTGTTTAGGAAATAAATACACTTCATTAAATTTTATGCTTAATTTGTTAGGGTTTGTAAAATGTCCTACATTAAAAAGTATGTATGTAATGATTTGAACATATAGCTCAGATGCAATTTCTTGTATGTGTTTCCTATTTGATTTTTTCGTAGAGATACAATATGTTAATGATTTTAACAATTAATTTAATACCATGTGATTTTTGGAGATAACTAGGGTTTAGAGTTTTCTTATGTGTGTTAGGGTTTGCAAAAAGTCCTATAATAAGTTGTTAGGATTTAGGGTTTAGAATTTAGAGTTTGAGAAATATTAAAGTTCATCATTAATTTGTTAGGGTTTGCAAAGAGTCCTATATTAAAAAGTAAGTTTGAGATGATTTGTGGACATAACTTAGGTGCATTTTCTTGTTTGTGTTTCCTACTTGATTTTTTAAAAGAATTACAATATGTGAATTTTCTTACAATTTAGTGCTATATATGTGATTTGTGGGGATAACTAAGATGTATTTTCCTATATGTGGTTTTGTTGGGGTTTGCAAAAAGTCCAATATTAATTTGCTAATGTTTACGGATTAGGGAATAAATACACTTTTTAAAATTTTATCCTTAATTTGTTATGGTTTGCAAAAAGTTCTGTATTAATTTGTTAGGGTTTAGGTCCTTAATTTGTTAGGGTTTGTAAAAGTTCCTAATATTAAAAAGTACGTTTGTGATTATTTGTGGAGATTTTAGAGACATGTTTTCTTGTGTGTCCTATTTGATTTTTCAATAGAAACATAGTATGTGAATTCTTTTTGTTTTTTTTACAATCTAATACTAATATCTTTAAAATTAGACCAATCATTGAGCCTATGAAGGCATTGATTGACAACTCAATGGTCTCGTTGTAGTTAAATAATTGTTAAATTAGTGATAATTAAATATATATATATATATTTAAAATTATATATATTAAAATTTTAATATAACAAATAAATACTAATAAATTTTAAATTTTAATAATGTTTGAAAGTTATTTTTCATTGAAAAATAAAAACTAACTATGATTTAAATTGAAGAGTAAATATTGAAATTTTGGGGTTTCTAAATTATATTAAGATTTTACTAAAAAAAAGCAAATGGAAGAAGAAGGATCAATTTTGATATCTAAGAGAGATGTCACTAGAAAATACAATATAGGGAATAAGCATAAAAAATAGCCATGTACATGCCTTTTGGTTTTTTCTATATTTTCTTTAAATTTCTCTTTATTTTAACTCCTTCTTCTATCGTCTTCTATTTTTATTTATTTTTTAGATCTATCGAAAATGAACTATGTTATTTTATAGGAAAAAATATTTAAAAAAAAAAAAAAGAAATTCAATGACTGGTTTGAATGATTTTTTATTAGTATATTTTTTATCGATTCGACTGATTTTTTGATTGGTTCTTTAGTTCACCAGTTCTTTGGGTCAATCGAATTAAACTAGAGTCTAGTTTACAAGTTTTTAGTCGAACTAGCAGATCCAATCCAATTTTGATAATTTTGTTTAATATTATATGATTTTTGTAGCTAATTGAGGTGCAATTTTTTATATGTTTTTTAATGGTTTGCATAAAGTTCTATATTAATTTGCTAGGTTTAGAGTTTTTTATTAAATTTTATCCTTAATTTGCTAGGGATAGGAAAAGTCCTATATCAATTTGTTAGAGTTTAGGTTTAGAGAATAAGTAAACTCTATTAGATTGTTTCCTTAATTGTTATGGTTAGCAAATTTTTTTATATTAAATAATTGGATTTAGACAATTGAAAATAAATAAATAAAGTCAATTATAAAGAGGAACATAAATATGACTGACACACTTCTTAACTAAAGCTAGTTCTCTAATATATTTGTCCCTTTCTAGATATGTAAATACTTTTTAGATATAATCTACCTAAAAATTACGCATCTCTCCTTAGGTGAACTATTTGTTCAATCAATTGTTGCAAGAAGCCATTAGGAATTCATTAAAATAGATAAATGTGTCACTAACATAAACTGATTACATGAAATATCCACTTAATTTGATAATTTTTTTTTATCAGCTCATTACACTATTAGTTAATACGTTATATATATTTAAGAATTTTTTTTAATAATACACTAAAGTGATTGAGTTTGTTAATGTTGTAGAAATTCTGAGTGAGTGCAAAGGAGATGATGTTGGAGTCCTAGTTTGTGGCCCAAGGAAGATGAGACATGAAGCTGCCAGTTTATGTTCATCTAGTTCCATAAAAAATCTTCACTTTGAGGCCATTAGCTTTAACTGGTGATGGATAATTGTTGCCTAGCTTATAAAACTATGAATGCTACTTTGTTAAAATAATCTTTACTTTAAGGGCTTTAACATATGATTGATAATTGTTGCCTAGCTTATGAAATTATGAATGCTACATACTTTGTTAAAATAATCTTCACTTTGGGGCCATCATAGCAAAAAAAAAAAAAAAAGGATTTTACGATGATAAAAGTCATCGCAAAAATACCAGAAGTTATTACAAAAACTGTTTAGCAATGACAAATTAGTCATTGCTAAGTCGCTACAACAATAGCCATTGCTAAAGAGATTTAATAGAAAAAAAAAAGTTGTTGTTGATAAAAAGACTTGTTTGCGATGACAAAACTTGCCCCTAAATATATGTAATTTTGCTACTAAAACTCTTAAACTTTTAGGGCCACGACATTTAGAAGCAACAAATTTTGCCACTAAAGGTTTATTAAATTTTATGTTGTTGTAAAAAAGTACTTTTAGAGGCGAGAGAAGTAGTCATTAAATGTATGGTTTTAGCGACAACAAAATACTTTGATATTAACAACTTTTTGTGATGACTTTTGCCAATAGTCGTGGTCACTAAATGCATACTTTTAGTGATGACCCTTTACTTAAAGAGATTTAGTAATGACTTTTTTGCCATAAAAATCTTTTTATTTGGCCTTTTAAAAAGCCTCTGTTGCCAGGGGGACATGAATGGTGACAACATTTAGCCATTGCTAAATGGATCTTTTAGTGACGACATATACCTTAACGCTAAATGTTGTCTTAGCAGTGACATTAGTAGCTGCCAAAATTCCTTCTAGTGGGCATTTAGAAAAAGTAATGGTGACCATTAACGTCGTTAAATGTATTCTTTTAGTGGCGAAACATTTTGGTGATGCTAAATATGATTTTAGCAGTGACAATAGTGCGACATTTGTGGTCACGAAATGCTTATTTTTGTGACAAATTATTCTTTCGCTGCTAAAGTTTTTCTTTTCGTATCAACTCTTTTGTATCGTCGCTAAAGATATCTTTAGTGTTGACTGCTATTAATAATATTAGTATGCTATTAGCGACGACTTTAATTGTTGCTAAAGAGGTTTTTTTTTAGATTTATAATATTTTTCTTAATTATTTTCTTCAATCCTATTTGCTAAAATAGATTCTATAATCCTATAAATGGTGAAAAATAAATATTCTAAATCTTTAATAATATACACCATTTTACAAGATCTAACATTTTGAAATATGTAAGCAAAAAGAAAGCAAATTAAACTTTGCTAACAAGTTTCATATATACATTATTGTAAATAGTCTATCCAATAAGTATAAATGCAAAAACTAGCCATATGAATACTTTTTTAAACTCATTCATACACTTCACTATTCAATATTTAAAATAGCATTACAACATTACTAAGCAAAAGGAAAAAAAGCAATAAGGTGGCATGGGCAATTACTTGAATCTTCATAATTCAGGAAATGGGCACTAGCATTCAATCTAGACACTTCATTTTGCTTTGTAAATGCTAAAACTTTTTTCTACACTAAAGCAATCACCTATGTGACAAATTGAGACCACATTCCAATTTCAATGAAGCATAATGTTTGAAAAACTGTATATGCCATAAACAAATTAATGTCAAAAGTTTGAAATAGAACCTTAGGCCCAAAAGTGATATAAAAGGCAAATGGTGTTAAATTAAGTTGCATTATTTGTGTTAGTTGAATAATCAATCATTAAAACTCCTAATTACTCATAGAATTGTTGAGCTTTTCCAATTGAAGCATTGTTCATCAAAGGTATATTTCCCTACTAAAAAGAAACATAACACTAAGTTTTTTAACATTGAAAAGAAAAAGAGAAATGCAAAAGATACCTGTTCGATGTGGCCATAAAGGTAGCCATTTGAGCACAAATTTCAGCTTGCATCTGGGCTCGCTCCTCTTGTAGTTTTCATTCCATTTCATGGTGCATCTCTTCACGCATTTGTTCTATTGTAGAAGAAACTCTAGACTATGTAACACCATAACTTCTAGCTCATTTGATGCCATTTATAAGCTTTGTATTATCAATCCCACAAGATCATATGAAAAGGGGATGAAAATAATAAACTTTTTCTGCGTTGCGCTATGTCAAAAAAATTCAATTTGATGTCACGTGGATTGTGTGAGTTCATACTATACTTTCTCATATTTAATTTCATTATTACAACTCATTTGTATCACAAAAACATGCATATAACCCATGGAAACCGAAATGGAGCTCAAAATAAACAAGTGCATTTTCGGTCAGATTTGCTCTATTTTCTGATCCAACTTTGAAAAATCATAACTAAATCTAGAAAATTCAAAATCATGTAATCTTTATCATTATGAAAATCTTAGGATTTCTACTTCACACTAAAAATACGCCCAGGTCATAAAATTCATCACACAGGATGTTTGACATCCAAAAAAGTACAGAGTCGCTGGCTGCCTGGGCTATTGTTCAGTTTACTGATACACATTTTTGAAATTCATAACTAATTCTATAAAAATTGAAATCACACAGATTTAGTTATTCTAAAAATCTATAAATGTTAACTTGATAGTAAAAATAATTCCAAAATGAAACAGATATGTTTAGTCAGCTGGACCTTATGGAATAGTAACCGGACTTATAGGGTGCTACTGATACTGACAGTTAACTTCAAACATGCATAACTCACTGCTCAGACTCCAAATGAGGTGATCTCGGTGGCCACAGAAAGCTTATGACCTCTAGTTTATGAATGTAAAGTTTCATTAGCATTGGACACCATTTGGCCATCGGGTGACACAGAATTCAAAACTGCCAGTATGAACAGTACCCATACTAGAATCTATGAAAAATCCCAACTTTGAAAATTCATCAAATATTCTCTAGGTATCCAAAAATTATGATTTTTAGCTTTCCAAAAAGATCTTAATAATACCTAATTGCATGCCAAGTTTCAGATCAAGAAGAGCTCATTTGGACAAAAAGTGACATAGGGTTGCATTTGGGCCATTTTCATGCCTCTTAATGGTTCAATGACGGGCAAAATGGCTCCTATGGTTCTTGTGGCCACTTGAGCACGTGGGAATGGCCTAAAAAGAATCTCTAAACTTGTCTCAAAGGTGTGGAGACTCAAAACACAAAATTTCATTCTCCATTCCCAAGCTATGTACTAAGCGGCATACACTTGAAATGGCCATCCAATACCCAAAAATTGCAATACATTCCATTTATCCACAAATTTTATACATACATAATCTATTAGGATATTTACACATGTTCCATTCATTGTGCATCAATTCTAACAAAAGATTATATCATATGCCACTCCTTTGGTTACAACATAAACAAAGTTAAAAGCTTTATAATCAAGGCTTTATCTCCTCACTTGGTGGCTTCAATTTCCTTGTTCATTGGCTCCACCTAGCACGTTAGGATATTGGAGAGGAGGGGATGAGATTCAAAGAATCCCAATAGCTCATCTCCTATTCAATCACACATAATATGTACAAAGCAAGATTTTCAAATGCATGTATGGAAAAATGAAAGTCATGGACATTTTCAAAGCAACCTTGGCATGTGAATCAATCATACAAGACATTCAAGAGCTCCCCAAGTGTTTGGATTGGCCTCACACTTCTCCTCATGGATTTTGAACTTGCCTCACCCATTCTTTAAGAGCTTTGGACTCAACCATACTCTTGGGAGCCCACTTTACTTTTGGGAGACTCTTTGCTATGTCTCAACCAAGCTCAAGGGTTCTTGGCTCATCCTCACCAAAGGGAAGAGTTCTTGGCCTCTCCTCACTCAAGCAAACTCATACAAATATCATAGATTCATTTAAAACATAACATGGCATCAAGGATTATGGAATATAAAGGCATGTTAGCATACTTTTCTTAGCTTGAAAATAGACATACACACATTCTAAAACAAGCTAAACACACATCCATGCATGAGAGAAGGTGGAGAGAGCTACCTTGCACAATTTCACACACTTTTTCCTTAGCTTTCAAGCCTTCTCTTTCGGGCACACACCCACAATTTTGTGGAGATAGTTTCTCTTGGCCTAGATACAATTTATGGGAGCCAATTAGGTCTATGAAACATATTCTAAGGCTACATCACTTGATAAAATACTATATTGCTATATAGGCTCCATTATGGTCCATAATCACACCTAATGAAGCAACACCCATCAAATGACTTCTAGGCCTCATTCTTTTTTTTTCAATTATGATTCTTGACTCTTTTTAAACCTCTTGGAGTCATCACATTATTAAAACAAAGGGCCTAGTATCATGTTACTTCTTTAGGTCCTAATATGGAACCTATGGCACAAATTCACTTTCTTTGAGTTCTAAATTTTTTCTAAGGCCTCTACTCATCTTCACTCATCACATATGACTCAAGAATAGCCTTAGAAAAATTTAAAACTCTCCCTAGCTATAGGAACTTGCCTAGGCCGAGACTATGGGGGGAAGAAGAGTTCATGGCCTTCTTGATTTTTCCTTAATGGGAGACACACTTAGGAGGCTTCTTAGAGGTCTCAGGAGCTCAATCAAACACTCATATATGCTAGGGAATGCATGAATCAAATTAGTTTTTACAATCCCTTCAAATGCACTACACTTTTTCTACTTAGAGTTCATTAATTTTTCTTGCAATTTCTTTGCTTTCTTGGATGGGAGGTGCATGTGGGAAGCTCTCTAGGGGTCTTAGGAGCATATTTAAACATTCAATTAAGTCTAAGAACATTCATATAAAATCAGATTTGCAAGGGAACATTTGGATCCCTAATGGTTTTATCTTGTCTCCTAATGCTCATTTCTTGATTTTATTAGTTTCTTCTTAATCCTTGCCATCTAAAACCTCTAATCTCTCCATAAATTAGGCAGAAAACAACCCCTAAGAATTGGGCTCATGCTGCCCAAATTCGTGCAAGAGGAAGGGGGAAGAAGAAGCTACCAAAGAATGGAAGTTTTACTTTGTTTTCTTGCTCTTTCTTGGTTGCTTTTCACTTTCCTTGGTTGCCTCACTCCAAACACGAATTTTTCCTCTCTGTTCTGCCCCCAAAATAGCACCAAACTCTTTGTTAAAACCATAGAAAGAAAGCTTGAGAGGAGAGGAGCAAGTTTAAGAAGGAAGGATATGGAATTTCTTAAAGATTTTTACCTTTTTCTTGAATTTCTTCCTCCAAAATCTTCCTCCTCTTGTGCGCCTAAGAAGGGCAGCTTCTCCTCTGGTTTTTGGTAGAATTAAGTTGGTCTTAGAGAGGAGAGAAAGAACGTGGCATATAAAGAAGAAAAAAGAAGCTTCCTTTTTAAAATGGTTTCCAATTTCGCCCTTCGTAATGGCATTTCCGGGTTGGCTTCGTTTTAGCTCCTTTTTGAGAACTATCTTTTTTATCATAAAATTTAGATTTCCAATTTAATAAAATGCATTTGGAATCACTCAAATCGGAGCTAAAACTTTCCCGAACGAACCCGTCAAAGTTTAGGTCAACCGATGTCAAAAAGAGTACCGGAAGGGCTTCACTGGTCCCGAGGCTTCCCATGGTTTTTGGGGCCTCTGAAAACCCTGAAGAACTCAAAACTTTCATTTAAAAAGCCCTCCTATGAGTTTTTCAAAAAGTGCCCATATTTACGAAAATGCCACTGGCCTTTCGGCAAATTTATCGAATCACTCTGGTCGTAATTTCTGGGCAACTCAAGGCTCAAATCCTCATTTTATATTATTTAGAATTTTATCATAATTTTATTTGGCCCCAATTCCTTCTATTTTAGGGACTTCCTTTTATATTTGGTTCATTTCTGACGTTTACAAAGAAACCGAACATTGCATTTCTCACGTTTATGGAGGGACTGGATGTTACAGACTCCACTTCATATTGGCTTATGCTTCTCTTTCTTAAGGATTTCTTAGTATAGTGCTTGCCACATACATACCCTGATCTCTCCTCTAGTACGGTAGCTAATATCTCATCTTTAGTCATACGTACCTCCTCATCTATTGTTTGTTACTGAATAACAAGATCGTGAATGCGCAACTGTAGTGTAGGACATGAGTTAGAAGCATGGAAAATGGTGCAAAAGTAAATAATTTTTTAAAGTTAATGAATTTGATAACATTAGATGGATCTCTTGGGACTTCAGATCAACCCATTCTATATCCCCTTTCTTTGTCTAATAGGTGTTATGCCTCCCATACTCAATCAGCTGTTATTGGCTCCCCTATTTCTGGGTCCCTCTACAAATTTTTCAAACATTACTATTCAAAGCTTTTTAGCATGAAAAAAAAGTAATAGTGAATATAGAAAGGAATTTCTCCTAAAATACAATGAGATGCTCACCAAAGACTCCTTAACTTTTGCAAATAAGCAGGTCCCATATGTATGTAATGTTACCTACTTTGACCTATTTCTACTACTTGCAGCCTGCATATAAAGCCAAAGTATTGTTAATGATAAAAGATTAAAAAACTTCATGTAATTAATAATAGTACAACTGCAATGAAGTTTGAACTAAGGACCTGAAACTTGTTAGACTTAAAGTGTTACATTAGCCAATCCTAATCTTCAACGCTAACATCCTTGGGTTTTGTTGCTTGCCTCTCCTTGTTAGTCATGTAGTCCTTATATATTTTTGATAATGAAGCCTTCCAATCCTTAAAGAGTTATTGCATTGAGTCCATGCAGTAAGACTTGAATGCCACCTCCTGCTGAGGGTCACAAACTTCAAATTTGTCTTATGCATTAAGAATAACAAATTTAAATTATAAGTAGTTATAATTGCAAGCATAACATAGGTATTTGCAGATTAATTAAAGATATGCATTTAAAATATGCAACTTATTACCTTCACTTTCTATCACATGGTGTCCCTATCTTTGTTTGCAATATCTTTCTAATCACTGAACCAATGTAACTAAATAAGTCTTGAGCCCTATCTCCAATCAGCCGTTCAATAGTTCTAAATATGGTAATTAAGATCTTGTTGCCAATTTTTTTTTTAAGGTTAACTCCTAAACACTTATACTTCCTTCGACCCTTCTTAACAGTACTACAAGAAGCTGAACAATATGGAAAAAGGAAAACAATTAAACAATGATACGTAAAAAACAAATATATCAATATATGACCCAAGGCAGAAATTTAACCAAGCACTTATTGTTTCCTTTGCTCACCTACACTACTCTGGTTTCATGATGGTTGGATAAGAAGTGAACCATCTTGTTCTTCCTATTAACTAACTCCAGTGGCAATGGAGAATGTTGAGCTTCTAGTGCATCATGCTCGAGTTACCCTCTCGTACACGGTGGAGATGGAACATCACTCATGTTATTATGGCTCCCTCATCTATTTCCATATCCTCAGTCTCATTCACCTCATCTAGCCCTTCTCCCATGCCTAGCACCTGACATTTCCTAGATCATTCCACATACATTATGAGAACAAGGTAGTTGAACAATGTAAATTTGTAAAATTGTTAAATTTTTAACCAAAGGATGACTTACAAGTAATAAGGGAAATTTTAAAAATTAAAAAAATGATAATAATAATAATAAATAATAATAATAATAACATGATAGAAATTGTCATAACCATTGCTTATTATGTGTTATAACTTATTATGACAAAAAACCTTGTTGACAAGGTATTGGTCAAGTCGACAGGATCTTGGCTTTCTTAAATTTCTCAATTAAAAAATATCTTGTTATAAGATAATAAATCTTATTGACTAGGTTTCAAATTTCTCTCTATTGAATTCAGGACCTTGTTGACAAGATCCTCAAATTTATCAACAACATATTATCTAGCCATTAAATTTAAAGGCCTTGTTGACAAGATCTTCAACCTTATGACAAGATATTATCTTAGCCCTTATATTGACATAACTTAATGTTATCTCAATCTTGGTAGTGGAATAACTTCATATACATAGTCATCTCCATATTTTGATCTTTAGAAATATCAAATTTTCACTACAACAAGGCCATTAGCATGGCTTTACATAATGTTCTCATATATAATGCTCTATTTAGCATTCTATCCTTACTTTGCCTCAATTTATTTTATTTTGGGGTCCTTTCTCATCAATCATTTAATTTAATTTTTAGTTTCTCTTAATTTGTATTACCCTTCTTTAAGCCCGTAATCCCACTTAAATAATTTGTTCCATACTTAAATAATTTATTCCATTCTTTAAGAACTATTTTGAATTACCAAATTATAGAATATTAGAGAAACAATAATGGAAACAAAAAAATATTCAGTGAAATAAGATGCTATCTAGGAATCTAATATTTTAGTCATTTATTATATCTATATTTTTTATGCATGGATGTAATCTACCATTAAGTATTATAGAATTTTAGTTAATCTTGGTTAGTATTTGTGGTGTTAGTATCAACTTTATCATTCTCCCCAAGTATGTCCTCTGAATCTCCTTTGTTAGTGGACACATCTTTATCATTATCATCAATAAATTCATGTCCCATATTAATTGCACTTGGCCATTTTGTTCATGGGCGTTCGCTTGAATGGCTTAAAGTCTTTGGTGCAACATCATCCCTTTGCAATTAAACCACAAAGTCATTTTTTACATTATCATCAAGGACCACATATAGATCAATCTTGTCTTGTTGATATGCCTTATCAATGAGCCCTCCTTCAAAGTCCCCACCGATGTCATCATCAGTAGCCTCAAGCATATTGAACAGGTCACAGGAATTTGTCTTGACAACAATGAGCCAATTTACATCAACAATATCATTCAAATAGAACCCTTGGTTGATTGAAGGCCCATTGTAGAAGCTCATCAACTCCTCGCTTATATGTTGGATAAACTTTATTATTGATATTTATCTAGCTTTTATCTATCTCTGCTACTTCTTACATTTTAATCAACGTCATTGCAAGTTAAGTTATGGACAAGTCAAACCTTTTACATGTAAGGAATTGTATGCTTACATCAAGTCATTAGCTTTAGACTAGGCCATCCCTATTTCTAGATTTTAGATCTGAACCAAAACCAAACTCTGGTTCTAGTAGAAACAATAATGAGGGATAGGTTATAGTTATTACCTAAATCTCATTAAGATTGCGGTTCTGACTAAAGTATAGACCAGAGTGAGCTATTGGGATTCATAAAATCTCACTCCCCTCTATATTACTTTGACAATAGTATAGGCTTTGTAAAATACCTTAACTTTTTATCCTTTTCATCATCTTAGGAGACTTAGTTTACAATAATTACCTAGAAAAGTCACATTTAATATAAGGAAAAATTGCATAATCGAGGGTCTAATTAATTCCATTTATGCTTCATGGACCACACGAGCTCATCAATATCATTTACTATCTATATCATATGCATATAAGTCAGAAACATCATAAAACATATCAAGAATCTCGGATTTGGAACCACAATTGGAGGAAAACTAGAATTGCTCTCGGGTTCACTAATACAGTTTTCTGATATAAATTTTGAAAATTCATTACTAATTCTAAAAAAATCAAAATTAAGGGTCCAATTAATTCCATTTATGCTTCATGGACCACATGAGTTCATCAATATCATTTACTATCCATATCATATAGATGCAAGTCAGAAACATCATAAATATCTCAAGAATCTCGGATTTGGAACCGCACTTGGAGGAAAACCATAATTGCTCTTGAGTTCACTGATACAATTTTTTGATATAAAGTTTGAAAATTCATAACTAATTTTGGAAAAATCAAAATCAAGCAAACTATACCGTTTTAGAAAGTTATAGATGTCTACTAATGACTAAAAATAATTATAGATTAGAAAATATCAATTAACCCTCGAAAAAAATGGAATAGTACCAAAGGTCTCTCTGCAATACTAGTATTGTCCTCCAACTTTAAAAATTTGGTTATCTCTCTACAAACCTCTAATTAGGGTGCTCTTAAGTTCTACAGAAAGCTTATCATGTCTAGTTTATGCTTGTAAAATTTCATGAGCATTGTATGCTATTTGGCCCTCAGATGACACAAAGGAGGAAACTAACTATATGAATAGTATTATTGCCAATTTTGTAAAAAATTTTCAATTTTAGAAATTCATAATTTATTCTCTAGAGTTCCAAATAATATGGCTATTAGCTCAGTAAAAACCTCTAGATGAGGCCTATATTTATGTCAAATTTCATGAGAAATTTTGTCCATTTGGGTCAGTTTGTAGTTTAGCTCAAGTTTGGGTTACTTTTAAAACCATAAAAGGGTGAATTTGGCTCCAAATGGTCTTAAACTCATTCCACAACCATTTGGGCATATCCACAAACATAAACACAACCTATATAAGCTTTCTAAGTGGTCCAAATTGTAACACCATAATTTCTAGCTCTTTTTATAACATTCTCATGCATCACATCAACAATTCCATGAAGGAAGTGAGAAAAGTCCATTAAAATAATACATTTTCTTACATTACATCATGTATAAAAATTTTATTCGGTGTCACGTGGATCGTGTGAGCTCATACCATACCTTCTCATATTTAATTACATGAATAAAACTCATTTGCATCATAGAATATGCCCTACAACTCAAAGAACTCAAATGAAAGCTCAAAATATTCATGTATATTTTCGGCCATAATTTTTCTCTTTTCTGACCAAACTTTGAAAATTCATAACTAATTCTAAAAAAATCAAAATTATACATTCTTAGCTATGGTGGAAAGCTACGGATATATACTTCACATTAAAAATATGCCCAGACCATAACATTCATCGCAGAGAATGTTTGACATCTGAAATAGTCCAGAGGTCAAACTGCTCATTGGTGCTGTCACAGATTTCTGCAGCAAATTTTGAAAATGTCCAATTAATTTCATAAAAAATAAAATCCATACAAATGATACCAATATGGAAATTTGTGGATGTCAAATAGTGGAGAAAAATAAATCCAGACCAGCTCAGGCACGCCAAAACCTTTAAATTCAATAGAACAGTAGCTGAGGTTGGTGAAATCCCTAATATTGGACAGAATCTTCAAAAATTTATATCTCCCTCTTTAGACCTCCAAATGAGGTGCTTTTAGTTGGCACAAGTCATTGGGAATGTCTAGTTTTTTTGTATAAAACTTCATGGTAATTGGATATCATTTGAGCTCTGTGTGATATATTTTATTTTTAGACTAGTATGAACAGTGACATGACCAAAACTAGAAAATTTTTCAATTTTGAAAATTCATCAAATATTATATAGATCTCCAAAAATTATATTCTTTATCTTTCCAAAAAAATCTCAACAAGTTCTAATTGCATGCCAAATCTCAAAGCTAAAAGAGCTCATTTGGCTAAAAAGTGATATAGGGTTTCATTATAGTTAAATTTAGCTCCATATAGGATACCAAATTGTCCAAATGGCTTTCCTTGGGGTTTGGCACCTCTTGGGCAAAGCTAAAAGAATAATTAGAACTTGTATGAGTTGCCCAAATGGTCCCAAACCTCATGCATTTCATGTTAGCCATTTCATGCACACATATGCATAATTCCATCATACCATTCATGAAGCTAATTTGCCATCATATACTCAATTCACATTCTAGTGGCTACATAACATATTCTCTCATTCATACATAGCATAATATCATAATTACACATGTTCAAGAGGTCATAGACCATATACATCATGGGATTACATTCTTTGACACAATATGGCCTTAAAGAACTAAAAACTATGCATTAGGTTGTCAATCTCTTTTCTTCAAGGTGGTTGGCTTCCATTACCTTGTCCACTTGGTCTACCTAGCATATTAGATCATTGGAGAGGAGGGAATGAGATTCAAAGAATCCCAATAGCTCATCTCTCATTCAATCATACATAATGGATGCGAACAAGTGTCATAAATGCATGCATGGTATGTGGACATGTGCAAACATTTAAGAATCATTTTCATCATTCAAAAAAGTCATACATAGCATACAAAGGCTTGTCAAGTAAGTGGATTGGCCTCACCTAATTTCTTGTAGATTTTGGACTTGCCTCACCTATTCTTTAATGCATTTTTGGACTCAACTATGCTCTTATGAGCCCACTTTGCTTTTGGGAGACTTTTTGCTTTGTCTCAACCAATCCTAAGGGTTCTTGACTCATCCTCACCATAGCTAAGGGTTCTTGGCTTTACCACACTCAAGCAAACCCAAGCATACATCAAAACATAATATGTTATCATAAAATCATAAAATCATGGCATATGAAATCATGTTATCATACTTTTCATGGCTTAAAAATACACATACACACATTCTAAGACAAGTTAAGCATACATCCATACATGAGAGAAGGTGGAGAGAGCTATTTTGTACACAATCACACACTTTCCTTCTTGAATCAAGGCTTAACTCTCCCTAGCCATGCTATCCTTGCTTGGTCAAGGCTATAGAGGAAATTGAGCTCCTTGGAATTTGCTTTGTTTTCTCAAGGGAAGAAGCATATGGGGAGCCTCTTAGGGATCTTAGGAGCTCATTTAAACTCTTATTTAAGCCTAGGAATCATCATACAAAATCAGATTTTACAAAGTACAATTGAAACCCTAGAACTTGCATCTTGAAATCTAATAGTTTTTTGTTGATTCCCTTTGCATATTCTTAATCTCCACACCTTTTTCCTTAGATTCACCCTTGGTTCTGCCTAAAAATCAAGTCCTCCTAGGTTTTTCTCATGTTAGGCGAAATGGAGGAGGAGAGAACCAAAGATGACAACCATAGGAAGAGAAATTACCTTGTTTTTTTGCTTTTTCTCACTTGAATCTTGTGTTCTTTGAGCTCCTCTCTTCAAATATGAACTTTTTCCTTAATTTATCCTCTAAAAGAAATCCATATACTTCATTGTAATCATAGGAAATAAAGGAGAATGAAGGAGAAGAGGTTTGAGAGAGAAAGAGGATGAAAACTACTAAAGTTTCATACCTTAAGCCTTTGATTTCTCCTCCTCTTTGCTTTCCTCTTGTGCACCACTCTCTCTAGGATTTTTCTCTGGTTTTGGGCAGAACTTGGTCGTGCAACATGAAGGGAGAAGAAGGGTGCATCATATATATAGGTGGGAGGAAGTTACACTTTTCAAAAATTCCCATTTTGTCCTTCGTTCTTGGCATTTTTGTTTTTCTTTCGTTTTAGCTCCTTTTTGAGATTGTATTTTCTATTATGAAATTTAGATTTCCAATTTAGTAAAATGCCTTTGGAATCACTGAAATTGGAGCTAAAACCTTCTCGAATGAATCTGTCAAAATTTGGGTACACTGACATTAGAAAACGTCCACCGGAAGGGTTTTAGCTGTCTCGGACCTTCCCATGGTTTTTAGGGACTCTGAAAACCTTGGGAAACTCAAAATTTTTTTAAAAAAAGCCATCCTGTGTGAATTCCAAAATTTGCTCAAAATTATGAAAATGCCATTACGTTTCGTAAGTTTTCCGTAAGGAATTATTTCTTCATTCTAGCTCTATTTTTCTTTCTATCTAAGCCTGGGATTCTCATTTTTAGGAGTCTAGAATGCTTCCCAAATTTTTTGAGACTTTGACTACATCATTTCAGGAGACTTCCTTTTGTATTTGGTGAATTTCGTTCATTAATGGAGAAACCGTATGTTACGTTTCTCACGTTTTCGAAGAATCGGATGTTACACAAATCACCATGCATCTCAAAACCACTATCCTAGTTGCTCTTATACACTTATGCATCATGGCGAATGTATGTAAAAAACATACATACATACACCATTGGTTCTAAAATTAGTGCATTCATCATATATATATATATAATTTTGAACATGCTCAATGCTCTACATTATATATACATTATATGAATACAATTCTTGACATTAATATACTATAAGATTGTCTATTTTTCTACTCCTTTGTCAAAATGCTATGCTTCAAGATCTTTGGCCTCCATTCTTTGGTTCGCTTAGCTCACTTAGACATAATTAGGCATGTGAAAGGGAAGAGTGAAATCCAAAGAATCTTAATAGCTCTTTACCCTTTCAAACATACATAATGGATGCATATACATGTCAAAGAATGCATGCATATCATACAAACCTCTCATGAACATACATAAAACATTTTCTTGGTGATGTGAACTCATACATATCAAACATGTAATACCATATTCTTTCTAACATTGATCCCTTTCTTGCAAGTGGGAATATGCACTTCATCAAAGAAATCTCAAGAAAATACATTAAAATAATGAATTAAATGGCATTGCGTAGCGGATAAATTTTTCATTGCGCATCTCCGGGACCCCATGAACTCACCAACAACATTCTATAATTATTTTTCATTCATGCAAATCATAACATTCTCAAAACTCAGCACAAACCATGGAACATGATAAAAAACCTCAAAATTTTCTTCATTCATTGTGGCTATACAAGGGCAATTTTAAAAAATCATAACTAAATGTAGAAAAATCAAAATCATATAAACCCCAGCTTTATAGAAGCTCTAGATGTTAACTTCACATTAAAAATAAGTCCCAGCCATGAAATAGCTACAAAGGTCTGACTACCTTCTAATACTAATACAATTTACTATCATAAATTTCAAAAATATCCAATTAATTCCACAAAAATCCAATCCATTAAAATGATACCAATCTAGAAAGTTACAGATGTTATCTAGAAGGAAAAAATAACTCTAGACCAATTCAAGGATGTTCAGATCCTAAAAAGTAACCAAACAGTGATATGGGTTTGACTGGTTGCTTGGTACTAGACAGCAACTTCAAAAATTAATATCTCCCTCTCTAGGCATCCAAATGAGGTGCTTCTAATTGGACCAAGTTACTAGAAAGGTCTAGTTTCTACTTGTAAAATTTCATGGCAATTGGACTTCTTTTGTCCATGGATTGACATAGATTTATTTTTGGCCCATAGCTACAATAGTAGTGACCAAACTAGAACATTTTTCTAACTTCAAAAATTCACTAAATATTTTGTAGACCTCCAAATAATACCACTTTAGCTTCCCAAAAAGTTCTCAACAACCTCTATATGCATGTCAAATTTCAGACCAAGAAGAGCTCATTTAGATAGAAAGTGATATAACTTACCAAAATGGCCAATTTTGCCTCTCATAAGGTATCACTTTAGTCCAAATGGCCTTTCTTTGAGTTGGGCACCTCTTTGATAAGTTTGAGAGCATGAATATGACTTATATAAACTGCTCAAGTAGTCCTAAACCTCATGCATTTTAATTTTGCTACTCCACTTCCATTAATGCACTAATACATCAAGTCATCAAGAAGCCAAAATTCACATTTCCATTGATTTCATGCCACATATGGTCTATACAAGAGTCATACATCATATTACAATTGTTCATGATCATGCATCATAAAAATAATACGTACAAGACAAATTTGATATTCAATTACATAACAAGCTACATAATGGATAAAGTATGACTTTTCAAAGCTCTTGACTTGCCTTCCTTGCTTCTTGGACATCACCTAGGCATTGCAAGATAATGGAGGAAAAAGGAGTGAGATTCCTAGAATCTCAACAGCTCACACATCCATTCATATACACATTCAAGGCATATACATATCAATGCATATGTATTGAAGGTTTAACAACCATAAAGTGTTCAAAGTCACAATTTCCATACCACTTATTCACATTCAAGCCAAGAATATGCTCTAGGGACTTTTAGTTGTGCCTCACCCCATTTTTAGGACTTTTGGATTTGCCTCACTCTTGGCCTAAGGACTTTTGACTTGGTCTCACCATTCCAAGAGACTTTTGGCGTTGTCTCACCCATGCCATGAGACTTTTGGCATCTCCTCACCTTCATTAAGGGACTTTTGGCATCACCTCCCCCTTATGAGCCATTTCCACAACCAAGACCATTCAAGGAAACACATTGGTACCAATATAATGTCAAAGCATCAAGTGGCATATCATCAAGTCACAAGAACACACACAAGTATACAATGACATACATATGCACATAAGAATACAAAGTGAATGAGGTGGAGAGCTACATTGGATTTATGCAAGCTTTTCTTGATCATTTTCCTTCCTTTTTTCGATCCCACAAGCACATTTAGGTGGGTGGATGTTCTTTTGGCCTAGACACTATAAACAACATACAATTACACACTTGAAGCAAACCAAGACGTTAAATTCACTCTTGAATACACACTTGGTTTCATAAGTGGCATAATGGTTCCACAAATGGCCTATTGAAGCAACCTCTATAATTCAAGCTCTTGGCTCATATCTCTTTCCATTTCTAGGCTTCTTGGCCTTATTCAAAGTCCTTAGAGCCTTCACACAATCATTTGCACAATTGGAAAACCAAGTTACTTCATAAGGCACCATTATGGACATCGTTGTTTCATCTCCCAATCTATGGCTCCTAAATTTTTTCTAATGGTTTCTCTCATCTTCTGACATTATATAAAGTCCCAAACCAAGGCTAGAACAAATTAAAATATCTCCTAGCCTAATGAACTTAGCTTGGTCGAACTTAGGACCATAATAGGACTTCTTGGAGTTCTTGATTTTTCCTTGATGGGAGAGCCACTTGGGGAGCTTTCTAAGGGTCTTAAGAGCTCAAGGAAACATTTAATTAGCCAAGGAATTACTCACACAAAATCAGAATTTTCAAAACTCTAGAAAATACTACTTTTTCCTAACTTGATTTCTATTAGTTTTTCTTAGAATTTCTTGCCATAGTTCTCTTCCTCATGGTCTAAAACTCTTGTTCCTTCCTTGTTTTTGAGTAGAAAATCCTCCCTCTATATGGCTCTAGTTTAGGCTAAAATGTACACCAAGAAGAAGCAAGAGAAGGAAGCAACCAATGTGAGAATTTACCTTAGATTCAAGTATGTTTTCCAAGCTCTTTTCTCTTGGTTTGTTCTACCACAAGGAATTCGAACTCCTTCCTAATTTCTGGACCAAAAAAGAACCATTCATCTCAAATAAACCATAGAAAGAGAGGAGGAAGAGAGGGAAACAAGATTGGAGGAAGATGGAACATGAAAATCTACAAATTTCCTTGCCTTTTCCTTGATTTTTCCTTTTCTTCCTCGTCTTGTACCTAAGAGAGCAGGTCATTTTTTGTATTTTGGGCAAAGGAAATTTGTGCTATATGAGGGGGAGAAGAAGGGAGAAGTGTGTGGAAGTTTTAAGAAACACACTTTTTTAAAAATTCTAATTTTGTACTTTCGTAATGGCAATTTTGTTTTGGCCTTATTTTAACTCCTTTTTGAGAATCATCTTTTCTATTATAAAATTTAGATTCCCAATTTAATAAAATGCCTTTGGAATCACTCAAATTGGAGTTAAAACTTTTTTGAATAAATCCGTCAAAGTTCGGCCTTACTGACATTAGAAAAAGTACACCAAAGGGGCTTTACCAGTCTCGGGGCTTCCTATGGTTTTTAGGGCCTCTGAGAACCTTAAGCAACTCAAATCTCCTATTTAAAAATCCTTCCTATATGTTTTTTCCAAAAGTTACACTTATATATGAAAATGCAATTACAGTTCGTCAGTTTTCGTCATAAATTGTTTAACCATCCTAGTTCCATTTTTCTTTCTGTCAGAGCTAAGAATTACCATTTTTAGGAGCCTAGGACTCTACCCAAATTTTCTTGGACATTATCTAGCTCATTTCAGAGGACTTGCTTTTATACGGCTTATTTCATCATTTTACGAAAATTATGTTTATTACAAAATATAGGCTCTCAAGGGCATTAGTCTAGTCTCACCCAACTTTCTAAGGGCTTTTTGATTTTTCTCACCTATTTTCAAGGGACTCTTAACTAAACCTCACTCTTCTTGAGACTTTTGGCTTTATCTCACCCAATCTTAGGGACTTTTAGCTCATCTTCATCTATGCTAAGGGACTTTTGGCTTAACCATACCCATTCAAGCCAAAATACAGTTATAAACTTATTTCAAAATGCATAATGGTACCATAGCAAGAAAAAAATAGCTAGAAATATATTTCATAGTTCAAACATACATATAAACACTCATAAACAAGCACACATCCAAGCCATGCGTGTGAAAAAGGTTAGAGTGCTACCTTGGAGCAAATGTCACACACTTTTCCCTTGAACTTGTCTTCCCTTTTTCAGCCAAACTCATGGAATTAAGTAGCACTTGATTCTCTTGGCCTAAAAATATCAAATGAGACATGAATCACTCATAAGAACAAGCTTAAACTTCTCACAAGCTTTATGTTATGCTACTTTATCATATAACTTCATTATACTTCCATACAAGAAACAATGAAGCAATTAGTGGAATTCAAGATCTTAGCTCCATTTTCTCCCTTGATCTAGGTCTCTTGACTCCATTTAAACTCCTTGGAATCATCACAAATTCATTTTAAGGAGCCTAGTTATAAGTTGCTTCTTTATGTCTCATTATGGAGTCTATACCTCCATTTCACAAACCAAGGCTTCTAAATTTTTTTCAAGGATTTCTTTGATATTCTCCTATCATATGTAGTCCCTTTCTAGGCTTAGAACAATTTAAAACAATCCCTAGGTGGCTAAACCTCTCTTGGTCAAGACTATGCATTGGTTTTGGACCCATAGGGCTTGCTTTATTTTCTTGAAGGGAATGGATCATATGCAACTTTCTAGAGGTCCAAGGGACTCATACCAAGTCTTACATAAGTTTAATTGTCCCTAGGAGAAATCAGATTTCAACATTCCTTTCAAAACCCTTAAGTTGTGCAACTTGAATTTTAAGGCTCTTTTTTTTGTTTTCAATTGCATAATCTTAATTCTTACACTCCATAACCCTTCTCCCTACCTTAATTTGGATAGAATTCATCTCCCCTTGGTTGGGCCTATAGTTGGTTGAACAAGCACCATGAAGAACAAATAAGAAGGTGCCATGAAAGGCTATACTTCTTACCTTGTTTCAAGACTTTTTCAAAGGCTCTTTCAATTGCTTTAGGCTTCTCCTTTAAATTCTAAGTTCTCTCCTCTGGACTAGCCACAAAACAAACCCATATAAGTCATAAAAACCATAGGAAGGAAGAGAAGAATGAGAGGAATAACATTAGTGAAGGAAGAACCATGAAAATCTAAGGTTTTCTTACCTTTTTCCTAGGCTTTCTTCCTTCTTTCTTCTTCCTCCTTGTGTGTGCTTCTTTGCTAGTCTTTCCTTTGTTCTAGGTAGAACTCAAGTTGGTTAGGAGAAGGATCAAGGGTTGGACATGTTATAAAGGCAAGAAGCTTCTTATAATTCTTTTTAAAAAATGCCATCCATGTCCCTTTTCTTAGCTATTTCCTTTTGGGCTCATTTTAACTCCTTTTCGAAAACTATCTTTTCCATCATAAAATTTAGGTTCTTTAACTTATACAATGACTTCGGACTCATTCAACTTGAATCTAAAACCTTTATAAACAAAAATGTCAAAGTTTAGGTCAACTGTCGTTCTGAAACGTAAAAGCGAAGGGGTTTTAACTGTTTTAGTGGTTCCTATGGTTTTTAAAGCCTCTGAGAACTCCAGAAAACTCATTTTTTCTATTTAAAAATTTCTCCTTTGAGTTTTTAAAAATTGCTCAAAATTATGAAAGTGCCACTACATTTTTGTTAAATTTTGTTTGATTATTCTGGCTCCGTTTTTAGGGCACCTCTAGCCGTGGATCCTTCTTATTTGAGGTTTAGATTATTGCTTTAATTTTATTTGACTTCAAATCATTCTATTTGAGAAACTTTCTTTTATATTTGGTAAGTTTTGTACATTTATGGAGAAACTGGATGTTATACTTTGATATAATATGTTGCTCATGAAAGGTTTAAAGATCTTGTCAACAAGATCTCAAATTCAGCAAAAGGAAATTTAAGACCTTGTTGACAGGATCTTCAACCTTATGACAAGATAACCTTTAATTGAGAAGCTTTGGAAAAACCTAAAGTTGGGTAACCCTCCCAAAATCTTGTCAATAACGTCTCAATTATAAAAAGATAGAATACATAATGTATGATGGTATGACACACACAGGTACAAGAATTGGACCAAATCTAATTTAGGCACAAATTTATAACACTTAAAACCATTTCATCCTAAAAAAACTTAGCCACACAAGTACAAGAATTGGATCAAATTTAATTTAGGCACCAAATTTATAGCACTTAAAACCATTTCATCCTAAAAAAACTTAGGCACATATTAGAACTTAGGCACATAGGTACAAGAATTGGATCAAGTCGATTTAGGAACCAAATTTACAGCACTTAAAACCATTTTATCCTTAAAAAACTTAGGTACATAGGTACAAGAATTAGACCAAATCTGATTTAGGCACTAAATTTACATCACTTAAAACTATTTCATCCTCAAAATACTTAAGCACATATCAAAACTTAGACACATAGGTACAAGAATTGGACCAAATCTGATTTAGGTACCAAATTTATAGCATATAAAACCATTTCATCCTAAAAAAACTTAGGCATATATCAGAACTTAAGCACACAGGTATAAGAATTGGACTAAATCTAATTTAGGCACATATCAGAACTTAAAGCAATTTCACCCTCAAAAAAGGAACTAACACCAAACTTTAGCAATATCATAGCAAACTATTAAGACAACAAAAGAATGGATGCTAAATGTCACAGCAAAATATTACAATAGCAAGCTTGATATCTTTTTAGGGAAGGATAATTTTAATGATTGTAATTCTTTTCAAATAAAAATTTCATTCATGGTTATAACTTAAGTGTAAACTATTAACATAACCTAAAATTTTAAAAGAAAAATAATATCTTTATGATCTGCCCTTTAGACAAAGATTACCATATGACTCTTCTCCAGTAACCATTTTAAATGAAGATAGTGCACACTGCATAATTGGTTATGGCCCTATCTATGTGACTAGTGTGAATTCAAATGTTTAGCAATATTTACTACAAATTTACATATCAAAACTAGGCACAACAAATTCACTGTCAATTCAACAAATTCACAGAGGTTAGAAGATGGGCATGAAGTAACCATCAAAGGAGGAGAAACCGGCACAAAAAAGAAGATATTCTAAAAAAAGAAAGTGAATTCGATTTAAAAGTGGCATTACTATCAAAGCTTTATCATAAAAAACTAGTGGGTATCATTCAGTTTTTCTAGGAGCAACTGATGGACCACAACCACATTCACAATACTCACAACACAAAATCAATTGCATAAAGAAAGAGCAAACATTGGACTAGATTACCACTTACATAGCCTCTTCCTCTTTAGTTTTTGTGTTCTTCTCCTTCACAACAAAATCAGGTCATAAGATACTCAGTTTTTTCATATGCAAAATGTTTTTGTTGGAGTAGCTTCATTTACAATGAAATCAACCAAAGGGAAGAAGGTTTTGAGAAGGATCTGTAGAAGGTTTGAAATTAGGAAAATGGGAAAGACTTTAATGAAAATGAGTCTAAGTTTTCCTTGCTTATCTGACTTCATTTTTGTTATTTCAGTCAAGCTCATTTTACTATTTTGCTTCAGCCACTTATATATATGACATAATATTATATTATATATGTATAATATATATAATTATATAATATTGTTTTAAATATTATGTTATTGATAATTAAATAACTTAGGAAATTAGAGTAAATAATAAAAAAAGAAACAATTGATAATTGATATATAAATTAAAAAGTAGTTTAAGTGATAAAAAAACAAAAAAACATAGGTTTAGAAGAGAAATTATGAAGAAAATATAAGATTGGAAGGTAAAATTTCAAAAAGCTACAAGTTTGAGCACTTTAGTCCATTCAAGGTGATTTTTTTTTTAATTTGAGTAATTTTTCAAGATCTATGTAATGGCGAACTGCTAAAGGCGGTTCAGTCACTTATTTTTCCCAAAAGAGCATGTTTAAGCCTTCAATTTTGAGATTTTTGGAAGCTATTTATGATTACACAATGCTTTCTATAATCTAATTGATGTTTCCAAAACATTGATGCAAAAGGAGCTCCATTCCACTTAAGTTCCAAATTCAAGTACTAGATCAACAATAAAGAGGATAAAAATCAGGAAATACATAACTCAAAAAATTTAGGATATTTATTCTTAAATATCCTAATGTATCTTTTTCTATAATCTACCCATTATATTTTTATCCCAACTAAACCATTTAAAGCTCTTAATCTCAAACATAAGCCATCTTCTAGTTCATCCCTCTAAAATTCACATGTTGCTGCATCAATAAGAAATCCATGCTAAATCATCACATTAGGGCTCATCTGCATAAAAAAATCATCATTTAAGGTCTCCCCAAACTTAAAGGAGCATCATCCAACCATTAACGCATCAAGATTGAATTTAAGGTTCCAAATTCACATTCATGGCAGCCCTCACTGAGAAATCCATATAAATCATTATATTTTTTATCATAACCTAGACCAAAAGGAACTATTATAAGCCATGGAACTTGAATATTAAACCAAAAAGCCCAATTTGCAAAACCTAGAGTTTATACTTCCTCCATCAATTAGAACCTAGGGCATTAATGGATGAAGAAAAAGACATAATAGGAATTTAAAAGGTTTACCTAATTAAAATTAATCTTACAATGACAAGAGATTGGAGTGGAGGAGTTCAATTTTTTATCCCTTCCTTCTTCTTCTCCTTTGTTTTTTCTTTCTCTACCTCTTTTTTGTTTGCTCTATTTCAGAAGTTGAAACTAAGGGCTGGAGGGAGTTGTGTTGTACATTGTAAGTGTCTTTTGGGGGGGGGGGGGAGGGATACATTAGGGTAAAAATTGAAATTTTAATGTATTCATAAAAAATTGATAAAAATTGATGAGTTGTATTAATAAAATGGATTCTAGAAATTGAAATTTTAGATATATAGATTCTTAGATATATGAAGTGTTAGATATATTAATTTCATGAGTTCTAAAAACTAAAATTTTAAATTATATCTTACATATATGAATTCTAAAAATTTTAATTTTAATTTATTAATAAAAATTATAAATAACAATCTATTAGTTTTTTAAAGCTTAACTTTAAAATTTTATATTTTGTGATGATTTTATTTATAGTTTTAGTTTTTTAATTAATAATTAAACTAAACTAAAATATTTTTTTAGTCTTATTAAGAATTTTATAAAAAGATTCCCTCTAGTTATTTGTATATTTGGATATATTAATTATTAACTTTAAAAGTTTAATTTTCTTTAATAAGTATAATTTATATTTTAACTTATTTGTTCATAAAAGTATTCGAAGTTCAAATATTTTTATATAAAAATAAGTTACAAAAATATTTTATATTAAGAAATATAACTTTATCTAAAAGTTATCTTTAATAGCGACTTTAACCTATTGTAACTAAAAGTTTCGATACAAAAATTTTTAATTGTTAAAAAATTTTAGTCTAAAACTTTTAGTAACAACTAAAATAGTTTTTTAGTGGCGACAAGAACAAGTCGCCACTAAAAGTTTTGGCACAAATATTTTTAATAAAGACTAAAAATAACTGTTACTAAAAGGTACCGTTTAGTGACGACTAGAACAAGTTGCCATTAAAAGTTTTAGCGCAAATATTTTTAATTGATAAAATATTTTGTGCCAAAACCTTTAATGACAACTAAAATAGTTTTTGCTAAAAAGTCCTTTTAGTGACGACTAAAATAATCACTGCTAAAAGGTATCATTTTAGTCGCTACTAAAAGTTTTGACACAAATATTTTTAATTGATAAAAAATTTTGTGTCAAAATTTTTGAAGACGATTAAAATAATCGCCACTAAAAGGTCATTTTAGTGACGACTAAAATAATCACTGTTAAAAAGTACTTTTTAGTGGCAACTAAAATCAATCACCACTAAAAATTTTAGAGCAAATATTTTTAATTAATAAGAAATTGTGCGTCATACCTTTTGACGACTAAAATAGTTGTCACTAAAGAAACTTCTAGCTGGCGACAACATTTATCATTGCTAAAAGTTGGCAAAAAATTATATATTTAAAAATAATTATGCAAAGTTTGTAGTGGCGACACTCATCGCCACTAAAAGTTACTTTTTATGGCAACATCAACTTGTCGCCACTAAAAGTTTGTTTTGGTGGCGATCTTTTAGTTGTAAATAAAATATCATCATTAAATGTGACTTTTTGGTGGCGACAATATTAATATCACCACTAAAAATATTTAGTGGCGACTTTTTTGTTACTACTAAATAGTTTAGTGAAATTTTTTTT
The DNA here is from genome assembly GCA_026724425.1 of Erythrophleum ivorense. Classification (NCBI taxonomy): domain Eukaryota; kingdom Viridiplantae; phylum Streptophyta; class Magnoliopsida; order Fabales; family Fabaceae; genus Erythrophleum; species Erythrophleum ivorense. Next base: position 48,028,058 of record JAIUCV010000008.1, on the reverse strand, counting down.
GTGTTGCTACTAAAAGATTTTTCAAAATTAAAAATAAAATTTTAGCGACAACTTTATAAAGTTGTTGCTAAAAATTTTGTTTTAGTGTCAACTTTTTTCAGTTGCCACTAAAAGTCATCACTAAAAATATATTTTTTTGTAGTGCATTAGCTTTAACGGATGATTGATAATTGTTGCCTGACTAATGAAACTATGAATTCTACTTTGTTTAGTATATAAGGATTATATATTTTATGCAGGTCTTAATTAGTAAATTGTGGTACTATAATTAGGTGGATATAATTATTTGATGAATTATTTACTACCTAACATACATAACTTTCTCTAAAATATAAAATATGAAAATCAAAATTATAATTCCTTATAACAAATTGAATGAATATATATATATATATTGGTAAGTATATTAACATATTTTTTTATAAAGAGGTCACAATTCATGAAATAAAGTAATCAATAAGGATTAGCACTAGTTTTTTGTAATAAGCATTTATACTAGTTTTAATTTATGGATGCGTCGAGGAACATGTACCTTGGTCTACGTAAAGATGGCTTTCAGGATACCAATTAACTTCTTTATTAGTAATAAGATTATTTAAGTGATTTTTGATGGCTAATTGCATTTTAAAACATCCTCATGTAGGATTCCTTATCTGGTCTCCTTGTCATTTGATCTAGAGCATTTCTCAAGGTTGTTTTGGATGTGAAAGGGAGAAATGGTATATCTCTGGAGGCAGCCTTTAGGGTATTGCTTGATTGATCAGCCATGCTTAATAAGTAGGCTCATTAGCAAAAGGAGGCACCTTGGTCACCGTCAATTCTCTTAGAATCACATTATTTCAAGAGTTAGAAAATGCTCGTAAAAAGAAAGCCACATTCCCTTATGCTTTTGGTGAAAGGCAATCTTACCTATTAATATAGTCCTTGGGATACTTGGTTAAGCGTTAGCAAAGAAGGCTGGATCAGGATCTTGAGAATGTGGGAAACAGATTCGATAAATCTTGCAAACCAGGATTAGAAAAGCTTGTTCAACGGATCCTTCCAATTTTAATTTTCATGGATCCAAACATGGTTCCAAATTGCGGGCCGCATTACAAAATGCGGCCGCAATATTGCGGATGCGGCCTAGCCCGCATCCGCATTAGCCCATAATCATGGGGGGAATTAGATATCACAGGAATGGCCCGCATCGTAACGGTGTTGCGGCCGCAACAGAACGGTATTACGGATTTGTTGCAGCGCATCATATAAAAGCAAAAAACACTGCTTAGCATCAGTAGATTCAAAACAAAGCTGTCGATCGGCCCCTAGGTTTCTTCCTTTCCCAAAGAACAAAGTAGAAAAGCCAACAACAGCAAAGAACAAAAGCAACCAACAAATATGAAGTTTTGAAATCTGAAACGGTAAAATCATACCTGCAGGCTGAACCACAGCGGTTTGAAACTTGAATTTAAACTCTGAAGCCTCGTAGTGGACTGGAGCTCTCTTCTTACTTGATTCTAAAGACCCAAAGTACGTTTCTTGATTCTTAACTTGTTGCTCTGTTTTTGTGATTGGCATTTTCATTTTCAGAGTTTGCCTTGTATCCGAAACGTTGAGAAGGATGAGAGGAGAGGAGGAAGCCACGTTGCCATGTATTTGTTTTAATATAATATATATATATTCTATGATCAGGAAAGGGAGAAGTCAGGAAGCCATGCTGCATTTATTTGTTTTAATATAATATATTCTATTATGATAAGGAGGAAGCCAAGAGTCACGCTACCATATAATTATTTTAATATAATATATATATATATAAGAACCGGATTTTCAATGGTCATGACTCTACGAGCCTGCGCAGGTCCTCTCTAATCAACTCGTGAATCCTGTGTAGTAGCCTGTTGAGATCTGCCATGGCTTTCCTTGTTGCTACCACAAGCTTATTTATTCTCAGATCTGACGTGATGTCGCAATCAAATATATATATATATATATTTTGTGATGAGGAAGAAGTAAGAGTCACGTTGCATATATTTGTTTTAATAGAATATATATATATATATTAGAGGAGGAAGCCAGCTGCTATGCATTTCTTTTAATGTAATATATATATTTTTATATTCTATGATTTGGAATATAAATGGATTAAGAGGAAGTAACACGTGTTTATTTTTTTTATTAATTTTTTACTCTTTTACATTTATATTATTAATCTCACTATCTCCAATTATATATATATATATATATGTGTGTAATTTAAGATGAATTAAATAATAATTTTTTTTTACAAATAAGATAGTATTATAAAGAAATTACATTAACACTACTTTTAAAGCACTAGTGGTATGTTGAATGTTTTTTTTTAAGGTTATCTTTACACTTATATTTATCTCTTTGTAATAAGTAAGCAAGTATTTTTTTTATTATCTAATTTTTTTTAATTTTCTCAAGTAACATTGATATTTTTGTTCAAAATAAGAATTTATTAATTAATATTAATATTAGGCATGATATATTTTATGTATATGAGATATATAATGATTATACATATTTTTAAAATAATTTATGCAACTTCAAAAAAATATCACAGTCGCAGTGACCGCAACCCGCATTATAACAGCCGCAACGCCCGCAACCGCATCCGCAACCGCAATTTAAAACCATGGATCCAAGCAAACCTTTTCACTCACTTCTGAGTAATTAAGCTATGCAAGAAAAATGTTTAACGTTGAAGTGAGTCAAATGAAAGGAGAGGGATTGCGATTGCACTTACGCTTACTGCTATCCTTAAACTTTCTCCTGGGATTGTCTTATCTAAGCATTTGCCTTCAAGCTCTTGCTTAATGCCAAACCAATGAAAAGAGTCCTAGGCCACCACAGCTATGTGTACTTTCTCTAATTACCTCATCCACAGATCAAAAGGAAAGTAAAAAAGATTGAAGAAAGGAATGCCAGTACAAGAAATAAGGATTTTTCTCACAGAAAATTTTTGCTTTGAGTGGTGAGAAATTCTCAAAGAATTTGTCATGGTTTATAAATTTCTTACTATTTTCATGATAAATTCTTGTAATAACTTTTTCATGAGAATTTTTTAAGAGAATTTGGAGTAAAATACTGTTACAAGAGTATTATGATATGATGAAAGTTAGCCAATGATTCTTGGAAAAAATTTTCTATGAGAAAAAAATAATTTTTTAATTCTCTTTAAAAAATGCTGTGAGAAATATAAAGAAAATTTTTCTTACTATTCTCATAGTATTTTATTGTGAGAATAAAATAATTTTAAAATTTTTTTCAATTTCCATGATAAAGTACTATAAGAAGTTTAAAAATTGCAGAATTTTTTATTCCTATGATATTCTATTGACAGAATAAAAAAATTGGATTTTTTTTCTAATTCTCATGATATTTTCTTTAAGAATTACCATGAGAATTTTGAAAAAACTTTTTCAAAAGTTAAAAGGAAAAATGTAATTTATTCTCATAGTATTATTCTATGAGAAAAAAAATATTTGCAAAATTTTTTTATTCTTACAAAAAAGTACCATGAGAAATAAAAATTTTATTTATTTTCTTATAGTCTTATTCTTTGAGAAAAAATTCAAAAAATGAAAAAAAGTTTTTTTTAACCTAAATCTTTTTTATTCTCATGGAAGAAATTTCATGAGAAATATTTTTCATAGAATTTTTTCATTAGAATATAAATTTACAACTTTTTTAGGTTTAACTTTTTTTTTTTAAAAAAAAGTTTTGACCTATGGGGAGGGTTGTGATTTATTCAGATGTAGTTCCATTGTTTAACTTTTGTTCTCATGTGTGTCTTCTCTAGTTCTCATTTTCTCTCTTCTCTTCTTGTGCGCACCTTTGACTTTGGCCACTATCCAACTATTATGCTACCATTGACGGTGTACTATTTGTCTTTCCATCGCACGTGGGCTTATGGAGTAGGTCGTTGGGGTGCCAAATATGAGGTAGTAAAGCTCTCCTTCATGCCCTCCATCTTATTTTGCACATTCCTCTCTTCTTTCTTCAATTTCCAATTTTATTCTCCCTTAAATGGTGGTCATTGGTGCAAGGGAGCTCTCCTTCCTTTCTACTATTATTGGCCAAAGATTTCAAGGTAACAATAATTTAAAAATTGTTCCTAAGTTTAGTCTAACTAGCATTTGCTATAAAAGAGTAAAGGTTTCTTTATTATTGATTCATCTTTCCTTAGAAAGTTGAATGGGAATATTGGTGATGATTGGTAGACAAAAGCCAATCTCTTTTATATTATTTGCTTGTCATCCATTTTCTTTTTGCATTTGCATGAGAATTCTACTATTGAGTAATTTTGGAAGTCTCTATTGAAGATCTTCTCCCACATCTTACTTTTGTTCAAAATAGCCTAAATCGGTAGGTTTTAGTTTGTTTTGCTTGATTATTCTTGAAAAGGCCATAGGTGTTTGCTATATGTTTGAGAAAAAAAATATTTTAATACAAAAATCTGCATAGTTCTATTTGGATTCGTTGGAGGCATAGTGGAATGTTGACATAACACCACATTGACAATCTTGATTCCAATATTTGGCATATAAAACAAAAGAGCTCATGGCACATATATCTATGGAAACTTATATGTCAATTGTTAGATACTATAGATGTTCTTCCATAAACTTTAATTAATTGAAGTATGTGGGATATCCATTTATGAATTTTGTTGTTTAATATCTATTTCATATATTTATTTTAGTTTCATGTTTCAAATGGTTTTGATGTGATTGTGAATGGCTATTACATATTTTTACTTCTATAAAGGACTTATGTCATGACTATATTTTTAGGGTTGCTAAGGAAAAGAAAGATCCTAGAGAAGTGAAATCAAACTGAGGTAATTCCTAGTTATGTTTTTAATGTTGTTTTGTCAAGGTTGTGGGTAGCATTACTCTTATATATATATATATACATATATCATTAAGTAATTACTTATGTGCTTCTCTCCCTTTTTCTAAATATACAATATTTTATTTTCTTTTTTTGCTAAACATTTTTTAGCTAATTATAAAGGACAATAGAAAGACATGGATTAATGTACCAGTAATAAGTCATGATTAGTTTTGACTCTTCATTTAATGGTATTGTGTGCAATTTCTTGTTGCTTAAGAAATGATTAAGTTACATTTGTTTACTAGTATTGCAAGAAATATTGTATCACTTAGGAGATTTTGTTACTCTTTACACCATTTTAAGTTCATTTTCTGTTAAGCATTTCTTTAGTTATTTGTAAAGGAGTTGAAAAACATGGATTAATGAAATGGTAATAAGTCATGGATTACTTTTGACTCTTCATTTAATGGTATAACAAGCAATCTATTATTGATCAGGAAATGACTAAGTTATAAGAAGATGCATGTTTAGCATTTCTTCAATGGAAATTAGTATTCAGTAATCTAAACTTTATTTACATGAAGAGGTATGTATTTAGGCTATAAAACTGGTAGTTAGTGAAACATTAATTGGTAGAGAAATTATATCTTTACTAGCTTTTAATAAAATTTGGCAAACAATTGGAAGTGGAAGATTAAAGTAATGTAGAGTATATCAATAAGATGATATTGTGGTGTTCTTATTTATGTTATTGTGTTTAGCTTATTCATTCTCTTCAGCCTAAAGTAGTTCCTAATTACATTTTAAAACATGAATGCAAAGAATATTGTAAGGTTTTATTTATTTGATAGAATAGTCCCTAATGCCTCTACCCTAGACTGAAACATCACTAATTTATCATGATTCAAGCTAAGAGTTTTCCCTACTATCTTATACCTATAAATCCACATTTAGATTACCTATGCCAAATGAAACCTTAAAAGCATGACAAATGGTAAAAATAACCATTCAAGACTACTTTACAACTATATGGGCTATTAAATCATGATTTGTCACTTCAAACATTTTAACATCAATTTAGCCTCTTCAAAGTATCTATTCCACTATATGCATCATTCAAAAGAGATATCATATCACGTTATCTCTCTTATATAAACAATATATGGAACTATATCTTGTCACCATCAATAATTTTGGTCAAGCATAAATAGAACCCAATAAATTTCTAATTCTTCCTAAATAACCCAAAATTTAAAAATCCAAAATGGAGAAGATTTACTTACCAATTTAAAGCTTAATTCCCAACACTTCCCAAGATAAATTCAAGCTTCATGAGACAAGTATTTCTCTCTCTTGCACTTGTAATTCTTAACCAAAAGTATAAAAGAATAATTAAAAAAATCTAACTCCCAATCCAATCAAAATTAAAGGTTAAATTAATATAAAGATTTCCTTGATAATCAAAATTCTTTTCCTTCCTCAAAATCCAATCAATCATGGAATGAAAAACTATTCAATGCAAAATTTAGAGTTATAAAGTAGAACATTGTTCTTTAAACTCATCTTTCTCAAGAAAATATTCAATAACAATGAATTAATGTAAGCAATATGAAGTGACTAACTTAACTCCTTAACCAAAACTTCGTGGGTAATGAGGTGTCAAGATTTTGTCATTTCTCTAATTTTCAATATTCTAATATGTTTAGTCTTTTAATGCCTTATGATATCCATATTAGTTTTATTAATACTAATGCATTTATATGATATATATATATATATAAGTTGGTCAAATTTATATCATATTAATTTGATGAAGTGGAATTCCAAGTGTAATATTTTTCATGAAATTCCAATAGCATTATTTTGAGGCCTAAAGTTTTTTTTTTCATTGTTTTATGTTGGCAAAAGCTAGAGTGGAAGTGGTGCTTTATAAGGAAGAAGACTACTTGGGAGACATTTAATTGAGGTATTTGTTGTGAACTTCTGTGAGAACTAAATCTAATGGATCTTTCTGAGCATCGTCATTGGATGTCTAATAGAATAGATGATAATCGTTGTAATACGTTATACTTCTAGCCGTTTTGCATTATGTAAGACCTTGTTAATCCATTCTATGCCTTATGGACTCTATGAACACATCAACATAATTTTATATCCATAATACATCCATGCAACTTAGAAACCTCACAAAACAACTCAAGAGTCTCAGGTTTGGCATTACATTCCACTAAATCAATAAGTTGCTCTCGGGTTCACTATTTTAGTTTATTTGATATGAAATTTAGAAAATCATAACTAATTCTAAAAAACTCAAAATCAAGCATGTGATAAATTTTTACAAAGATTTGAATGTTAACTAGGGATTAAAAATAATTCCAGACCAAAATAGAAGTATCTATTTTACAAAAATTGATGGAACATTACCAAATGTCAGGCTACATTACTGGTATTATCATGCAACTTTAAAAATTCGGTTCTCCCTCTACATACCTTCAATTAGGGTCTTCTCAAGTGCTATAGAAAGCTTATCATGTCTAGTCTATGGTTATAAAATTTCATGAGTATTGAATTTCATTTGGCCTATGGATGGTATAGGAGAAGAAATTGACTATATGAATAGTGATTTTTAAAAATTCATACTTAATTTTTTAGAGCTCCAAATTGAGTGATCTTTGGCTCTATGAAAAGTTCTAGATGAGACTTATATGCATGTCAAATTTTATGGAAAAATTCATCCATTTGGTTAGTGTAAGGTATAAGGTGTAAAAATGAAGCTTTTAGGCACCTAATGGGGGGTCAAATTGACACCAATCACTTTCCTACTCTAACCACAAACACTTGGGCATGTTCCAAAGGATAAAAACAGCATATAAAGGCTACCCAAAAGGTCCAAATACTCATGCATCACAAATTCACTGTTCCACATTCACTTATACATAATTGTAAGCAAGTATAAGGGTGACAAAACTCTACATACTCACCCATATGGTTCTAAAGTACATACATATAACATGTTTACATACTTTTGAATATGCTCAATAGTTTATATTACATATACAACACATGGTTACATCCTTTAACATCAATATGTCTTCAACATGCTTATTTAACTACTCCATTGTCAAGGTCTTACTTCCCAAGATTGTTGGTCTCTATTTTTTTGTTCTCTTAGGTCACTTAGACATAAGTAGGCATATGGAGGGGGAAAGTGAGATTCAAAGAATCTTAATAGCTCTTTACCTTTTCAAACAAACATTATAGATGCAAATTCAAGTCAAAGAAGGCATGCATGACACTTAGGCTATTTTTAGGCATACATAAATCATTTTCATCGTCATAAGAACTCATACATATCATACATAGACTCTCAAGGGCATTGGTTTAACCTCACTCATTTTTCTTGAAACTTTTGGATTTGTTTCATTCATTTTCAAGGGACTTTTAACTAAACCTCACTTTTCTTGAGACTTTTGGCTTTATCTCACCAAATCTTAAAGAATTTTGGCTCATTCTCACCCTTGCTAAAGGACTTTTGGCTTTATCTTACCCAATCCTAAGGGCTTTTATCTCATCTTCATCCTTTCTAAAGGACTTTTGGCATCATCATACCCATTCAAACTAAAACATATTCATAAAAAGACCTTTTAAGAACATCATGGTACCATGGCACGTAGAAAATAGCTAGAAACATTTTTCATAGCATAAACATGCATATATATATATATCCAAAGACAAGAAAACATCCAAAAATACTTGAGAAAAAGGTTAGAGAGCTACCTTGGAACCAATGTTATACACTTTTTCCTTGAACTCTTCCTCCTTTTTTTTGGCCAAGCTCATGGAATTAGGTGGCACTTGATTCTCTTGGCCTAGGCACATCAAGCAAGACATGTTTAGATCATTGGAATTAGCTTTAGCCTTATGCAACTCTTATGTCTGCTTACTTTCTCATTTAGACTTCATTTAGACTCCTTGGAGTCATTACACATCTATTTTAAGGAGTCTAGCTATAAATTGCTTTCTAATGTCTCATTACGGAGCTTATATCTCCATCTCACATTCCGTGGCTTCTAAATTTTTTTCAAGACTTCCTTTGGTGTTCTCCTATCATATGTAATCCCATTCTAGTCTTAGAACAAATTAAAACACTCCCTAGGTGGTCAGACCTCCCTTGGCTAAAACTATGGAGGCTTAGAGCATTCATGGAGTTAGCTTTATTTCTTTTAGGGAATTGCCACTTGAGAGACTTCCTAGAGATCTAAGGAATTCATACCATGTCTTATATAAGCTATAATATCTCTAGGAAAAATCAGATTTTATTATTTGTTTCAAAACCTAAAGTTATGCTAACTTAAATTCTAGTGTATTTTATCCTTACTCCTTACACTCCATATCCTATGTTTTCTCCTTAGTTAGGTCAAAATTCATCCTCTAGAGAGTGGGCTCTTGGTTGGATGAAACTGTGCATAGAGGAATAACAAGAAAAAAGCAAGAAACTTTATGGAACTTACTTTGTTTCTTTTTCAAGAGCTCTTTACTTTGTAATATGCTTCTCCTTCAAATTCTAATCTTCTCCCTCTGAACCAGACCCAAAACAATCCTAAATCATTCATGGAAATCATAGAAAGAAAAAGGTGAAGGAAGAAAACATCTTTCATAAAGGAAGAACTAAGAAATCCTATACTTTTCTTACTTTTTTGCAAGCTTTTTCCCTCCTTCTTTGCTCCTCCCTTGGACGCCTCTTGGAGCTAGTCTCCCTTCTATTTTTAGGCAGAGCATATGTTGGTTAAGTGAGGGAGAAGAAGGAGCATGATATATATAAAGCTATACTTTCTAGAAATCCTTTTTAAAAATTTCATTCATGTCTTATTTCTTGGCTTTTTTTGTTTTAGGCTTATTTCAACTCTTTTTCAAAAATCATCTTTTTCAGCATAAACTATAGATTTTCTAACTTATAAAATACCTTTGGAATCACTCAATTTGGATTTAAAACCTTCTCGAATAAACTAGTCAAAGTTCGAATCAATCGATATTGTAAAATATCAACTAGAAGGGCTTTAGCTGTTCTAGGGGTTTCTATAGTTTTTAGGGCCTTTAAGAACCCTGAGAAACTTATTTAAAAATTTCTTCTTTAAGTTTTCTAAAAATTGCCTGAAATTATGAAAATGCCACTGCATTTTTGCTAATTTTTTTTGATGTCTAGATTATTGCTCTAATTTTATTGGATCTTGTAATACCATAAATTCTAACTCATTTGATGCCATTTATAAGCTTTGTATTATTAATCCCACAAGATCATATGAAAAGGGGATGAAAATAATAAACTTTTACCGCGTTGCGCTATGTCAAAAAAATTCAATTTGGTGTCACGTGGACTGTGTGAGCTCATACTATACTTCCTCATATTTAATTTTATTATTACAACTCATTTGTATCACAAAAACATGCCTACAACCCATGGAAACCAAAATGGAGCTCAAAATAAACAAGCACATTTTCGGCCAGATTTGCTCCATTTTTTGACCCAACTTTAGAAAATTATAACTAAATCTAGAAAATTTGAAATCATGCAATCTTTGTCATTATGGAAATATTAGGATGTCTACTTCACACTAAAAATACGACCAGGTCATAAAATTTATCACACAGGACGTTTGACATCTAAACGCTACAGAGTCGCTGGCTGCCTGGGCTGTTGTTCAATTTACTGATACAAATTTCTGAAATTCATAACTAATTCTATAAAAATCAAAATCACACAAATTTGGTCATTCTGGAAACCTACAAATGTTAACTTAATAGTAAAAATAATTCTAGAATGAAACAGATACTTTTAGTCAGCTGAAACCTATAGAACAGTAACCAGACTTATAGGGCGCTACTGATACTGACAGTTAACTTCAAACATGCATAACTCACTGCTCAGACCTCCAAATGAGGTGATCTCGATGGCCACAGAAATATTATGACCTCTAGTTTATGAATATAAAATTTCATAAGCATTGGACACCATTTGGCCATCGGATGACACAAAATTCAAAACTACCAGTATGAACAGTACCCATACTAGAATCCATGAAAAATCCCAACTTTGAAAATTCATCAAATATTCTGTAGACCTCCAAAAATTATGAACTTTAGCTTTCCAGAAAGATCTTACTGAGACCTAATTTCATGTCAAATTTCAGATCAAGACTAACTTATTTGACTAAAAAGTGACATAGGGTTCTATAATAGTCAATTTTGGCTCCATATAAGGTACCAAAGTTGCCAAATGGATTTCCTTTGGTATTGGCACCTTTTGGGCAAGTCTAAAAGTACATTTAAGACTTAATTGAGCTGCCCAAATGGTCCCAAACCTCATGTATCTCATTTTGGCCATTCAACCCACACTTATGCATACTTCCATCAAAATTCTATATTGCACACTTTAGCATTTCATACTCAAAATCAGTGCTATGGGTCATATATCATTTTCATACATCTAAACATCACATAATAGTATATTTACATGTGTCCCAAGGTTCATGGTACATATATAACATCATATACATTATGAACCATCATTATGGTTCCAAAATGAGCAAAATAATACATAAGCTTGTCAATCTTTGCTCTTCATGGTTGTTGGCTCCCTTCACCATAATTACTTGATCCACCTAATATGCTAGATCATTGGAGAGGAGGGAATGGGATTCAAAGAATCCCAATAGCTCATCTCCCATTCAATCATACATAATATGTGCAACCAAGCTTTATAAATGTATGTATGGAGAAAATAAAAGCTATAGACATTTTAAAGGCAAACTTGGCATGTGAACCACTTATACAAATCATTCAAGAGCTCACTAAGTGTTTGGATTGGCCTCACACTGCTCCTCATGGATTTTGAAGTTGTCTCACCCATTCTTGATCACTTTGAACTCAACCATACTCTTGGGAGCCCACTTTGCTTTTGGGAGACTCTTCACTTTGTCTCAACCAAACTCAAGAGTTCTTGGCTCATCCTCACCAAAGGGAAGAGTTCTTGGCCTCCCCACATTCAAGCAAAGTCATACAAACATCATGGATTCATTTAAAACATAACATGGCATCAAGGATCATGATATGTAAATGCATGCTAGCATACTTTCTATAGCTTGAAAATACATATACACACATTCTAAAACAAGCTAAACACACATCCATACATGAGAGAAGGGGAAGAGAGCTACTTTGTACAAATCTACACACTTTTCTCCTTGAATTTCTCTCCTTTGCCTCGGCTATACACCCACAATTTGGTGGAGATAGTTTCTCTTGGCCTAGACATGATTTAAGGGAGCCAATTAGGTTCATGAGACATATTCTAAGGCTACACAATTTGCTTAAACTCTAGATTGCTCTATAAGCTCCATTATAATCCATAAAGGCACCTAATGAAGCAACACCCCTCAAAGGACTTCTAAACCTCATTCTTTCCTTTCAAATATGATTCTTGGCTCCTTTTAAATCTCTTGGAGTCATCACATCATTAAAACAAAGGGCCTAGCATCATGTTGCTTCTTTAGGTCCTAATATGGAACCTATGGTACCAATTCACTTTCTTTGAGTTCTAAATTTTTTCCAAGGCCTCTACTCATCTTCACTCATCACATATGACTCAAGAATAGCCTTAGAAAAATTTAAAACTCTCCCTAGCTATAGGAACTTGCCTAGGTCGAGACTATGGGGGGAAGAAGAGTTCATGGCCTTCTTGATTTTTCCTTAATGGGAGACACACTTGGGAGACTTCTTAGAGGTCTTAGGAGCTCAATCAAATACTCACACATGCAAGGAAACTCATATATCAAATCAGTTTTTGCAAAGTGTTCAAGAGCTCTACACTTTTCTAATTTAGAGTTCATTAGTTTTTCTTGCAATTTCTTTACTTTCTTGGATGGGAGGTGCATGTGGGAAGATCTCTAGGGGTCTTAGGAGTATGTTTAAATATTCAATTAAACCTAAAAATATTCATGTTAAATCAGATTTGTAAGGGAGCATTTGGATCCCTAATGGTTCCATCTTGTTTCTTAATGCCCTTTTCTTGATTCTATTAGTTCATTCTTAATCCTTGCACTCCAAAACCTCTAATCCCTTCATGAATTGGACAGAAAACAACCCTTAAGAATTGGGCTCATGGTGTCCAAATTCGTGCAAGAGGAAGGGGGAGGAAGAAACTACCAAAGAATAGAAGTTTTACCTTGTTTTCTTGCTTTCTCTTAGTTGCTTTTCACTTGGCTAGCCTCCCCTCATCAAATCCAAAAATTCTACCTCTATTCTGCCTTCAAAACAGATTTAAAAGCACCATCAAACCCATAGAAATAAGGAGGAGAAAGAAGAGAAGTGACTTGCTAAGGAGAAAGTTAAATTTTTCATGGAATTTCCTACCTTTTCTTGGCTTTTTTCTCCTTCCAAGAGTGCTCCTTCTTGTGCGCCTAAGAGAACTGATTCTCCTCTCTGTTTGGGGCAGAAGAAAGATGGTGAAAAATGAGGGCAAGGAAGGGCATGAGAAAGAGAGAGTATTAAGAGCAAAAGAATTCCAAAAATTCCCATTTTGTCCCTCGTTTTTGGCATTTTCGTTTCTAATCCGTTTTAGCTCCTTTTTTAGAATTGTCTTTTCTATCATAAAATTTAGGTCCTCAATATTATAAAATTCCTTTAGAATCACTCAATTTGGAGGTAAAACCTTCCAGAACGATTCGGCCAAAGTTTAGACTCACCGCCATTGGAAAACGTATACCGGATGGGATTTAACTGTCCCGGGGCTTCCCATAGTTTTGAGGGCCTCTAAGAACCCCAGAGAACTCAAAATTTTCATTTAAAAAGCCCTCCTGTGAGTTTTGCAAAAAGTGCCCATATTTACGAAAATGCCACTAGTCTTTTGACAAATTTTTTGAATTACTTTGGCCTTAATTTCTAGGTAATTCAAGGCTCAAATCCTCATTTTCTATTATTTAAAATTTTATCATAATTTTATTTGACCCCAATTCCTTCTATTTTGGGGACTTTCTTTTATATTTGGCCTATTTTTACGGAGAAACCGAACATTGCGTTTCTCACATTTATGGAGGGACCGAATGTTATAGATCTCAAATCTTTCTATTTGGGGGACTTCTTTTTATATTTAGTGAGTTTCATTTTTTCCATTTGAAAATCCCTCCTTTGTGCTTTCTAAAAAGTGCTTGTAATTATAAAAATGCCACTGCATTTTTGCCAATTTTTGTCTGGCTATTCTGGCTCTGTTTTTAGGGTACCTCTAGCCTTAGATCCTCATTATTTAATGTCTAGATTATTGCTCTAATTTTATTGGACCTTAAATTATTCTTTTTTGGAGAAACTAGACATTACATTTTTCACATTTACGGAGGAACCGGATACTACAACCGTCAAAGGATTACACAAGAGTTCTTTGCTGGTGTAGCTTATACAAGAAGGGAGGTTTAGATGTCCTTGCATAAAATGAAAATATATGAGGTATCATAAGCTGAATGAAGTTAGGATGCATTTGTATAAAAAAAGTTTATGCTTAATTATTACTATTGGCTTAATCATGGAGAGGAGTGCCCACTAGTGGCTCCAATTGATGCCAACATTCATATGGATTTTAATCCATATGAACAGATGGTTAGGGATGTGGTTGAGGCGTCATTTGAGAGATATGGCATGCTTGAAGACTCTAATCTAAATTCTGCATAGTTTTATGACATGATAAGCACTGCATAAGCTTCGTTATGGAATGGTATGAAAATCATATGGTGTTGTCAATGGTTGTGAGATTGTTAAGTTTCAATTCTTAATAGTGATGACAAAGATCTTACCTGCTAATTGTCATACCATATAAGAATATACATACATCTCATGCCATATTTCTTTTATAAAAATAATTACCCATATTAATAATTTTGGCAGCAAAATTTACCATTATTAAAGCATCAATTTTTCTAATTGTGCACAAATAAATAATTTCATCACAGAAATTTACAAATTCATGCTAAACAAGTTTGTTAAACTTAGAATATCATAAAAAAAGGCTTAAAATTTGGATCTCACTTCATATGCTCAATTTCACAATTTTGGAACATAATATGTATCAAACTTTGAAAACTCATAACTTGAGTTACATAACTCTGATTTGTGTAAACTCAGTGGCTATGCAAAGCTTATAATGAGAACTGTTTATTGTAAAAATTTTAGATCAAAATATAACATCTTATTTTTCATAAAAATATATAAATGAATCAGTTTGAAAAGTAAGTCCCCTGAAATGAACAAAGTGAGGCTTGTCACATCCAGCTCCTTAAATGTGAGAAATGTAATATTCAGTTTCTTCGTAAATGTGTGAAACGCATCGAATATAAAAGAAAGTCCCCCAGATAGAATGATTTAAGGTCCAATAAAATTAAAACAATAATCTAGACCTCAAATAATAAGGATTTAAGGCCAGAGGTGCCCTAAAAATGAAACAAGAATAACTAGAAAAAAATTGACAAAAATGCAGTGACATTTTTGTAATTACAGGTACTTTTTAGAAAGCACAAAGGAGGGATTTTCAAATAGAAAAAATAAGTTTCCCAGGGTTCTCAGAGGCTCTAAAAACCATAGGAACCCTTAGAACATTTAAAATACCTTCGATGAGTGATTTCGGTTGTCAGTTGACCAAAACTTTGACCGAACAGTTCGGATTGATTTCAAATTCAATTTGGGTGAAACCAAAGGTATTTTATAAACTAGAAGATCCAAATTTTATTACAAAAAAGATAGTTCTAAAAAAGGACTTAAAACAAATGTGAACCAAGCAATTCAAGTGTAGTGGCAAAAACATAAATAAAGGCAAATGTTATAAAAATCCTCTCCACTTTTATTTATTTGGCAAGCCTTCTTCTTCCTTAATTTCCACTTACCTGAAGTAGCTCCATAGAGGTCTGGTATGGTGTCCAAAAGGGGAGGAGAGAGAAGGAGAAAGAAGCCAAAATAGGCATGAAAATTTATAAAATTTCATAGTATTGTTTTCACAAATTTCCTTCCTCTCTCTAAGACCTTTTCAATGATGGTTTTAGCTTCTTGAAAGGAGCCTTTTCATGGCTAGCTTCTTAGAGGAAGGAGAGCATTTGAGAAAGCTATTGATAGCATAATTTTCTTCATGGAATAAGGAATCAAATAAGGTAAGACATTAATTAAACTACTTATTCTTTGCTTGTGCTTGTCCTTCTCATTAGTTCGGCCACTCTAGGGAGATGCTAAAGGAAACATAATTGTAACTAAAGCATGGTTGAATTAGAGGTTTAGAAAGGAGAGGAACAAGAATATGCAAGGGGAATCAATTAAAAGGCCTTAGGATTCAAGATATGGAAGCTAGGGATTTACTTGCACCTTAGCTAATATGAAACTTCCTAGTAGTAATTTAGATTATCTAAGAGTATGAATGAGTCCTCAAGACACCTAGGAAGTCTCACAAGTGGCCATTCCTTAAAAGAAATGAAACAAACTCTATAGGTGCCATATGCTTGCATAGTCTCGGCCTAGACCACTTGAAGTACCTAGGGAATGTCTTAATTTGTTCTAAGGCTAGAATGGGACTATATATGATGGAAGAACATTAATGGAAGCCTTAGAAAAAAATTAGAATCCATGGAATGTGAGACGTAGGTGTAGGTTCCATAATGTGACATTAGGAAATAACTTATAGCTAGGCTCCTTATAATGAATGTGTAATGACTCCAAGGAGTCTAAAAGGAGTCAAGAGACCTAGAATGAATGAGAAATGAGAGCCAAGATCATGAATTCTCATTGTTGCTTCATTAGGTCCCTTATGGAAGCATAATGGAAACATATGAGAGAATAGGCATGCACAGAGTTTCTATAAAGCTAGAATTGATTTCCAAAGCTTGATTTGTGTCTTATTGAATGTTTCTAGGCCAAGAGAATCAAGAACACATCCTTTGTATGTGTTTGGTCGAAAAGGAACAAGAGAAAGACAAAGAAAGAGTTGTGATTTTACCTCAAGATAACTCTTTAACCTTTCTCATATGCATTCCTTAGATGTGTGCTTGTCTTTGAGTGCTTCTATGTATGTTTGAACCATGAAATGTATTTTTAGCTATTTCTTACTTGCTTTGGTACCATTATGCATTTTGAAATGAGTTTATGAATGTGTTTTCTTGACTGGGTATGGTGATGCCAAAAGTCCCTAAAATTGAGTGAGACAAAGTCAAAAGTCTCAAGAAGAGTGAGGCTTAGTCAAAAGTCCCTTGAAAATGGATGAGGCAAATCCAAAAGTCTTAAGGAAAGTGGGTGAGACTAGACCAATGCCCTTGAGAGTCTATGTATGTTATGTATGAGTTTCTTGGACATGAAAAATTCTTGATGTATGTTAATGAGAAGCTTGTAGGACATGCATGCATTCTTTGACATGTTTTAGCATCCATTACATATGTTTGAAAGGATAAAGAGTTATTAAGATTCTTTGAATCTCACTCTTCCCCATTTTCTATCTAACCATGTCTAGGTGAAGCTCAAGAAAGCAAGAATGGGAACCAAGGAGCATGACTTATAATACTTTGACAATAGAATAGTTTTGATGTATTGTAATGTCAAAGTATGTACCCATGAGTTATTTTTGAGATGTAAAGCAAATGTAAAAGTATATGAATATGGTGTATGAACTAAATTTAGGGCAATATGTATGAGAATATATGATTTTGGTATTTGGGAGCCTATTCTTGAATATGTATAAATGCATGTGAGGTAGTGAATTTGAGATGTATGATGATTTGGGCCACTTGGAGAGCTTATATATGTTGTAATTATACTTCTAAATGTGCTCAAGTGGTTGTGGAAAGATGTAAAGACCATATGGTGCATGTTTATGCCATTTTGGACTTCAAAATTAACTAATTTTTATCTAAATCAAAAGTTAACCAAATGAGCTAGTCCTAGTATGAAATTTGACATGCAATTAGATTTCATTAATATCTTTTCATAGAGCTAAATGGCACTCAAATTGGAGCTCTATAGAATTTATTATGATTTTTCAAAATTGAGAAAATTATGCAGATTTGGTATGTGTGTTGTTCATATAGTCAAATTCTTTTCCTACGCCATTTATACACCAAATGAAGTCCAATGCTAATGAAATTTTACAGCCATAAACTAGACATTATAAGCTTTTTATAGACACTAACATCACCTCATTTGAATTTATATTAAGGGAGATATGAATTTTTGAATTTAGAGGTCAGTGATAGTAACACAGCTCAACCTCCAATATTATTCCATCACTTTTCATAGACTAATTGCTTCTTTTTTGTCTTGGAAGTATTTTTAGCCATTAGTAAACATCCACATCTACCTAAAATGGCATATTTTGCCTAAGGTTGATTTTTATAAAATTAGTTATGAATTTTCAAAGTTTATATCAGAAACTTGTGATAACAACCTTGACAACTAGACCTTTGGTTCTATTCTATTATCTTTCATCATTTTATTGATGTTTTCATAGTCTATAATGATTTTTAGCCTATGGTTGACATTCAGGGCTTTCTAGAAAGTTATCATTTTCTTGATTTAGAGTTTTCTAAACTTAATTATGATTTTTCAAACTTCATATTAGTAAGTTGTCCCTGGAACCTGAGGGCAAGCAAATCTATTTTGAGGTAAATGGCTTCCAACCCATAATTTGTGTAATAAATTGTGATGTTTATGACTTGAATGAAGATATTATGGATAGAAAATGATATATATAAGTTCACTTAGTCCTTAAAGTCATAAATCATGAATATGGTCTCCTATTCATACAACTTTCTATATAGGAAGACATATGCTTCCTTGTAAATGTTGTCCAATGTGCTTGAAATAGGTTGGGATAGACCATCAGACCATTATTTAAGGGCAAAGAGGTTAAGGTATTCCATTTTTAGTATCAAAGCAAAGTTCCAGGCCTTCTAAGGTTGTTTAGGGCTTGAGGATGTGATGATACAGTTATGTAAACGCTTGTATAGGACATTTTGGGTGCTTAAAAGTGGCATATGTCTATGTCCATGTCAAGTGAAATGTAAAATAGTATTCATTGAGTTATATTGGAATAGTTTGGAATAGTTAGTGAATCTTAGGAGAGGTTGGCCTCTAAAGCTGCTTGAGCAGAGTTAAGTGATCCTACGGCTAGAGCTTTATGAGTTATGGTAACTCATTAGGATTAATTGCAAGCTAGGTGTATGAGCAGCAAAAGGTTACTATGTAGCTGCTAGAGACGCTTGCTCAGAGGAAATTATGAAAGGCATAATCCTCTCTAATTACCATACTCACACCATTCTGACATGTTTTGCCGTGGCAAACACAAACAATGATGCAACACAGTATATAGTGAAACTACTATTGCACAAGATCAGTTAGAGGGGAAATGAGAATGAGAGTTACTCCCCCTAGCTATAACACTCAAATGTCTAAATGAATGGGAGAGTCTAGAAAGTTATTCCCTTAAACTAGAGGTTAAAGTTTATAGGCTATACTCCATAGAGCCTTGATAGCCCAGATAGACCATTTAGCTATGAATGAATAAAGTAAGAGATAGAATCTGCTAGGCTAGATGGTGGGCTGAATTATGAGACTAAGAGGCTTAGACCGTATCGCCAGAGATGAAGTATCTCATTATGATGGAGTGTTTGTCATATGGAAGGCCTTGTTAGTCATATTCAGGCCAACCTGAGTAATGAACTGTTATGGGATATGTAACACCATATATTTCTAGCTTCCGTCTTATCATTTCTAAGTCTCACATTATGAATTGCACAAAGAGGATAGAAAAATGGCATTAAAATAATGCCTTATTTCGCGTTGCATCGCATATGAAAATTTCATTCGGTGTCACACGGACCATATGAGCTCATACATCACATTTTCATATTTAATTACATATATAGAACTCATTTGCATCACCAAAGTTGGCCCACAACTCGTGGAATTCAAAGGGGAGCATCAAATTCATACTATTATTTTCAGCCAGAATCTCAGTTTTTCTATCACAACTTTGGAAATTCATAACTAAATCCACAAAAATTGAAACCTAACAACTTTACCATTTCAGAAAGCTTTGGATGTCTACCCCATGCTAAAAATAATTTCAGCTCATGAATCATTAAGGGGAGAACATTTGACATTTGAAAAGCCACTGAGGTCGCTGCTGTCTAGGCCACTAGTTCAGTTTACTGATATGAAGTTTCAAAATTCATAACTAATTATAGAAAAATTGAAATCATGAATTATTGGCCATTTTGGAAATCTACATATGTCTAATTTATTCCAAAAATATTTCCAAGCCATGAAACATAACACATAAAGCGTTTGACACGCAAAAAAGGGCAAAGGTTCAGACAACTACTAGTACTGATGCAAGTGTTAGCTATGAACTTCGAAAATATCCAATTAATTCCACAAAACTCCAATACATGAAAATGATACCAATTTGGAAATCTATGAATGTTAAATATATGGTAAAAATATACTTAGACCAGAAAAAGCACGTTTAGCTATTGAAATATAATGGAACAATGACTTGGGTCGTGCTGTGCTACTGTTGCTATTCCAGAAATTCAAAAATTCATATCTCTTAGTTCAGACCTCCAAATGAGGTGCTTCTAATTGATACGAGTCACTATGAATTCCTAATTTCTGTCTATAAAATTTCATAGCCATTGGACTAATTTTTCCCCTCGGATAACACAAATTCACAACTGACCAAATGAACAGTACTGGTACAAATTCGAAATTCTGATACCAAATTTGAAAAATCATAGAAAATTACATAGACCTCCAAATGACCTGATCTTTAACTTCTCAAAAATCTCTAGGCAAGCTCTACTTGCAAGAAAAATTTCAAGTCAACAAGAGGTCATTTGGTCAGACTTTGCCATAACTCAAGATTATGGCAATTTTGGTCTCAACAAGAGGCAAATTTGGTTTCAATGAGCCATCATTATTCCACACACATTTGAGCAACTTAGAAAGTATAAATCTAGCATAAATAAGTCCCTCATAAGGTCTGAATCCTCATACAACTTAAAATTACTATGTCACTTCCATAAACATACATGCACAAGTGGGCTCCCAAGTGGTCAGAATACATAATTCTATTCATTAAACTCTATTCTTGATACATACACTAACTTTACATAGTTTTACACATGTTCAAAGTGTCATGACTCAAAAATAACATGTACATATATTCTTTGACATTCTAGTACATCAAAACTAGCAAAATTTGCCAAGAGATGGAGATTTAAGCTCCTTGGCCTCCATCCTTTAGATTTTGGACTCCACCTAGATCATATGAGATGAGAGAAAGGAAGGGGTGAGATTCATTGAATCTCAATAGCTCATATACCTATTTAAGCACATTTTCAAAGCATACAAGATGTCAAAGGTACAAGTATGCAATCAATCAATCTATGAAGCATTCATCTTTTATACTTTTGTGTCACAAACTTATTTCAAGCACAAGAATGAGCTTTAGGGACTTTTGGTTTGACCTCACCCCATTTCTAGGACTTTTGGATTACCTCACTCTTGATTCTTGAGACTTTTGACTTAGCCTCACCATCCAAGGGACTTTTGGCCTTGTCTCACCCATGCCATGAGACGTTTGGCATCTTCTCACCTACATTAAGGGACTTTTGGCACTACCTCACCCTTATGAGCTATTTCCACCATTCAAAGACATTAAATAAAGTATATTGGTACCAAAATAGCAACATAGCATCAAGTGGCATGTCTCAAACATACAAATATACACACAAGCACATAATGACATATATGCAATAAGAAAATGCAACAAGAAAAGGTGGAGAGCTACCTTGGTGTAAATTTAAGCCTTACTTTGCTTGTTCCTTCTCCTTTTCGATTCCACAAACACAAGGAGGTGGGGTTGGATTTCTTTGGCCTATTCATAATAAACAACACTTAATTATACTCTTGGAACAAGTTATAACATCCAACTCACATTTAAGACTACACTTTATTCTATTTGTCACAATATGGTTCTATTAATGACCTAATGAAGCAACCACCATAAGTAAAATTCTTGGTTCCATTCTCTTGCCATATTTAGACCTCTTGACCTCATTTAAGGTCCTTGAAACCATCCTACACTCACTTTTATAAACTTAGGTCCATGTTGCTTCATAAGATTACATTATGAAAGCCATTGCCTTATCTCCCAACCTAAGGCTTCCAAATTTTTTCTAATGGTTTCTCCTATCTTCTTTTATCATATAAAGTCCTAAATCAAGCTTGGAACCATTTAAAACATCCCCTAACTATCTCTAAGGGTCTTGACTGATTTATGCTTCCATTAAAGACCCATGGAGTTTGGGATTTTTTCTTAATGGATGGGGCACTTGGGAGGCTCCCTAGGAGTCTTAGAAACTCAAACAAATACTCACATATGATGGGGAAGTCTTGAATCAACCCATATTTTAAACTATGTTCAAGCACCCTATACTTTTCTAACTTGAGTTTTACTAGTTTTGCATGCATTTCTTTGATGTAATCCATCTTTTCATGGCTTAGTTTGATGGATTCTTTTGGATTATAAAATAGAAACCCTCCCTCTTCATGGTTCTATTTGGGCATCCCACCATGGGAAAAGGAGAAGGAGAAAAAGAAACAACCAAGGTAGAGAAACTACCTTGCAATCAAGCTTCCTTTAAGGGCCCTTCATCTTCCCTCTTTCTCCTCCTTAAATTTTGAATTTCTCTCCTCTGATCTGGACCCAAATTAGCACCAAAAATTGCATTAAAACTATGGACAGATGAAGCAAGAAGGGAAGGATGAAGTTTCAATAGGAAGGAGTATGAAAATCTTACACTTTCTCACCATTTCTTTGGCATTTCTTCCTCCAAAATCCCTTCTCTTTTGTGCGCCTAAGGAGTTGAGAATTTTCTCTGAAAATGAGCAGAAGAAAGTCGGTTTAGAGAGGGAGGGCTGAACATGGATTAAAAAAGGGATTTGGAAACTTCTTTTGTGCAATTTGATTCTATTTTTGCCCTTCCATAATGGCATTTCCGGTTTCACTTCGTTTTAGCTCTTTTTTTAGAACCATCTTTTCCATCATAAAATTTAGAATCCCAATTTAATAAAATGCTTTGGGAATCACTCAAATCAGAGCTAAAACCTTCCCGAACGAACCGATCAAAGTTTGGGTCAACCGACGTCAACAAGAGTACACCGAAGGGGCTTTACCGATCTCGAGGCTTTCCATGATTTTTGGGGCCTCTGAGAACCCTGGGCAACTTAAATTTTTCATTTAAAAAGCCCTCTTATGTGTTTTTCTAAAATTTCACTTATTTATGAAAATACCACTAGCCTTTCGACAAATTTTTTGAATTACTTCGACCCTGGTTTCTGGGCAGGTCAAGGCTTAAATCCCCATTTTCTATTATTTAAAGTTTTATCCAAATTTTATTTGGCCTTAAATCACTCATCTTAGGGAATTTGCTTTTCAAACTGGCATGTTTCAGTGTTTTTACAACGTACCGATCATTACATTTTTCACCCCCCTTAAAATAAATTTTGTCCTTAAAATTTAAATACGTATCTTAGGGAAATAGCTTTGGATATTTTCATTTCATGTTATCCTCCAGTTCCCAGGTTGCCTCCTTAGACGTTGGACCCTTCCAGACCACTTTCACCAGTAGGATGCTCTTGTTTCTCAGTTGTTTCAACTTAGCATCCACAATCCTCTCTGGGCTCACTACATAGGAAAGATTTTCCTGCAATTCAATATGCTCATATTCTATGACATGTGAGGGGTCTAGTAAATGCTTCTTCAATTAGGAGACATGAAAAACATTATGGATTTGGGCTAGGTTTGGAGGTAGGGCTATCCGATAGGCCATGGGTCCAATTTTCTCAAGAATTTCAAATGGACCAATATACCTAGGACTGAGCTTCTTTACCCTCATAGACCGACCTACCCCAGTCACTTGAGACACTCGGATGAATACGTGGTCTCCAATCTCAAACTCTAACGGCCTCTCCGATCGACATAAGTTTTCTGCCTACTTTGAGCCATAAGGAGTTTTTTTTTTATCAATTCTATTTGTTGGATAGTCTGGTCCACTAACTCAGGTCCTAACAAATGCCTCTCCCCTAGCTCAACCTAACATAATGGAGATCTATACTTTCTCCCATAAAGAGCCTCATAAGGGGCCATCTAAATATTGGAATGATAATTGTTATTGTATGCAAATTCAGCTAATGGCAAATATGCATCCCAGTTACCCCTCATCTCTAACACACATGCCCTCAGCATGTCCTCTAAGGTCTGGATGCTCTTCTTAGTCTGACCATCTGTCTGGGGGTGGTAAGCAGTGCTAAACCGCAACCTGGTTCCTAAGGCATGCTGTAATAACCTCTAAAAGTTTGATATGAACTTGAGGTCTTTATCTGATACGATGCTACTGGGTACTCCATGAAGTCACACTATCTCTCGTATATATAACTAGGCTAATCTATCTAATGAATAAGTAGCCTTAATCGCTCAAAAGTGTGCAGACTTCGTTAATCTATCTACAATGACCCAGATAGCATTGTGTCCAGAGGATGTCCTGGGTAACCCCATAACGAAATCCATAGCTATACTATCCGATTTCCACTCAAGGATATCTAAGGGTTGCAACAACCTAGCTAGTCTTTGGTGTTCTATCTTAACCTTTTGGCATACTAAACATCTCACCACATAATCTGTGACGTCATTCTTTATTCCTGGCCACCAAAAGATTCTTTTAGATCTTGATACATCTTGGTGGCACCTGGGTGGATAGTATATTTGCTCTTGTGTGCCTTTTCTAGAATTTTCTCTCTTAACTTGTTACTACTAGGTATACAAATTCTATCTTGGTATACTATCAGACCATCCTCAAATATCCCAAAATCTAAGGTTTTACCTTGGGAGATTTCGCTCCTAATCTGTCTTAAGAATTCATCACTTCTCTAGGCATCTAAGATCTGGACTCTCAATTCATTCTCAATCTAGGTTTTACTCAAAAATAGTCTACTTGATACCAGCTGGCAAGAGAGGTTTAGATTTCTAAATTTTTCTAGGAGCTCCTGCTCTCTGATCATCATATGGGCAGCATGGATGGATTTCCTACTCAGGGCATCGATTACCACATTGGCCTTCCCTAGATGGTATTTCAATACATAATCATAATCTTTCAGGAACTCCATCCATCTCCTTTGTCTCGTATTGAGTTCCTTCTGATCGAACAGGTATTTCAGACTTTTGTAGTCACTATAGATCTCTATAGTCGCACCATACGAATAGTGCCTCCAAATCTTAGGAGCAAACACTACTGTGGCTAAATTTAGGTTATGTATGGGATAATTCTTCTCATGAGGCCTCAGTTACCTAGAGGCATATGACACCACCCTACCTTGCTGCATCAATACACATCTTAACCCTCTTATCGAGGCATCATTATATACCACGAATGGTAGACTAGGGTCAGGAATGATTAGCACAGGGGTAATGGTTGATCAGAGTTTCAACTTTTGGAAACTCCTCTCACATCTCTCATCCCACACAAAGGGTTTATCCTTTCGAGTTAGCCTCGTAAATGGTAAGACCATCTGAGAAAAGCCCTGAATGAATCGTCGATAATATCCTGCCAAACTAAAGAAACTCCTAACCTCAGTAATAATCCTAAGTCTATCCCACTACAACACAGCCTCAACTTTATGGGGATCTATTGCAACCCCATCTCATGAGATCATATGACCTAAAAATTTCACCTCAATTAGCTAAAACTCACATTTACTCAGTTTGGCATATAATTTCTTCTCTTTCAAAGTCTCTAGGGTTAATCTTAAATGCCTCTCATGCTCCTCAAGATTTAGAGTACACTAAGATATCATCAATAAAGACCATAACAAATTTATCTAGATATAGTCTGAAGACCCTATTCATATAGTTCATGAATACCATGGGTGTATTCATCAGCCCAAATGGCATCACAAGGAACTTATAATGCCTATATCTAGTCCTAAAGGCCGTCTTTGGGATGTCTTCAGCTCTCACCGTCAGTTGGTAATATCTAAATTTAAGATCTATCTTGGAAAAGACAAATGCCCCAACTAACTGATCTAACAAGTCATCTATCCTAGGGAGAGGATACTTATTCTTAATGGTAACCTTATTTAATTCTCTATAATCTATACACAATCTCAAGCTACCATCTTTATTTTTCACAAATAGCACTGGAGCTCCCCAAGGTGACATACTAGGGCGTATGAACCCTTTTTCTAATAGCTCATCTATCTGCTTTTTTAGTTCAGCAAGCTCGGTGGGAGCCATCCTGTATAGAGCCTTGGACATTGGTCTAGCTCCAGACATTATCTCTATAGGCAACTTTATCTCTCTCTCAGGAGGTAGGCCACTAAAATCAAAATCTTTAGGGAAAACCTTCGGGAATTCCCTAACGATCAAGATCTCTTCTATCCTTTCTTTTACCTCGACCCGTATAGAGAAAAAGACTAGAAACCCCTGACACCCTTGCTCTAAGTATCTCTTAGCCTGGGCAGTAGTCATAAAAGATAGCTCAGCTCTTACCCTAGGTATAGTCCCACAAGAAGGTACAAATACAGTGCAGTGTTCACAATCAAGGACAGCATTATTGGCAGTCATCTAGTTCATACCCATAATCAAATTAATATCATGAAATGGCATACAAATTAAGTCAATGGTAGTATAACAATGATTAAACTGGACAGTGACATTCAAACAAGTATGGGAAGTAATAACGTGGCCTCCAGTGGGTGTGGTGACAGATAAATCAAATGGTAGAGTACTAACGGCTAAACCTAAACGTCTCACACAGTCATAAGATATAAACGAGTGACTAACACCTGAATCAAACATAGCAATCACAGAAAAATCGTTCACTATTAGTGTACCTCGAATAAGACTAAGAGACGCACTAGCCTCCTGCTAAAAAAGGACAAACACCCTATCCTGGGTCTGTGGCTTAGGAGGAGGTGGTCTAAGCAGAGGCACTGTATATGCCTGAGAGTAGTTTCTGGCAATATGCCCCAACTTCCCACATTTGTAGTAGATTACTGTGGATTATGGGGTGACGGATGACTGAGTCCTTAGGGGTTGTGGCCTCTTCCCTTTTTGCGGTCTCCTACTCCACTGCATCTTACTCTTCTTCTTATTGGTAGGTGTGGAGCTGGCTCCCTCTTCGGGTTGCAGCCTCTTTAGTTTCGAAGCCCCTCTCTGACCAGATACTGTAACATCATAATTTCTAGCTCATCTCATGCCTTTCAATGACTTACTATCATGGAGGATGTAGATTTCTCATAAAAGAGCAAGGGAAGATAATGAATATGTTTGCATTGTGTCGTATCTAGCAATTCATTTCAGTGTCACGTGGACCGTGTGAGCTCATATTATACCTCCTCATATTTAATTGCATTGTTACAACTCATTTGTATTTGTATCATAAAAACTTGCTTACAAATCATGGAAACCGAAAGGAGGCATGGGACATGCATATTCATTCTTGACCAGACTTGGTCCCATTTATGGGCAAACTTTGGAAAATCATAACTAAATTTAAAAAAATTAAAAATGTACAATATTGGTCATTCTAGAAATCTTAGAATATCTACTTCATGGTAAAAATATGTACAAGTGATAACATCCCATACACAAGATGTTTGACATGCGAATTGTTCTGGAGGTCTGACTGGATCCTGATGCTGTCACAGTTTACTAATATGAATTTCAAAAATGTCCAATTAATTTCAAAAAAATACAATACATGTAAATGATACTAATATAGAAATCTGTAGATGTTAATTAGAGAGGAAAAATATTTTCAGATCAGTTCATCAAGTCCAACTGTCAGAAATCGATGGAATAGTACTTCTGGTCAGGCAAGATGACTGATACTGGGCAGAAACTTCAAAAATTCATATCTTCCTCTCTAGACCTCCAAATGAGGTTCTTCTAGTTGCTACAAGTCACTATGAATGTCTAGTTTCTTTCTATAGCCATTGGACCACTTTTGCCCCTTGAATGACATAATTACACAACTAACCAAATGAACAATATTGGTGCAAATCTGAAATTCTGATACCAACTTTGAAAAATCATAGAAAATTTCACAGACCTCCAAATGACCTGATCTTTGGTTTCCCAGAAAGCTCTAGGAAAGATATAATCACATGCCAAATTTCAAGTCAAGAAGAGGTCATTTGGTCAGACTCGACATAATGGGGCAAAGTGACAATTTTTGTGTGTTAAAAGAGGGCTCCGAGGATTCACATTTGCTTCTCCTACTCCTAAGGCTCTATGAGCACGTGGGAAAGTATCAACATAGACTATCAAACATGGCTCAAATGTCTAATAACCCAGATTTGCAAAGCTCACTCTCTTACACTAAAACATACACCATGTACATAATGCCAAGTTCTTGCTATTCATACCAAAAACTTGCTACATCATGCACTATGGTTCTAATTCTCATACATATACAATAAGTACATCCATTTACAAGTATTCATAAGTGTATACCCCATGTCCATCATTAGATTACATCTTTTAATAACAAAGTGGTGACAAAATGACTATTTCATAAATCCTTTGTTAATTTCCCTAGCTTCAAGCTTGATGGCTCCTATGTCTTTGTTCACTTGATCCACCTAGTATATTAGGATAGTGGAGAGAAGGGAGTGAGATTCAAAGAATCTCAATAGCTCATATCCCATTCAATCATACATAATATGTGCAAAGTAAGCTTTTCAAATGCATCTATAGAAAAGTGGAAGTCATGGACATTTTAAAAGTAATCTTGGCATGTGAATCAATCATACAAGACATTCAAGGGTTCACCAAGTGTTTGGATTGGCCTCACACTTCTCCTCATAGATTTTGGACTTGCCTCACCCATTCTTGAGCACTTTGGACTTAACCATACTCTTGGAAGCCCACATTGCTTTTAGGAGACTCTTTGCTTTGTCTCAACCAAGTTCGAGGGTTCTTGGCTCATCCTCACCCAAGGGAAGAGTTCTTGGCCTTTCCACACTCAAGCAAACTTATACAAATATCATGGATTCATTTAGCACATAACATAGTGTAACACCTTAACCTCTAGCTCATACCCAACATGCCCTCTCAACTCATATGCACATGCGGAACTCACAAGGGAGATAATTTCTCTACCTTATGCTTTATTTTCTATGGCACTATGTGTGGGTAGAGATCCACTTAGAAGTAACATGGACCGGTTGAGCTCTCTCTACTCATCCTCATGCTCTATTACACTATTGAGACTTATGTCAATCCCAAACATATGCTTTGAACTCATGGAAGGCAAAAAGGGATTGGAGACATGCATTTTCGCTATTGGCAGATTTTGCTTCTTTTCTGGGCTAAGTTTGAAAATCCATAACTAAATGTAGAAAAATCGTAACTGCATGATCTAGGTCATTCTAGAAAGCTTGAGATGTCTCCTTCATGCTAAAAATAAGTAGAAGTCTCAATATCTCAATATCTTACTGATATGGACTTTGAAAATTCCTAACTAATTCCAAAAAAATCCAATGCTCATAAACTATATCTCTATGGAAATATGTGGATGTTAGCTAGAGGAGAAAAATATCTCCAGATCAGTTCACCAAGCCAATTTCCCGGAAACCGATGAAACAGTACCTCGGGTCTGGTTGGGTGTCTGATTCTGGGCAGGAACTTCGAAATTGCATAACTTCCTCTCTAGACCTCTAAATGAGGTGCTTCCAGTTCCTACAAGTCACTGTGACCATCTAGTTTCTGTGTGTAAAATTTCGTAGCCATTGGACTACGTTTGCCCCTCGGATGACACGTTTCTCAAACTGACCAATTGAACAGTGATTTCTAAAATCCGATTTTCTGATGTCAACTTTGAAAAATCATAGAAAATGCTATAGACCTCTAAATGACATGAACTCTAGCTTCCCAGAAAGCTCTAAACATAATCTAGCTACATGTCAAATCTCATAGCAAGAAGAGGTCATATGGCTAATCTATGACATCATGTGCAAAAAGGCCCTTTCTTGGCCAAAAGTGGGGCTCATAGGGTCCAATCTCGGTTTTTCTACTTCTATGACTCCTTGAGCACATGAGAAAGCATCTATAGGAGTTATCAATCATGCCTCAAGTGTCTAATAACTTAGATTGGGGAAACTCACTATCTAGTGCCCACTTATGCACCCATATAATTTATACTACTTTGAGCATTTCATATCAAAATCTACTTTCTCATTCATCATAAACCTCATTCTCATACATACATCATTCATACATACATTGTCTTACAAAACTATTAGGAATTACATCATATACATCATTGCTTTACATTTACAACTCTCATATCTCATTTACAATATATGTACAAGAATTTCCTTTACACTCTTCTCCCTTAACTTCCCTAGCCTCATGCTTGGTGGTGGTTGTTCCCATCTCTAACCTCACTTGGTCCACCTAGCATGGTTGGATGGTGGAGAGGGAGGGTGAGATTCATGGAATCTCAGTAGTTCAACTCTCATTCAATCATATATATATTGCATGCAACAAGTCTCATTATGCATGTATGGCATGTTAGCATATAAAACCATGATGAAAACATTTAAAACATATGAATTGGCCATGTATAACATTTAAGAGCTTGCTAAATACTCGGATCAGCCTCACCCATTCCCTTGTGGCTTTTGGATTTGCCTTCTCATACTTTAGAGGTCCTTAGACTCAACCCTTACTCTTTGGGAGTCAACCTCACTTTTTGGGAGACTTTTTACTCTTGTCTCAACCAACTTAGGGCTTCGGCTCATCCTCACCTTGGCTATAGGGTTATTGGCCTTTCCATTTCCTCAAGCAAATCAAGCAATCATTTAAAACATCATTTCAATCATAACACATCATCATGCTAACACACTTCTCATAGCTCATATCATTCATACACACAAGCAAGACAATGTAACACACAATTATGCATGAGAGAAAAGTGGAGAGAACTACCTTGTTGGCTATTCACTACTTCCTCTTTCACTTGACTCCTCCCTTGTTGGTTTCACAACAACTTCTAGATGGGAGAGCTTCTCTTGAGCCTAACCACACAAAAGCATGGAATTAATACCTTAATACTTGATTCTCAAGCTAGGGATTACTTCTAATCAGCTCTACTGAGCTTCTCAATCTAGGTTTCATCCTCTCACTAGAGTCCATTAGTTATCCCCTCTCTTTTCTCAACTCTTAAACTCTTAAGAAAGGGGGAAAGCAAGAAAGAGAAGACTATATACTTATAATCTCTCTCAAGAATGGTTTCTCACTCTCTCTCCTCTGAACCAGACTCAAGGCCTAACCATTTTTGCTATCTAAACCGTAGAAAAGAGGGGAAAAGGGGAGAAGGGTAACATACTAAGAGGAAGCCATGAGAATCATACCTTTCTTGTGCTTTCTTCTTCTCTTCAGCTTCTCTCTCTCTCCTCCGCCCTTTTCTCCCTCCTAAGACGAGTTTGAGTCGGATAGAAGAAGAAAGAAGAGATTTGGAAGCTTTTAAAAAGTCAAATTCTCTTTTTCTCGCTTTTCTGGACCGCTCTCGCTATAGCGAGCCATTGCCCTCGCTACGGCGAGCTCGTGTCTGTTCCAGACCTCTGCCTTCGCTATGGCGTTACTACAGCGAGCTCGTGTCTATTCTAGACCTTCGCTATGGCGTCGCTATGGCGAGATCGTGTCTGTTCCAGACCTCTGCCTTCGCTATAGCGCCGCTACGGCGAGCAACTCCCTGGTCTCTATATGGAATGCCGCACTCGCTATAGCTAGGAACATATTCGCTACGGTGAGGGGGCATTCTCGCTATGGCGATTCCATTTCTCGCTATGGCGAGAAAACTTAGAAAATTCTCAGCTCTTCGAAAATTTTCCAGCTTCTCTTTTCCTTTCCTTTTCTTTCCTCTTTTCTTTTCTATTTTCTTTTTCTGGGTTGTTACACATAGCATCAAGGATCATGACATGTAAAAGCATGCTAGCATACTTTTTATAGCTTGAAAATACACATACACATATTCTAAAATAAGCTAAACACACATCCATGCATGAAAGAAGGGGGAGAGAGCTACCTTATAGGGTAACACAAGCCTTCCCTTTCAATTTGTCTTCTCCTTTCTTGATTTCACAATCACAACTAGATGGAAATGCTTCTCTTAAGCCTAGACACACAAAGAGTATGGAATTACTCTCTCATACCTCAACACTTATTCACAAAGCTAGGGGTTTCTTTCCTACAAAGCATATAAGAAACTAGGGGTTCTTTCTCTCTCTAGAATTTCACCAACTCTTCCTCTCTCTCATGCTCTCAAGTTGGTAGAACCAACATACCTAGGAAAACAAAGAAGTAAAGCTACATGAGTTCTAATTTCCCTCTTCTAAACCAAACCCAAAACATAGCTACTTCAACATCCCAAAACCATAACAAGAGAGGGCAAAGAGAGAAGAACAAAACTTTAAGAAGAAAAGCTATGGAGATTTTAAGTTATGCTTACATTTTCCTTGTTCTTCCTTCCTTCTCTTGGTCTCTCTCTCTCTCCACAGCCCTTTTCTCTCTTTTGGTCGAAACTTAGGTTAATTAAAAGAAAAGAAATGAATTTGGATGTTTTAAGAAGTCAAATTCTCTTTTTTTACACTTTTCCATACTAACCCTCCCTATAGCGAAGAATAACCCTCGCTACGGCGAGCATGTATTAGTCCCAGACCTCTGTTTTCGCTACGGCGCCTACTATGGCAAGGAACCCTCTAGTTTTTGTATAGGACACCCACACTCGCTATAGCTAGAAGCATTCTCACTATAGCTAAAAGGCACTCTCGTTATAGCCAGACCATTTCTCGCTATAGCGAACATGTACATTCGCTATAGCTAGGCCATTTCTCGCTATAGTTAGCATACTTAGAAAATTTCATGACTTTAAAAATTTTTCAACTTCTTCTTTTCTTCTTCTTTTTTCTCTTTTTTTTTACTGGTTGTTATAGATACTGTGGCAGCAGGCATAACATCCCTCAGATTATTCTCAATCACTCTATTGATCTCCACAAGGGCATTAAAATTCCTAATCCTCTGTGGAATCACTCTGTCTCTGATCAGAGGCTTCAACCTGGTCTTAAACTACTCACACCTCCAGGGTTCATCATCGTATCTCTGGAGATAGGAAGAGTACCGAGACAGCTCAATAAATCGGGCCACATACTAATCAACTGTCATATCATCAGTTTGTTTCAGCCCCATGAATTGCATCTCCTTTTGCTTCCTTACTAAGTTGGGAAAGTATTTCTCATAAAATTGCACTAGAAAGTTCTCCCAGTTGATTTGCAAATTCTTCGTCTCCATCAGAGACTTCGTGCTGCGCCACCATCTATCTGCTTCTTTCTGTAACATGAAGGTGGCTAACTGGGCCTTCTACTCAGAGGTGCAATCTATAATTAAGAATATCTTCTCAGTCTCCATTACCTAGGCCTTTGCCTTATCAGCATCTAACTCCCCATCAAACATCGGCGGGTTGTTCTTTCATAATTGATTCAATTGTTTCTGGATAGATGGCGGAGGCTGAGTTGGTTCTTGGGGAGGTGGGGGTGAAGCACCGAAAGTGGAAGGCTGGGGTGCACCAGAGGTGGATGGTTGAGGCAAAGGAGCCTCTCTCCTGGCTTCTTCTTACCTAGCCAGGGCTTCTTGCAATTACATAATCATCTCATGCTAATGCTGGATCATATAGTGTTGCTGGGCTACGACATTCTCAAACTGGTCAATCCGCTCCTTGATAGCCTGCATTGGATCCTCAGACTCAACCTCAGGTTCTCAAGGTGGTCTGCCTCTACCTCGGCCTCTCCGAGTCTCAACCATCTTTACTAAAAGAAAAATCATAGCCTTTAGCCCACAACATAATTTTAACACACATACATAAATATTCCACCCAAATACCACCCGAAAACAAGACAAATATATCATTCAAGAATCAAATGTTAAGCAAAAGTGCCTGAACCTTTGCTCTGATACCATAAAATGTAACATCATATATTTCTAGCTTCCATCCTATCATTTCTAAGTCTCACATTATGAATTGCACAAAGATGATGGAAAAATGGCATTAAAATAATGATTTATTCTGTGTTGCGTCGCGTATGAAAATTCCATTCGGTGTCACGCAGACCATATGAGCTCATACATCACATTTTCATATTTAATTGCATACATACAACTCATTTGCATCACCAAAGCTGTCCCACAACTCATGGAATTCAAAGGGGAGCATCAAATTCATACTATTATTTTCGGCCAGAATCTCAATTTTTCTATCACAATTTTGGAAATTCATAACTAAATCCACAAAAATTGAAACCCAACAACTTTACTATTCTAGAAATCTTTGGATGTCTATCCCATGTTAAAAATAATTTCAGCTCATAAATCATTAAGGGGAGAACATTTGACATCCGAAAAGCTACTGAGGTCGCTACTGTCTGGGCCACTGGTTCAATTTACTAATATGAAGTTTCAAAATTCATAACTAATTCTAGACAAATTAATATCATGCATTCTTTGCTATCTTGGAAAGCTACACATGTCTAATTTATTCTAAAAATATGTCCAGGCCATGAAATATAACACATAAAGCATTTAACACGAGAAAAGGGAAAAAGGTTCAGACAGCTACTGGTACTAATGCAAGTTTCTGCTAGGGAATTCGAAAATGTCCAATTAATTTCACAAAATTCCAATCCATGCAAAAGATACCAATTTGGAAAACTATGAATGTTAAATTTATGGTAAAAATATAATTAGACCAGAGAAATCACGTTTAGCTACTGAAATTCAATGGAATAGTGACTTAGGTCGTGCTGCGCTACTGTTGCTATTCTAGATATTCAAAAATTCATATCTCTTAGCTCAGACCTCCAAATGAGGTGATTCTAGTTGCAAGTCACTATGAATTCTTAGTTTCTACCTGTAAAATTTCGTAGCCATTGGACCAAGTTTTCCCCTCAGATGACACAAATTCACAACTGACCAAATGAACAGTACTGGTACAAATTCAAAATTCTGATACTAACTTTGAAAAATCATAGAAAATTTCATAGACCTCAAAATGACCTGATCTTTAGCTTCCCAAAAATCTCTAGTCAAGCTCTACTTGCATGCAAAATTTCAAGTCAAGAAGAAGTCATTTAGTCAGACTTTGCCATAGCTTAAGATTATGGCAATTTTGGTCCTAACAAGAGGCAAATTTGGTTTCAATAAGCCATCCATTATTTTACACACATTTGAGCAACTTAGGAAGCATAAATCTAGCATAAATAAGTCCCTTATAAGGTTTGAATTCTCATGCAACTCAAATTCATCATGTCACTTCCATAAACATACATGCACAAGCGGGCTCCTAAGTGGTCAAAATACATAATTCTATTCATTAAACTCTATTCTTGATACATACACTAACTTTATATAGTTTTACATATGTTCAAAGTGTCATGGCTCAAAAATAACATGTACATATATTCTTTGACATTCTAGTACATCAAAACTAGCAAAATTTGCTAAGAGATGGAGATTTAAGCTCCTTGGCCTCCATCCTTTGGATCTTGGACTCCACCTAGATCATATAAGATGAGAGAAAGGAAGGGGTAATATTCATTGAATCTCAATAGCTCATACACCTATTCAAGCACATTTTCAAGGCATACAAGATGTCAAAGGTACAAGTATGCAATCAATCAATCTATGAAGCATTCATCTTTTATACTTTTGCGTCATAAACTCATTTCAAGCACGAGAATGAGCTCTAAGGACTTTTAGTTTGACTTCACCCCATTTCTAGGACTTTTAGATTGCCTCACTCTTAGTTCTTGAGACTTTTGACTTAGCCTCATCCATCCAAGGGACTTTTGGCCTTGTCTCACTTATGCCATGAGACTTTTGGCATCTCTTCACCCATATTAAGGGACTTTTGGCACTACCTCACCCTTATGAGCCATTTCCACCATTCAAAGACATTCAATAAAGTATATTGGTACCAAAATAGCAACATAGCATTAAGTGGCATGTCTCAAACATACAAATATACACACAAGCACACAATGATATCTATGCAATAAGAAAATGCAACAAGAAAAGGTGGAGAGCTACCTTGGTGCAAATTCAAGCCTTACTTTGCTTGTTCCTTCTCCTTTTTGGTTCCACAAACATAAGGATGTAAGGTTGGATTTCTTTAGCCTATTCACAATAAACAACACTTAATTATACTCTTGGAACAAGTTATAACATCCAACTCACTTTTAAGACTACATTTTATTCTATTCGTCACAATATGGTTCCATTAATGACCTAATGAAGCAACTACCACAAGTAAAATTTTTAGTTCCATTCTCTTGCCACATTTAGGCCTCTTGACCTAATTTAAGGTCCTTAAAGCCATCCCACACTCACTTTCACAAATCTAGGTCCATATTGCTTCATAAGGTTACATTATTGAAACCATTGCCTCATCTCCTAACCTAAGGCTTCTAAATTTTTCCTAATGGTTTCTCCTATCTTCTTTTATCATATAAAGTCTCAAATCAAGCTTAGAACCATTTAAAGTATCCTCTAACTATCTCTAAGGGTCTTGATCGATTTATGCTTCTATTAAAGACCTATGGAGTTTGGGATTTTTCCTTAATGGATGGGGCACTTGGGAGGCTCCCTAGGAGTCTTAGAAACTCAAACAAACACTTATATATGATGGGAAAGTCTTGAAAAAACCTATATTTTAAACTATGTTTAAGCACCCTACACTTTTCGAACTTGAGTTTTACTAGTTTTGCATGTATTTCTTTGATGTAATCCATCTTCCCATGGCTTAGTTTGATGGATTCTTTTGGATTATAAAATAAAAACTCTTCCCTCTTCATGGTTCTATTTGGACATCCCACCATGGAAGAGGAGAAGGAGAAAAAGAAGCAACCAAGGGAGAAAAACTACCTTACAATCAAGCTTCCTTCAAGAGTCCTTCCTCTTTCCTCTTTCTCCTCCTTAAATTTTGAATTTCTCTCCTTTGATCTGGACCCAAATCAGTACCAAAAATTGCATTAAAACCATGGAAAGATAAAGCAAGAAGGGGAGGATGAAGTTTCAAGAGGAAGGAGCATGAAAACCTTACACTTTCTCATCCTTTCTTTGGCTTTTCTTCCTCCAAAATCCCCTCTCTTTTGTGAGCCTAAGGAGCTGAGAATTTTCTCTAAAAATAAGCAAAAGAAAGTCCATTTAGAGAGGGAGGGCTGAACGTGGATTAAAAAGGGGATGTGGAAGCTTCTTTTGTGCAATTTGTTTTCATTTTTTCCCTTCCATAATGGCATTTCTGGTTTGACTTCATTTTAGCTCCTTTTTGAGAACCATCTTTTTCATCATAAAATTTAGAGTCCCACTTTAATAAAATACCTTTGAAATCATTCAAATCGAAGCTAAGACCTTCCCGAACGAATCGATTAAAGTTTGGGTCAACTGACATCGAAAAGAGTACACCGGATGGGCTTTACCTGTCCCGGGACTTCCCATGATTTTTGGGGCCTCTGAGAACCCTGAGCAACTCAAAATTTCCATTTAAAAAGCCCTCCTAGGTGTTTTTCCAAAATTACACTTATTTATGAAAATGCCACTGGCCTTTCAGTAAATTTTTTAAATCACTCCGACCTCGGTTTCTGGGCAACTTAAGGCTCAAATCCTCATTTTCTATTATTTAAAGTTTTATCCAAATTTTATTTGTCCTTAAATCATTCATCTTAGGGGACTTGCTTTCAAACCAACCCGTTTCGGTGTTTTTACAATGTACCGGGCGTTACAGGATCAAATAGAACACAAAAAGTTAAGACCCCTAATATGAGCAAGAAAAAAAAAGAGATAAATGATCTGTTAGCAGACACCGTGGATCATTAAGTCATGGATGAGCAGTTAGCTCAGTGAATGAGATTGAGAAAGGAGATTCACATGGTTTATGACTTAGCCTAAGAATGTTGAAATTGAGTAGGAGCTAGAGCTAGGATATCATATATAGGAGTAGTAAGGTTGTAGAGATCCGCCCATAAGGCGTTGACTCTAACTTGGAACACTACCTTATGTGATAATGAACAACAGGCTACTGTTATGAATTCCAAGCATGTGGAACCTATCATGAGTATATACGTATATGCACAAGAAGGGTGTACCTTATAAGTGATACCTGAAGATGAATGTGACTAGTTCAGTGTTAGAAATCTAGAGGAGAGAATGAGAAAGGCCTAAAAGCATACTTAGCGTAAGCCAATATAAGTTAATTAGGCCTATAGTGAGCTACAGCCTTAGGGAGATAAGTGTCTAAGGCTGAGCATAAACTAGAGCTTAAGAGAATCAATTAGTAGAGTCTCCCAAGTATGATGAGATGAGTAGAGAAGAGAACCTAATTTAGAAAGAAACATTAATCCGAATGAAAGCTCAATGAAGGTTGTAACATTCGGTTCTCTGAAAACAAGAGAAAACACAAGAAATATAATGTATGGTTTCTCCGTAAACGAATAAAATTTACTGAATACAAAAGGAAGTTCCACGAAGTGATGTAGTTAAGGTATCAAAAAATTTGGAAAGCATTCTAGACTCCTAAAAATGAGAATCCCAGGCTCAGATGGAAAGAAAAATGGAGCTAGAATGAAGAAACGAATTGTGACGAAAGATTGACGAAATGTAAGGGCATTTTCGTCATTTTGAGAAAATTTTAGAATTCACATAGGAGGACTTTTTAAATGAAAGTTTTGATTTCCCTGGGGTTCTTAGAGGCCCTAAAAACCATGGAAAGCCCCGGGACAATTAAAACCCCTATGGTGGATGTTTTCTAATGTTGATTGACCCGAATTTTAATTAATTTGTTCGGGAAGGTTTTAAGTATGATTTGAGTGATTCCAAAGGCATTTTACTAAATTGAAAACCTAAATTTCATAATAGAAAAGACGGTTCTAAAAAAGAAGATAAAACGAGTTAAAAATGAAAATGCAAAAAATAAGGGGCAAAATTAAAATTTTTAAGAAAGTATAAGCTTCTTGAACACTTTTTAAGTTTTTTATTTCTTCTCCCCTTCATTTGCATGACCCATTCTATCTAAAAACCAGAGAAAACACCAGCTCTCTTAGGCGCACCATGGAGGAGAAGAAATGAAGAGAAAAAACAAGGAAAAGGTAAGGAATTTCATAAATTTTCATGCTCCTTCTTCTTTCAAACTTGTTCCTCTCCTCTTGAGCTTTCTTCCTATAATTTTATTGAAGTTTTTGGTTCTATTTTAAAGGAAGAACAGAGGGAAAAATTCGGATTTGAAGAGAAAAGGTCGAAGAAAGTGAGACTTAAGTAAGAAAACAAGAAAAAACAAGGTAAATCTTCCGTCCTATGGTAGACACTTCCTCCCCCTTCATCTCCCTATTTCGCCCTATGTATGTAGATGCAAGAGGGCTAGACTTTTGAGAAGAACCAGGAGTGAATTCCATGAATTTAAGGGAAGAGAATAAAAATATGCAAAGAAATCCAAGTAAAAACCATGAATTTGCAAGATAGAAAAGTTAGGGTTTTGATTACACCTTGAACTTTATTATGAATCCTAGCTATATTTTATGATGTTTAAGTGTCCATATGAGTTCCTAAGACATCAAGAGAGCTTCTTACATGTTTCTCCCATCAAAGGAAGCAAGGAAACTCTATTGGTGCCTCATGGAAGCATAGCTTCGGCCAAGGAGAGTTTATGCACCTAGGGAGTGTTTTAATTCCTTCTAAGTTTAGTTTTACATCATGTGTGATGGGAGAATGTGAGAGGAAGCTTTGGAAAAATTTTAAAAGCCATAGAAAGTAAGATGGCTTTATATGTTCCATATTATGGCTTAAAGAAGCAATACCTAACTAGACTCCTTGAATGGATTATGTGATGACTCTAAGAGGTTTAAATGGAGTCAAGAATCATAAATGAATAGATAGAATGGGGCCAAGATGATGTTTTCTTAAGGTTGCTTCATTAAGTGCATTATGGAACTATAAAATAGCCTTACGAGTCACATAGCTTTTCTAGTGATTGTGTGACCTTAGAATATGATTCAAGAGTATAATTAGCTTCCAAATGATGTGTTTAGGCTAAGAGGAATGATCTCCACCTTCTTGGGTGTGTGAGGTCAAGGGAGAGAATTCAAAGCTTAAGGAAAAAATGTGCAAATACTAGCAAGGTAGCTCTCTCCACCTTCTTTCATGCATAGACGTGTGCTTACATTATCTTGAATGTGTATGTATGTTTTAAGTCATGAAAAGTATTCTAGCATGATTTTATATGCCATGGTACCATAATGATGCATTATATTTCTAAATGATGTTTGTTTTGGTTTGCTTGAGCATGGTGAGGCCAAAAACCCTTAGCCATGGTGAGGATAAGTTAAGAACCCTTAAAATTGGTTTAGACAAAGTAAAGAGTCTCCCAAAAGTGAGGTTGATTCCTAAGAGCAAGGTTGAGTCTAAGAACCTCTTAAAGAATGGGTGAGGCAAGTCCAAAATCCACAAGTGAATGGGTGAGACTAATTCACTTGCTTGGCAAGCCTTTGTATGTTATGTGTGACTTGTTTAAATGTTGAAAATTCTTCTTTAATGTTTGCACATATTAATATACCTATGCATGCATTTGTAAGACTTGTTTTGTATACTTTATGTATAATTGAATGGGAGATGAGCTATTGAAATTCTTTGAATCTTATCCCCTCCTCTTTAATATCTTAACATGTTAGGTGAAATAATTAAGCAAGGTAATAGAGGCCACCAAGCCTAGAAAAAGAAGATTGACATCAAAGTATATGAATATGCCTAGTTTTGCTTCCTTTTTAGCCTTATACATAGTATATGATATAATCCCTTGATGAAATTGCTATGTAACCATATGAGTATGTGTAAATATGTTAATGTATCATGTATGAATGAGAGCTAAAGTTATATGTATGAGAATGTGCATTTGGGACATGTATTAGCCAACTAGCATATTGGAAATGCATGTATAAATGGAAGTGGAATGGCCAAATTGAGATACATAAGGTATGGGACTATTTGGGCAGTTTATACAAGTTCTAATTATACTTTTAGACTTACCCAAAAGGTGCCAAATATCAAAGAAAACTATTTGGATATTTTGGTATCCTATATGGAGCATAAATTGACCATATTAGAAACTTATACCACTTTTTATCCAAATAAGCCCTTCTTGATATGAGATTTGGCATGTAATTAGAACTTGTTGAGACCTTTTTGAGAAGCTAAAGAATAGAATTTTCAGAGGTCTAGAGAATATTTAATGAATTTTCAAAATTGACAAAAATTCTAGTTTTAGTTTGATGTACTGTTCACTGAGTCTGAAAATGATTTCTGTCACACAGGGCTCAAATGGTGTCTAATTGTCACAAAATTTTATATAGAGAAACTAGACTTTCTCAGATTGTACCAACGGGAAGCACCTCATTTGGAGGTCTAAAGAAGGAGATATGAATTTTTAAAGATTCTGCCCAGTATCAGGCGCCCCAATTGACCTCAGGTATTGTTTGATTGGGTTTTGTAACAATCGGGAAAAAGAAAGAGAAAGCTGAAAATTTTCAAAGGCTAAAAATTTTCTAAGTCTGCTAACTATAACCTAGCTATAGCGAATGTACCTGTTCGCTATAGCCTAACTATAGCGAGAGTGCCTTCTCGCTATAGCGAAAATGCTTCTAGCTATAACGAGTGCGGGCATCTTATACAAAAACTAGGGCGTTGCTCGCCGTAGCGTGCACCATAGCAAAAGCAGGGGTCTGGAACTGACACAAGCTCGCAGTAGCGAGGGTCAGTCTGGAAAAGCGTGAAAAGAGAGATTTTGATTTTTTAAAACTTTCAAACTCTTCCTTTCTCTGTAAATCGACCTAAGCTTCGACTAAGAGAGAGAAAAGGGCTGTGGAGAGAGAGAGAAACCAAGAGAAGGAAGGAGAAAAAGCAAAGAGGTAAGCAATCTAGAGATTTTCATAATTTTTCTCCTTAGCATGTTATTCTTCTCCTCTTTGCCCTCTCTTTCTATAGTTTTGGTAGTTGATTTGGGTTTGGTTCAGAAGAGAGAAGGTGGAAAACCACTCTTGAAGGAGGCTAGAGCTCATGTAGCTTCATTTCTTCTTCTTTGCCTTCCTTCTTGAGAGCTTGAGAGAGGAAGGAGAGTGAGTGGAATTCTAGAGAGAGAATCCCTAGTTTCTTACATGAGTAGTAGGGGTTTGCTTCGACGAAAAGCCCCTTTAGCTTTGTGAGTATTTATTTGAGTTATGAGAGAATAATCCCATGCTCTTGTTGTGCTTAGGCTCAAAGGAAGCAACTCCATCTAGTTGTGAGTGTGAAATCAAGAAAGGAGAAGAGGAATTGAAAGGGAAGGCTTGTATTAACCGATAAGGTAGCTCTCTACTCTTTCTTGTTACATTCTTGGATGTGTAATAGTCATTGTATGCTTGTGTATGTGCTTGTATGATGAGACATGCCATTTGATGTTACCTTGATGCATTGGTACCAAT
The DNA here is from genome assembly GCA_026724425.1 of Erythrophleum ivorense. Taxonomy (NCBI): domain Eukaryota; kingdom Viridiplantae; phylum Streptophyta; class Magnoliopsida; order Fabales; family Fabaceae; genus Erythrophleum; species Erythrophleum ivorense. Next base: position 47,985,578 of record JAIUCV010000008.1, on the reverse strand, counting down.
ATGTGTATGACATGAATTGTGAAAATTGCTCAAGTGAGGTGGTGCCGAAAGTCCCTTGAGATGGGTGAGGTGGAGCCAAAAGTCCCTAAACCAAGGGTGAGGCTAATCCAAAAGTCCCAAAGCTCGGGTGAGCTAGACCGAAAGTCCCTAGAGCCTGTTCTTATCATTGATATGATATCATGGCATGAAACACATATGTTGTGTAATTGTGACTTGTTTGCATGCTTTGACTAGTTTATATATCTTGATTGCTTCTTGAATGAGAATGAGCTATTGAGATTCCCTGAATCTCACCCCCTTCCCTCTCCCATCTTAACATCTAGGTGGAGCTCAAGGAGAAGCAAGTGCACACCAAAGAGTCTAGTTGAGAATGTTTAGAGAATTGTGTAGTTCTTTTAGTTCTTTTGCTGTAAAGAGGTGCCAAAATGAATATGCACCTATTATTTTTGAGTTGTAAATATGTGAGCACATGTAAACATATGTATAAGTGATGTATGAACTGTGTAAAGAGCCAAAGTAATAGAAATGTGATATTTGGCCCTTTAGTGGCTTATATGAAATAGTGCATTTTCTCTCGTAGCATAGTGAGTTTGAGTTGTGTATTGACTTGGATCACTTGAGTAATTCATATATACTATGTTTATACTTTTTAACTTGCCCACGAGATGCTAGCACATGTAGGAGCCCATTTGAAGCCACTTTGAACCATTTTAGGTGCCAAAACCGCCAAATTTGTGAGCTCTGTCAAAGTATGAGCAGATGAGCTCTTCTTGACATGGTATTGGGTATGCCTCTAGAATATATTGAGAGCTTCTTGAGAAGCTAAAATGGGTAATATTTAGAGGTCTAGAGAATATTTGGCGAGTTGTTGAAGTTTGGAAATTTTAATACTTTTGGTTATGGGATGGTGCAATAAGTCCAAAAATGAATCAATGTCATTCATGGACCAAATGGTATCCAATTGTCATGAATTTTATGAGAATAAACTAGATATCCACAGTGACCTATACAAACTAGAAGCACCTCAATTGGAGGTCTATAGAGTGAGAAACGACTTACTAAAGTTCTGTATCAGCATCAGGGAAGCTTTCCGACCTTCGTTACTATTCCATCCGTTTTTTAGGTCCAAGAGCTCCTAAATTGATCTGAACTTATTTTTCTTCTCTATTTAATATCTGTAGCTTTCCAAATTGGTATAGTTTTCCCAGATTGGATTTTTGTGAAATTAATTACGAATTTTCGAAGTTCATGATAGTAAACTGCACCAGTATCAGGGATAGCCAGACCTCTGTCTCTTTTTCGATGTCAAAGATGGTCCAAATGCTGAGATTGTGGTTGGGAGTTATTTTTAACATGAATTTAACATCCAAATATTTCCAGAGAGCTATGATTTGCTTGATTTTCATTTTTCTAAAATTAGTTATGATTTTCTAAAGTTAGAGCCGAAAATATGACTTTTGGGCTCATTTGAGAAATGGCATTTTCTTGTTTTTTGGCTTCATATCCGTGGTTTATGAGTTGTTTGAGGCTATGTACAAGTTTTATAAATAGTGTTTGAGTAGAGAATGTGAATGATGGGTTCACGGGACCCACGGGGCAAAATATGACCGGTTAAATCCCAACTTAAAGTAGTAAAATACCACGGTTTTGGTCATTTTCTTTGGAAATCATATGGAATCAAGCCTAGAGGGAGATGAATTAGAGTTAAGATATTATGGTGTTACATTTTTGGTATCAAAGCAAAGGTTCAGGCACTTTTGCTCGATGTTAGGCTCTTGAATAGAGTGAATTGCTTGTGTTTGGTGTGAATTGTCATGGAAGTGGTAACATTCATATGCATATGTGCTTGGCTATGATTGTGAACTAAGGATTGCTACTTTTTTCAGATATGGTTGAAACTAGACGAGGCAGGGGTAGAGGCAGGCCACCCAGGGCTTAGAGAGCTGAGCTAGAGGTTCCTATTGGGCCTAAAGATCCTCTGCGAACCATCATGGAGAGATTGGATTTGTATGAGGCCATGATGGGCCAGCACCAAGAGATGTTGGAACAGCAGAGGTATATTGCCCAACAATAGTATGATATGATCATGCACTTGCAAGATACCCTAATCAAGCAAGAGGAAGCCAGGAGGGAAGCCCCTGTACCTCAACCATCCACATCTGGCATTTTACTTGCACATCCCCAAGAGCCTATGGTAGCTCAGATCCAAACGCCTATCCAGAAATTGTTGAAGCAGTTTAGGCAAAACAATCCACCCTCGTTTGACGGGGAGTTGGATGTGGATAAGGCGGAGGCTTGGGTTAGGGAGCTAGAGAAAATATTCTCGGTGATGGATTGTACCACCGAGCAGAAAGCTCAGCTAACTACTTTCATGCTACAAAAGGAAGCTGATAGATGGTGGTGTAGCACGAAACCCCTAATGGAAACCAAGGATATATCGATAACTTGGAAAAGTTTCTTGGTTGAGTTTTATGAGAAATATTTTCCTAGTTCGGTAAGGAAAAAAAAGAGATGGAATTTATGAGTTTGAGACAGACGGATGAGATGATTGTAGACCAATATGTGGCCAAGTTCATGGAGTTGTCTTGGTATTCCTCTTACCTCCAGAGGTATGATGATGAACCCTAGAGATGTGAGCAGTTCGAAACCAGATTGAAGCCCTTGATTAGCGACAGAGTTACCCCACAATGGATCAGGAAGTTTAATACCCTTGTGGAGGTCAGCAGGGTGATTGAGACTAACCTGCGAGTCATTATGCCTGTTACGGCTACAACTAGTCAGAAGGAGGTTTCAAAATTGAAAAGACCGAGACCGAAAAAGGGTTCTAGTGTGACACCCAGTGCCAAGAAAAGAGGCAAGGGGCCATGGAACCGAAGGCCGCAGTGGGGTAAGTCGGTGCCGCCTCCTCGGGGCCAGTCATCTTTCCAGCAGCCTTTGGTGACTTGCTTCAAGTGTGGGACGCTGGGGCACATTGCTAGACACTGTCATCAGATGGACACAGCGTCTCCTCCTAGGCCACAGACCTAGGGTCATGTGTTTGCACTCACTCAGCAGGAAGCCAGCGCGTCCCCTAGTTTGATCCGAGGTACGCTGTTAGTGAATGGCTTTCCTGTAGTTGCTATGTTTGATTCAGGTGCTAGTCACTCGTTTATATCCTATGATTGTGTGAGGCAATTGGGTCTGACTATTAGTGTCTTGCCATTTGATTTGTCTGTCACTACACCCACTGGAGGCCACGTGGTTACTTCCCATACTTGTTTAAATGTCATTGTTCACTTTAATCATTGTCATACCACTATTGATCTGATTTGCATGCCCTTCCATGATATTAATTTGATTGTTGGTATGAAATGGTTAGCTGCGAATAATGCGGTACTTGATTGTGAACATCGAACCATTTCCTTACTTGCTTATGGGACCATACCTAGGGTAGAAGCTGAGTTATCCTTTATGACTACTGCCCAGGCTGAGAGGCATTTAGTGTGTGGATGTCAAGGGTTTCTAGTCTTTTTCTCTATTCAGGCTGAGGTAGAGGAAGGGATAGAGGAGATCCCAGTTGTCAGGGAATTCCCGGAGGTTTTTTCTAAAGAGTTTGACTTTAGTGGTTTATCCCCTAAGAGAGAACTAGAATTCCCTATAGACATAGTGCCTAGGGCTGGACCAGTGTCTAAGGCTCCTTACAGGATGGCTCCTACCGAGCTTGCAAAGTTGAAAAGGCAGATAGAGGAATTGTTAGAGAAAGGGTTTATCCGCCTTAGTGTATCACCTTGGGGAGCTCCGGTGTTATTTGTGAGAAAGAAGGATGGTAGCTTGCGTTTGTGCATAGATTACAGAGAGTTAAATAAAGTTACCATCAAGAATAAATATCCTCTCCCTAGAATTGATGATTTGTTAGACCAGTTGGCTGGGGCATCTGTGTTTTCCAAGATAGATCTTAGATCTGGGTACCACCAGTTAAAAGTGAGAATTGAAGACGTCTCCAAGACAGCTTTCAGAATGAGATATGGGCACTATGAGTTCCTTATGATGCCATTCAGATTGATGAATGCGCCTGCTGTGTTCATGGATTACATGAATAGGGTATTCAGACCGTATCTAGATCAGTTTGTAGTAGTCTTCATTGATGATATCTTAGTGCACTCTAGATCTTTTAAGGAGCACGAGAGGCATTTGAGATTAGTCCTAGAAATTTTGAGAGAGAAAAGGTTGTATGCCAAACTTAGTAAATGTGAGTTTTGCCTGACCGAGGTGAGATTCTTAGGTCATGTGATCTCACGAGATGAGGTTGCAGTTGATCCCCATAAAGTTGAGGCTGTGTTACAGTGGGAAAGACCTAGGACAATCACCGAGGTCAGGAGTTTCCTAGGTTTGGCAGGGTACTATAGACGATTCATTCAGGGCTTTTCTCAGATGGCCTTACCACTGACGAGGCTAACTAGGAAAGAGATACCGTTTGTATGGGATGATAGATGTGAGAGGAGTTTCCAGGAGTTGAAGCTCCGTTTGACCACTGCCCCTGTGCTGATTATTCCTGACCCTAGTGAGCCATTTGTGGTTTATTGTGATGCCTCGGACAAGGGGTTAGGATGTGTGTTAATGCAGTAGGGTAGAGTAGTGGCATATGCCTCTAGGCAGTTGAGGAGAATTATCCCACACATAACCTGGAGTTAGCCGCTGTAGTGTTTGCTCTTAAAATCTGGAGACACTATCTGTATGGTGCTACCATAGAGATTTATAGCGACCATAAGAGTCTGAAATACCTATTTGACTAGAAGGAACTCAATATGAGACAGAGGAGATGAATAGAGTTTCTGAAAGACTATGATTATGTGTTGAAATATCATCCGGGCAAGGCCAATGTGGTGGCAGATGCCCTGAGTAGGAAATTCATCCATATGGCCCATATGATGATTAGGGAGCAAGAGCTCCTAGAGAAGTTCAGAAACTTGAACCTCTCTTGTCAAGTGGTCTCGGGTCAATTGTATTTGAGTGAAACCCGAATTGAGAATGTATTGAGAACTCAGATCTTAGATGCCCAGAGAGAGGATGAGTTCTTGAGACAGATCAGGAATGAGATCTCCCAAGGTAGGACCTCAGATTTCAAAGTGTCTAAGGATGGTATGATAGTATACCGAGATAGAATCTATGTGCCTAGTCAGAATAAGTTGAGAGAAAGTATTTTAGAAGAGGCACATAAGAGTAAGTATACTATCCACCCAGGTGCCACCAAGATGTATCAGGATTTGAAACGGATTTTCTGGTGGCCAAGAATGAAGAATAAGGTGACGGATTATGTGGCTAGATGCCTAGTGTGTCAGAGGGTAAAAATAGAACATCAAAGACCGACTAGGTTGTTGCAACCTCTAGATATCCCTGAGTGGAAGTGGGATAGTATAGCCATGGACTTTGTTATGGGGTTACCCAGGACATCCTCTGGCCATGATGCTATTTGGGTAGTTGTGGATAGACTGATGAAGTCTGCACACTTTTTAGCTATCAAAGCTACTCATACACTAGAGAGATTAGCCCAATTGTATATCAGAGAGATAGTGCGACTTCATGGAGTACCCAGCAGCATAGTTTCTAATAGAGACCCCAGGTTCACGTCGAACTTTTGGAGGTCGTTACAGCATACCTTAGGGACCCGGTTGTGGTTTAGCACTGCATATCACCCCCAGACAGATGGTCAAACTGAGAGGACCATCTAGACCTTAGAAGATATATTGAGGGCGTATGTGTTAGAAATGAAGGGTAACTGGGATGTGTATTTACCATTAGCAAAGTTTGCTTATAATAACAGTTTCTATTTCAGTATTCAGATGGTCCCTTATGAGGCTTTGTATGGGAAGAAGTGCAGATCCCCTCTGTGTTGGGTTGAGCTAGGTGAGAGGAGTATGATGGGACTTGAGATTGTGGACCAGACCATCCGACAGATAGAATTGATTAGAAAAAGACTCCTCACGGCCCAAAGTAGGTAGAAAAGCTATGCTGATAAGAGAAGGAGGCCGTTAGAATTTGAGATTAGAGACCATGTGTTCATCCAGTGTCTCCAGTGATGAGAGTAGGTCGGTCAATGAAGGTAAGGAAGCTCAGTCCTAGGTATATTAGTCCATTTGAAATTCTTGAGAAAATTGGACCTGTGGCTTACCGGATAGCCTTGTCTCCTAACCTAGTCCAAATTCACGGTGTTTTTCATGTCTCCCATTTGAAAAAGTATTTACCTGACCCCTCACACGTCATAGAATATGAGCATGTACAATTGCAGGAAGATCTTTCCTATGTAGTGAAACCGGAGAGAATTGTGGATGCTAAGCTGAAATAATTGAGGAGCAAAAACATTCCTCTGGTGAAAGTGATCTGGAGAGGTCTGACATCTGAAGAAGCAACCTGGGAATTAGAGGATGAAATGAGGCAAAAATATCTAGAATTATTCCCTTGAGGTATGTATTTAAATTTCGAGGACGAAATTTCTTTTAAGGGGGGTGGAAATGTAACAATCGGGAAAAAGAAAGAGAAAGCTGAAAATTTTTGAAGGCTAAAAATTTTCTAAATCTGCTAGCTATAGCCTAGCTATAGCGAATGTACCTATTCGCTATAGCCTAGCTATAGCGAGAATGCCTTCTCGCTATAGCGAGTGCAGGCATCTTATACAAAAACTAAGGCGTTGCTCGCCGTAGCACGCCATAGCGAAAGTAGGGGTCTGAAACTGACATGAGCTCGCCGTAGCGAGGGTTATGGCTCGCTATAGCAAGGGTTAGTTCAGAAAAGCGTGAAAAGAGAGATTTTGACCTTTTAAACTCTTCCTTTCTCTGTAAACCGACCTAAGCTTTGATTAAGAGAGAGAAAAGGGCTGTGGAGAGAAAGAGAAATCTAGAGAAGGAAGGAGAATAAGCAAAGAGGTAAGCAATATTGAGATTTCCATAGCTTTTCTCCTTAGCAAGTTATTCTTCTCCTCTTTGCCCTCTCTTTCTATAGTTTTGGTAGTAGATTTGGGTTTGGTTCAGAAGAGAGATGGTGGAAAATCACTCTTGAAGGAGGCTAGAGCTCATGTAGCTTCATTTCTTCTTCTTTGCCTTCCTTCTTGAGAGCTTGAGAGAGGAAAGAGAGTGAGTGAAATTCTAGAGAGAGAATCCCTAGTTTCTTACATGAGTAGTAGGGGTTTGCTTCGACGAAAAGCCCCTTTAGCTTTGTGAGTATTTATTTGAGTTATGAGAGAATAATCCCATGCTCTTGTTGTGCTTAGGCTCAAAGGAAGCAACTCCATTTAGTTGTGAGTGTGAAATTAAGAAGGGAGAAGAGGAATTGAAAGGAAAGGCTTGTATTAGCCGATAAGGTAGCTCTCTACTCTTTCTTATTACATTCTTGGATGTGTAATAGTCATTGTATGCTTGTGTATGTGCTTGTATGATGAGACATGCCATTTGATGTTGCCTTGATGCATTGGTACCAATATGTGTATGATATGAATTGTGGAAATTGCTAGGGTGAGGTGGTGCCGAAAGTCCCTTGAGATGGGTGAGGTGGAGCCAAAAGTTTCTAAACCAAGGGTGAGGCCAATCCAAAAGTCCCAAAGCTCGGGTGAGCTAGACCGAAAGTCCCTAGAGCCTGTTCTTATCATTGATATGATATCATGGCATGAAACACATATGTTGTGTAATTGTGACTTGTTTGCATGCTTTGACTAGTTTATATATCTTGATTGCTTCTTGAATGAGAATGAGCTATTGAGATTCCCTGAATCTCACCCCCTTCCCTCTCCCATCTTAACATCTAGGTGGAGCTCAAGGAGAAGCAAGTGCACACCAAAGAGTCTAGTTGAGAATGTTTAGAGAATTGTGTAGTTCTTTTAGTTCTTTTGTTGTAAAGAGGTGCCAAAATGAATATGCACCTATTATTTTTGAGTTGTAAATATGTGAGCACATGTAAAATATGTATAAGTGATGTATGAACTGTGTAAAGAGCCAAAGTAATAGAAATGTGATATTTGGCCCTTTAGTGGCTTATATGAAATGGTGCATTTTGTCCCGTAGCATAGTGAGTTTGAGTTGTGTATTGACCTGGATCACTTGAGTAATTCATATATGCGATGTTTATACTTTCAAACTTGCCCACGAGATGCTAGCACATGTAGGAGCCCATTTGGAGCCACTTTGAACCATTTTAGGTGCCAAAACTGCCAAATTTGTGAGCTCTGTCAAAGTATGAGCAATGAGCTCTTCTTGACATGGTATTGGGTATGCCTCTAGAGTCTATTTAGAGCTTCTTGAGAAGCTAAAGTAAGTAATATTTGGAGGTCTAGAGAATATTTGGCGAGTTGTTGAAGTTTGGAAATTTTAATGGTTTTGGTTATGGGATGGTGCAATAAGTCCGAAAATGAATCAATGTCATTCATGGACCAAATGGTGTCCAATTATCATGAAATTTTATGATCATAAACTAGATGTCTACAGTGACCTATAACAACTAGAAGCACCTCAATTGGAGGTCTGTAGAGAGAGAAATGACTTACTGAAATTCTGTATCAGCATCAGGGAAGCTTTCCGACCTTCGTTACTGTTCCATCAGTTTTCGAGATCCAAAAGCTCCTGAACTGATCTGGACTTATTTTTTTTTCTCTAGTTAACATCTATAGCTTTCCAAATTGGTATAGTTTGCCCAGATTAGATTTTTTTGGAATTAATTATGAATTTTCGAAGTTCATAATAGTAAATTGCACCAGTATCAGGGACAATCGGACCTCTGTCTCTTTTTTGATGTCAAAGATAGTCCAAAACACTGATATTGTGGTTGGAAGTTATTTTTAACATGAAGTTAACATCTAAAGCTTTCCAGAGAGCTATGATTTGCTTGATTTCCATTTTTCTAGAATTAGTTATGATTTTCTAAAGTTAGAGCCAAAAATATGACTTTTGGGCTCATTTGAGAAATGGCATTTTCTTGGTTTTTGGCTTCATATCCGTGGTTTATGAGTTGTTTGAGGCTATGTACAAGTTGTATAAATGGTATTTGAGTAGAGAATATGAATGATGGGTTCACATGACCCACGGGATAAAATATGACTGGTTAAACCCTGACTTAAAGTAGTAAAATACCACGGTTTTGGTCATTTTTTTTGAAAATCATATGGAATCAAGCCTAGAGGGAGATGAATTAGAGTTAAGATATTATGGTCTTACAGGTTTCAAGGTCTAGATGTACCTGAACTGGTTTGGAGTTATTTTTTCCTTCTAGAAAACATCCACAACTTTCCAGATTGGTATATTTGCATAGATTAGATTTTTTTGGAACTAATTGGATATTTTTGAAGTTTGCTGCAGAAACCTATGATAATACCAGTGGATAGCCAAACCTCTGGACATTTTTTAGATGTCAAACATCTTCTGTGTTTCATGGTATGGAAATATTTTTAACATAAAGTAGACATGTATAACTTTCTAGAATGGGCAAGAATGCATGATTTTGATTTTTCTAGAATTAGTTATGATTTTTCAAAATTTGTGACAGAAGTGAGAAAATTTTGGCTAAAAATGCAGATGTGTTTTATGCTTCCCTTTGGTTTTCACAAGTTGTAGGTCATTTTTTGTGATGAAAATGAGTTGTATCCATGTAATTAAATATGAGAATGTGATGTATGAGCTCACATGGTCCACGAGACATCAAAAAAAAATTGTATATGCGACGCAACGCTAAATAATGTATTATTTTAATGCTATTATTTTGCCTCTTATGTGAGTTGAATGATGTGAGGCATAAATATAACATGAAATGAGTTAGAAATTTATGGTGTTACAAAGGTTCTCCCTGGGTTGATGAAAGGAAGATAAGATGTTATGAGATGGAAGATCACTTAGTAATAGTTAGCAAAATTCCACAAAGGATAGACCTTTAATTAGTAAGTATAGAAATTAGGGAAAAGCGAGGAAGACTTCAGAAGTTAGCACACGGAAAGAGATGTCCTCGCTTTAGTAGTAATTAAATAAAAGTTAATAAAATGATCATAATAAGAGCAAACAGATAAGGATCTAGCAGCTAGCTAGATGAGCTTCCCTGATACGAGATTGATAACATAAAAGCACACGAGTAGTAAGAAAACTGAGTGGAGCATGGAATTTTCAATAATACAGATTTAGAACATTGAGAGTGCGTGTCCTGAATTGGGTTAGTAAAACCCTGGAATGAGTAGACTATGCTTCTAAAGATGAGAATGAAAAGCTTAAGTACAAAGAGAGTACGTAACTCCTTATTAGAACATAGGAATGAGCCGAGGCAAACAGTTAGTGCCTCAGTCTCTCAAGAAAGCTAGAGAAAGCCAAAGGTCGTTTAAGAAGGTGAGTCCCTGTATTATACAGGGAAGAAATGTAAGCCAAGAGTATTACAAAATGCAAACTCTAGGATCACATGGAATAAAAATTTTCTTACAGAAGGATGGTCTAATTAAGAATAAAGTAAGAGTGTAAGAGGAATTAGACCTCCCCCATTTTCATGGAAAGTGAACAAATAAAGGTGAATCTAGAAAGGATAAAATTACTCTTGAGCATAGAAAAGCAAAAAATTAGCTGAGGAATAAATGAGTACGAGATAAACCTTTTCCCTAGAATAAAGGAATAATAAAAGAGAGAGTATGTGATAACGTCAGAGTTGAAGACATAGTAAATTGAGAATAGATGTAGACATGACATGGATTAGTGTGTAAGAAAGCACGATTGTCCTTGGAATAGATGTTCATAAAGTATGAGGCAGTGCCTTAATAAAGATAATTGGGCAACATAAAGTGACCTCGGGATGGAGCAAAAAATTTTGTAAGAAATTAGAGGAAGAGTCCTCTTTTCTCCAAGTGTCATATGGAACAATGGCAGATAAAGAAAAGTAACAGAGGAATGCTTTAAATTATTAAGAAACTTATAATATACTGGCAATAGTGGCTTAAGCTGGGTCATGACATGCCAGTGTATTAATGATTGATGCTATAATTTGCTTGCAATGATGGTTACATGTTATTGGGTCTGGCCAACTCAATAGTAATGTAACTTGAGTGCGTAGTAAATAATGGCATCAACCATAAAGAGTGTCTCAATAATCAAAGAGTGTCCTAGTTAGTTAAATAAAAGGATAAGTTAGAGAAAAGGAAGTAAAGAAATTCTAATAAAATTAGAATGGCACGAAAAGTATGCAAGAAGGAATCTCTAGTAAAGAAAATGATGAATAGGGAACGTGCTATCAACATAAGAATAGTAAAAGTTAGATAGCAAGAGTTCAGTATACATAGAATGAGTCCTTTATAATATAACTGAATATAGTGGAAAGGGACCAGCATATGATCTCTATCCTGCAAAAGATGTTAGACATACCTGACATATGAGATGCTTTGGTGCTAAAGGCAATTGAAAGCAAAACATAGGCATAGTTAAAAAGAATAAGATATGAAAGGAAGGACAAAATGAATATAGGTAAAGTATAGTAAGCCAGTAAGAGTAAAGAAAGAAAGCCTGAGTGAAAAGGCTTGAAATAGGGACCTGAGGATCCCACAGGGAGTAGTAAGTGAAAGTCAGAACACTCCTAAGTTACTTTTAGGTATCTTTGCAATGGGATCAACGAAGAGGCAAATGATATAAAACCCACTTCACATGAAGAGCATAATAGATATCTAAGTTAGCCTTAGAAATTATGGGTGATGGTTATCAGACTTAGTGAGCATGTATTTTACAATTAGATACATTGATCTTAGGCTCGACATCTCCCAAAGATGGATCGCAATAGATCCTAGTACAATATAGTAGGTTGCAGTAAACTCTAGCGAGGCTCTGAGAGGTCACAGTAGACCTAAAGGTTGCAGTAGATCCCACTGAGTCACAGAAAACCCACAATTACAGTATAGCAGACCTTTGGAGAGATAATGGCTTGAGATAGTTTTGACAAAGTAGTTAGTCTTAAAGACCAATACAGTTTCAGATAGTTTTTATCTCAGAGACTAAAAACCTCTTAAGTCTGGTAAACTATTGCCACCAGAGATAGTAAAGCTATACTCAGATAATTAGGCCATTGACTAGACCTCCTTAATAGATGAGTATAGTATATGGGATGGGAAAAGCAAGAAAGTAGCTTTCTAAAGTTATAACCAAATAAACTACTACCCAGTATACATTAGACCTAGCCAAGGGATAGAGAGATCCCATATACCAGAGCTATGTGTTTAAAAAAGGGTCGGGTGCTGCTTTTTTTGATAAGGTAAGTGGTAAACCATGTCTCCAGTAGTTGAGACTATGAGACAAGTAAGCATCTCATAAGAATTCAATATCAATAAGTGGTAGTTGCTCTTCAATACCAGCATAAAAGATTAAAGAGTTATGCCAATCAATTAATAAGATGAGAGACTGGATGATACTTAAATAAGTAAAGAGATTAAAGAAAGGTTTAAGCCTAAAGAGGCAAGTACAGTAGTAAGTAATAAGACTAGAACAATTGAGAATAGAAACTCCTTAAAAGAGCCATATTCCCAATAAGTGATCGAGACACGAGGCTGATGATAGAAAGAACTATAACTTCTAATTATGGGATGAGCTAGTAAGAAATAAGAAAGTGAAGTGAAACAGTGGACTATATACTTAAGTAAGTTAAGTAAGCAGACAAAAATTCTCTGATGGTAGTTAATGACTAGAGAAAGATAATAAGACTTATAGAAAGCCATTAGGAGATGATAAAGGAGACAGTAAGTCCACTAAGTAAGAAAGTTAACCCTATGAACGAGGTAAGACTAAGTAACTATGAAATAGTAAGCTCTCCCATCACATAGGCCAGTGTTATTAGGATACATTTCAGAAATAGAGAGTAATTTCCTTTATGATGAGAGCAATTCATATGCTCTGTAACAATGACATAGAGAAAGAGAATCAGATACAATAAACTAGTGACGTAAATCCCCTGGCAAAATGAAACTACAAGAGTCAAGCCTCTAAAAGAAGTGACTAGAGCCAGGAAGAAGGGAAAGAAAAGGCCAGCTAGTGAGAATATAAAAAGGTAAAATAAGATTATACCCTTAAATTTAAGGATGAATTTTATTTAAAGAGGGAGGAAATGTAACATTCGACTCCTTTGTAAATGTGAGAAACACAATGTCCAGTTTCTTCGTAAACGTGTAAAACACATCGGATATAAAATGAAGTCTCCTAGATAGAATGATTTGAGGTCTAATAAAATTAGAACAATAATTTAGACCTCAAATAATAAGGATCTAAGGCTATAAGTGCCCTAAAAATGGGGCCAGAATAACCATATGAAAATTGGCAAAAATGCATTGGTATTTTCGTAATTACAAGAACTTTTTAAAAAGCATAAAGAAGGGATTTTTAAATAGGAAAAATAAGTTTTCTGAGGCTTTTAGAGGCCTTGAAAACCATGGAAACCCCTAGAACAATTAAAACCCCTCTAGTGAGCAATTTTGGTCGTCAGTTGACTATTCTATTGTCTTTCGTTGTTCCATTAATGTTTTCATAGTCTAAAATGATTTTTAGTTTATGGTCGACATTCAGAGCTTTCTAGAAATCTATCATTTTCTTGATTTATATTTTTCTAATATTAATTATGATTTTTCAAACTTCATATTAGTAAGCTATCATTGGAACCCGAGGCCAAGCAAATCTATTTTGAGGTAAATGGCTTCTAACCCGTAATTTGTGTAATAAATTATGATGTTTATGACTTGAATGAAGATGTTATAGATAGAAAATGATATGGATGAGTTTACTTGGTCCTTAAAGCCATGAATCATAAATATGGTCTCCCATCCGTACAACTTTCCATGTAGGAAGACATATGCTTCATTGTAAATGTTATCTAATATGCTTGAAATGGGTTGGGATAAACCATGGGATCATTATTTAAGGGTAAAGAGGTTAAGGTATTACAAGGCCAAATAAAATTAGAATAAAATTTTAAATAATAGAAAATGAGAATCTAAGGTTTAAGATGCCTAAAAACTAAAGTCAGAGTAGTTCAATAAAATTGTCGAAAGTATAATGGCATTTTCATAAATATAAGCACTTTTTGGAAAACTCATAGGTGGACCTTTTAAATGAAAAAATTGAGTAGCCTGGAGTTCTCAAAGGACTTAAAAGTCATAAAAACCCCTAAACTGCTTCAAACCCCCTCCAGTATACATTTTTTAATGTCAATTGACCTAAACTTTGACCTTTTTATTCAGAAAGATTTTAAATTCAATTTGAGTGATTCTAAATCCATTTTTAAATTAGAGGACCTAAATTTTATGATGAAAAATGAGATTCTAAAAAAGAAGCTAAAATGAGTCCAAAATCAATTAGCCAAATAAAAAAACAAAAAGGAGATTTTTGAAGAACAAATTTCTTTTAATTGCTTCTTAAGTGGCATCCCACCCTAGCACCTCCTCCTAACTAATTCATGTTTGCCCAAAATAGAGGAGAGCCCTGCCTAAGAGTAATGCACCAAGAGGGAGGAAGAAGAAGAGGAAAAAGCTAAGGAAAAGGTAAAGAAAAATTAAGGTTTTCATGGTTTTTCCTTTAGAAATCTAGTTCTCCTCCCTTTTCTCTTTCTTTCCATGGTTTTCATATGTGGTGTGGGGTTGTTTTGGGTTTGATTTAGAGGAAGAAGGTTAGACTTTGAAGGAGAAGCCTATAGGAAAGGATGAAGCTCTTGAAAAGGCTAAGAATCAAGGTATCTATCATGGCTTTCCTTGCTTCCTTTCCTTTATTCTTCATGGTGTGTTGTTTAGCCACTTTGAGAGCTTATATTAGTGAGTAGTTAGCAAGAAACCTAGGTTTTAAACTATAGAGAGCTAGTAAATGCAATGAAACCTAAAGAAAAATCATTAGAATTCAAGATAGCAAACCTAAGGATTCTTATATATATGGCAAAATCTGATTTCTTCTAAGGATATTCTAGCTTATATAAGAGTTTAATTGAGTTCCTAAGAACCTTAGAAAGCCTCCTAAGTGCTTCTTATGTTAAGGAAATAAAGAAAAGTCCATAGGTCCAAAACAAGGGCATGTCTCAGCCGAGATTGAACCAAGTGCCTAGGGAGTGTTTTAAATTTTTTAAAACTTAGATTAGGACTAAATATGATGGAAGAACACCAAAGGAAGCCTTGAAAAAGATTTAAAAGCCATGGATTGAGAGATGGAGGTGTAGGTTCCATAATGTAACTTAAAGAAGCAACATATAGCTAGGCTCCTCAAAATAATTGTGTGATGGCTCTAAGGAGTCTAAATGGAGTCAAAAGTCATAGATTAAAGGAGAAAATGGAGCCAAGATCATGAATTTCTATAATTGCTTCCTTATGTCTTGAATGGATCCATAATTGAATCATATGAGAAAGTAGGCCTCCCTAGTATGTGTGTGATATTAAAGTTTGCTTCAATGATGTAATGGTACTTTATTTTGTGTCTAGGCCAAAGGAATCAAGCTTTGCCCACTTGCAAGTGTGTGACCTTGAAAGGGGAAGAATAATCAAAAGAAAGACTTGTATTTTGCATTCAAGATAGCTCTCTAACCTTTCTCTCATGCATTCTTGGTTGTTTACTTGTCTTTAGATGTATGTATGTATGTTTATGACATGAGAAGTGTTTTAGCTTGAATGGATATGGTGAAGCCAAAAGTCCCTAGGATTGGGTGAGACAAAGTTAAAAGTCTCAAGAAGAGTGAAGCTTAATCAAAAGTCCCTTGAAAATGGGTAAAGCAAGTCTAAAAATCCTAAAGAGAGGGGATGAGGTTAAACCAATACCCTTAAGAGTAAATATATGGTATGTATAAGCTTCTTGAGCATGAAATTTGTTTCGTATATGGTTACAAGTAACTTGATCTTCATACATGCATTCTTTAACTTGAAAATGTGTCCATTATATATGTTTGAAAGGATAAAGAGTTATTGGGATTCTTGGAATCTCACTCTTCCCTCTCCAATATCTAGCCATATCTATGTGAGCCAAGTAGGGCAAGGAATGGAAGTCAACAACCATGAGAAGCAAGATTTTGGCATATGTATAGAGAAATGAGCTTTGTAAATGCATTTTGATGTTAGGAATTGTAACCATGAGATGTATATATGATGTGAACCCTTGAATATGTTCAAATGTATGTATGGATGATGGATGTATCAATGTGGAAGCCAAATGAATGAGAATGTGAATTTTTGTCATTCCTTTGTCTTTATGTTCATGAGTATGAATGCAAGTGGCAAGGTGAGAATGGACTCCATAATGATTTAGATCATTTTTCATGCTTTTAGATTATGTATTTATACTTTTAGACTTGCTCAAATGATTGTGGTAAGAAAAGAAAAGTATTTAATGCCCTAATATCCCATTTTGGACTCAAAATTTGACCACTATATGTGCTAAACCAAAGTCTAACAAAATGAGTGAATTTTTTTCATGAATTTTGCCAACAAGTAGGTTTCCTCTAGAGCTTTTCACAGAGCAAAAAAACACCCAATTTGGAGTTTTATAGAATTTATTATGATTTTTTAAATTTTGAAAAATTTAACAAAATTGGTATCAGCATTGTTTATTTGGTCAGTTTCTTCCTTTGTGTCATTCATGGGTCCAATGCTGTCCAATGCCTATGAAATTTACAGGCATAAACTAGACATGATAAGCTTTCTATAACAATTAAGAGCACCCCATTTAGAGCTCTGTAGAGGGAGAACTAAAATTTTAAATTTTCATGACAGTACTAGTAATGCAGCCTGACTTCTGCTAATATTCTATCAATTTTTGTGGGTTAAATGCTTTTATTTTGGTCTAAATTAGTCAATAATTAACACCCAGAGCTTTCTAGAATGGTATGGTTTACTTGATTTTGATTTTTCTAGAATTAATTATGATTTGCCAAAGTTTCCACCAGAAAACTGTAGCAGAGACCTGAAAGCAACTCTTTATTTTTTTAGTGCGTGGCTTCCAATCTGAGATGTATGTGATGTTTTATGATATTTATCACTTGTATGGATAGGTTATAAGTAAAGGATGATATTGAGAAGTTCATAAGGTCTACAAAGCATAAGATGAATTTTTAAAATCCTATGTAATGCAAATTAATTCATTAAATATATTGCTTTTTCCATGTAAGGGTGTGAAGCTAAGCTCTTAAAATGGGAGTGATAGGTTAGAAGAGTATGGTGTTACACAAAAAAAGTTCATTTGGTCTCCTAAAACCCATGAAAATAGTAGCTGGACCAAATGAACAATAAACTAGAAAATTTACATAATTCAACCAACTTTGAAATTTCATAATAAATTCTACAAATCTCTAAAAATTGTGTTCTTTGGCTTTTGGAAAGCTCTAGATGCGTGCCAAATGTCAGCCCAAAATTCATCCATTTAGTTATACCTTGGTTCAGAGCCATTTTATGGCTCAAAAGTGCAAAAATTGAATCCCAAATGGTCATATTTGAACCATACTATGTCATGTCTTCATTTGAGCAAGTTTCAAATGATAATTACAACACATATTACTTGCCCAGCATGTCTAAAAAGCCATGTAACAAAATCATACTTCCACTTGTCATTATACACATTTATAACATGGAACTCATATGGTCAATTTGCACAATAACACATATTTACATTCAAAAATGGTTTATGCATCATTGTCTTGTACTTTTGAGTGTGTGGGAATGGTTACATCTCATAAGATATATATACATCCATGTGCAAGAATATATATTAAGACTTAAATTAATGTTAAAGTAGTGCTTCTCAAGCTTTTTGCTCACTATTCTTGCTTCCTTGAGGATTACCTAGACATGGCTAAGGAAGATGTGGAAAAGAATGAGATTTAAAGGATCTCAATAGCTCATTCATCATTCAAGCACACATATATGGCATATTCAAGGTCAAAGAAAGCAAGTAGATATGTTACACAATAAAATATTGACTATATTCATGCATGAGGGATCACATGACTTTATCAAGAGCAAAACAAACTCTAGGGACTTTTGGTCTAACCTCACCCCACAATTATGGACTTTGGTTTAGTCTCACTCTCTTTTAGGAGCTTTTGACTAAGCCTTACATACAATTGAGACTTGTGGCTTTGTCTTACCTATATTTAGGAACTTTTAGCCACACCTCACCTAATTCAAGAGATTTTTGGTACAACCTTACTCACTTAAGAGCCAAATCAATTCCAAAAGCAATCAAATGTCATGAATTGCATATGACCATCAATCAATCAATAACATACATAATTAACAAGTAAGACATACAAGCAATCCAAGACCAATCAAGCAACCAACGTACATATACTAGAATAGATGAAAAGTTACCTTTATGTAAGAATTCAATTTAGTTTCCCTTTGGTTCTTGGCTTGGTCTCTTAGCCTCACACCTAGACTTAAAGGAGATTTTACTTACTTGACCTAGACATATCAAATGAAGCATAAGATTAAAGATGGAACCATATTTATACCCATTTAGACCTTATACAATCTAGTCAGAGCTTTAGGTTCCCATATAGTTCAATTAAATGCATAATAAAGCAACTCTTATAAATTAATATCTTGGCTCCAAAATCTTACCTAATATTAGTTATATGGCTCCATTAGAACTCATTAGAGCCATCACAAACTCAATTCGAGGGGTCTATTACCAAATTGCTTTTTTATGCATAATGGAGCTCTAAATTTTTACATTTCAAAATAAGGCTTTTAAATTCAAAACAATGATTCCTTTGGTATTTATAATTCATATGTAGACTATTTATAACCTTAAAATCAAGGAAAACTCTTCCTAGGTGTCCTAAATTGGTCTTGGTTAAGACACACCTTAAAATAGCCTTCCATGGAGTTTTTGTTCCATCTTTTGGGAAATTGGCACCTATGTGAGCTCTTTAGCTTTCTCCTAGTTCATTTTTTCTTTCACATAGTTTGAAATACCATTCTAAGGCTTCATACCTCCTAATGTACAATCAAAACCCTAGGTTTTATAGCTTACAACCTATGGCTTGCTAGTTATTTCTTTTAGTTCCATATTAATCTCCATACTCCAAAACCTCAATTCCTATTATGCTTTGATCAGAACCCAATCCTTTTCATCTTCATCTCAAGTTGGTTGAACTTGGAGGGTAATAGAAAAACAAGGAGAAGTTAACTTCTTACATCATATTATATGTCAACTGAAAAGGCTTTGAATGAAGAATAATATGGTATATTTAGTTCCCTTGAAGAAGCCTTTTCCTCCAAAGTTTTAGCTAAGAAATTTCCTCTTTTGGGAAGTTAAAATCATGGGGAAAAAGAGGAAAAAGAGTGGAAATTAGGCTAAAATAGCATCATAGGCAATTTCCTTGCATTTACTTACCTTAGATAACTTCACTTTCCCTTAGCTCTTAGTGGTTCTTGGATACCTCGTTAGTCAGATTTTGGGCTAAAGAATTTTGGCCAAACGAAGAAGAAAGGGTGGAGGTGGCTATTGATATAAAAGAGTTAGGATTTTATAATTTTTCTATATTCTAATTTTGCCCTTTCATTTTTCTTTCTCTGTTTGAGCTCATTTCAACTCTCTTTTTAGAATCATCTTTTTGTTATAAAATTTAGGTTTTCTAGTTTATTAAAAATATTTTGTTTCAAATTTATAGGATTTAAAACCATCCTAAATGATCTTGTTAAAATTTAGGTCAACCTATAGCCTAAACTATATACCAAAAGGGTTTTAACAATTCTAATAGTTCCTATCGTTTTCTGGACCTCTGGAAATCTTAATAAACTCAATTTTAGCATTTAAAACTTCCTCTTTTAAGTTTATCAAAAGTTACACAAAATTATAATTTTGCCACTATATTTTCAATTTATTCTTTTTAGCCATTTTGGCTTAGGTTTCGGGCTATTTTTAGTTTTCTAACTACATTTTTAAATGCTCTAATTAGCATCCTACCCTTAATTAGTCTTAATTTACTTTACTTTAAGATTCTCTTATATCATATTATCGATTTCAATTTAATTTCTGAAAAACTGGATATTACACTAATCGTCAAATGTTTGCCAACTTGTACTAAACTAAAAAATTAGTTTTGAAACTTATTTATGGTTATCAAAAGATTGACTACTGTAATAAGGAATGTATGTTGTGTCATGGCGATGCAACCAATGGTAGGAAATGTCAATTTTGTGATGAAGTACCGTTTAGGAAGACAAGAGTAGGAAAAGGAAGGTTCCCAATAAACAAATATAGTATTCACCAATTATTTTAAAACTTTAGAGATTGTTTGCCTCTAATGCTTCAACCAAGTTTATGAGATGGCATCATGAAATGAAAATCATCATGATGAAGGTGTGTTGTTGCATCTGTTAGATGGGAATTATATAATTAATTAGATAATCCTATATGAGATTTGAAAAAATACTTATAGGAACAAGTGAACCCTAGGTTAACATATATCACTATTAAAAGTAAAATTAATGAGTGTTGAATTAAATCACTTTAAAATAGTTGGAGGATTAATAATTTTAGATGTTTTTATTTACTTAGTAATCCAAACATTAATTTTGATCACAAGTTTTGCATGGTAGATAGTCTTTAATTTCTTTTTATTACATAATTACTTGAAATTGATTTGCTTAATTTAACTTAAGGTGTAAATTTTTGTACTTCACAAGTTTTGACACCAAATCCTCGAGGGAACAATCTTTTCTCATCACTTTATTATTGTTGCAATATGTATACTTACATGTACACTTTCAAATAAGTAACAAAACTTGAGAAGATATTCACTCTTGGTTTCTTTTATGTCATCAAGCACTTACCTATTCACTTGGTGTATGAAACAATATTGGATAGACTAGTACAATATAGGTAGATGTACTCATTTAAGAGGTGTAGACACTAAAGAGAAATGTTAAAACTAAGGCTCATGTTGAAGGATCTATTTGTGAAGTGGATATACTTGAAAAAACTTTAACTTTCTGCTCTTATTATTTTGAGTTAAATGTTCACTCAAAAACTATAAGAGGTCCCCGAAATGATGATGGTAGGGAGTGCGATGATCATTCTCCCATCTTTATCTTCAACTATCTTGGTTACCCTCATGGAAGAGCTACTGGTAATGCTTGTTATCTTATTAAAAATGAGGCTAATGCTATATGTTCATCTTACTATATACTTTTCTCAATTGTCTAGAGCTTAAATGTAACACCTTAACCTCTAGCTCATAATCCAACATGTCCTTTTACTCATATGCATATGCGAAACTCACAAGGGAGATAATTTCTCTACCTTATGCTTCTTTCTCTATGGCACTATGTGTGGGTAGAGATCCACTTAGAAGTAACATGGACCAGTTGAGCTCTCTCTACTCATCATCATGCTCAATTACACTATTGAGACTTATTTCAATCCCCACAATATGCTTTAAACTCATGGAAAGCAAAAAGGGATTAGAGACATGCATTTTCGTTCTTCGCAGATTTTGCTTCATTTCTGGGCTAAGTTTGAAAATCCATAACTAAATGCAGAAAAATCGTAACGGCATGCTCTGGGTCATTCTAGAAAGCTTGAGACGTCTAATTCATGTTAAAAATACTTAGAAGTCTTAATATCTCACATACTCTACGTTTGACATCAAAATCATTCACTGGTCAGAGGGGCTTCTTTGCTATCACAATTTACTGATATAGACTTTGAAATTGTCTAACTAATTCCAAAAAAATCCAATGCTGATAAACTATATCTCTATGGAAATATGTGGATGTTAGCTAGAGGAAAAAAATATCTTCAGATCAGTTCACCAAGCCAATTTCCCGGAAATCGATGAAACAGTACTTCGGGTCTGGTTGGGTGTCTGATTCTGGGCAGGAACTTCGCATAACTTCCTCTTTAGACCTCTAAATGAGGTGCTTCCAGTTCCTACAAGTCACTGTGACCATCTAGTTTCTGTGTATAAAATTTCGTAGCCATTGGACTACGTTTGCCCCTCGGATGACACGTTTCTCAAACTGACCAAAAGAACAGTGATTTCCAAAATCCGAATTTCTGATGTCAACTTTGAAAAATCATAGAAAATGCTATAGACCTCTAAATGACATGAACTCTAGCTTCTCAGAAAGCTCTAAACATAATCTAGCTACATGTCAAATCTCATAACAAGAAGAGGTCATATGACTAATCTATGACATCATGTGCAAGAAGGCCCTTTCTTGGCCAAAAGTGGGGTTCATAGGGTCCAATCTTGGTTTTTCTACTTCTATGACTCCTTGAGCACATGAGAAAGCATCTTTAGGGGCCATCAATCATGTCTCAAGTGTCTAGTAACTTAGATTGGAGGAACTCACTATCCCATGCCCACTTATGCACCCATATAGCCTATGTTACTTTGAGCATTTCTCATTCAAACTTACTTTCTCATTCATCATAGATTTCATTCTCATACATTCATCATTCATGACTTACTTCCTCACTCAAAATGAGTTGCATTCTCATATATACATCATCTTACATACATTGTCTTACAACATTTATAAATGCTACATCATATACATCATATTACAAAAAGTCCCTTTGTACAATTCTTCCTTAGCTTCCCTAGCCTCATGCTTGGTGGTGGTTCCCATCTCTAGCCTCACTTGGTCCACCTGGCATGGTTGGATGGTGGAGAGGGAGGGTGAGATTCGGAGAATCTCAGTAGTTCAACTCTCATTCAATCATACATATATCGCATGCAACAAGTCTCATTATGCATGTATGGCATGTTAGCATATAAAACCATGATGAAAATATTTAAAACATATGAATTGGCCATGCATAAAGGAAAACATTCTCAACATGTGAGTAGGCCACACACAACATCTAGGAGCTTGCTAAGTACTTGGATTAGCCCCACCCACTCCCTTGTGGCTTTTGGATTTGCCTTACCCATTCTTTAGAGGTCCTTAGACTCAACCCTTACTCTTTGGGAGTCAACCTCACTTTTGGGAGACCTTTTACTCTTGTCTCAACCACTTAAGGGCTTGGCTCATCCTCACCTTGGCTATAGGGTTATTGGCTTTTCCATTTCCTCAAGCAAACCAAAGCAAATCACATAAATCATCATTTCAATTCATAACATATCATCATGCTAACACACTTCTCATAGCTCATATCATTCATACACACAAACAAAACAATGTAAACACACAATTATGCATGAGAGAAAGTGGAGAGAACTACCTTGTTGGCTATTCACTACTTGCTCTTTCACTTGACTCCTCCCTTGTGGATTTCACTACCACTTCTAGATGGGAGAGCTTCTCTTGAGCCTAACCACACAAAAGCATGGAATTAATACCTTAATACTTGATTCTTAAGCTAGGGATCACTTCTAATCAGCTCTACTGAGCTTCTCAACCTAGGTTTCATCCTCTCACTAAAGTCCATTGGTTACCCTCTCTTTTTTCTCAACTTTTAAGCTCTTAAGAAAGGGAAAAGCAAGAAAGAGAAGACTATATACTTCTAATCTCTCTCAAGAATGGTTTCCCACTCTCTCTCCTCTGAACCAGACTCAAGACCTAACCATTTTTGCTATCTAAACCGTAGGAAAGAGGGGGAAAGGGGAGAAGAGCAACATACTAAGAGGAAGCCATGAGAATCCTTACCTTTCTTGTCCTTTCTTCTTCTCTTCAGCTCTTCTCTCTCTCCTCCGCCCTTTTCTCTCTCCTAAGACGAGCTTGAGTCGGTTAGAAGAAGAAAGAAGAGATTTGGAAGCTTTTAAAAAGTCAAATTCTCTTTTTCTCGCTTTTCTGGACCGCTCTCGCTATAGCGAGTCATTACCCTCGCTACGGCGAGCTCGTGTCTGTTCCAAACCTCTGCCTTCGTTATAGCGTCGCTACAGCGAGCTCGTGTCTATTCTAGACCTTTGCTATGGCGTCGCTATGGCGAGATCGTGTCTGTTCCAGACCTCTGCCTTCGCTATGGCGTCGCTACGGCGAGCAACTCCCTGGTTTCTGTATGGAATGCCGCACTCGCTATAACTAGAAGCATATTCGCTACGGTGAGGGGGCATTCTCGCTATGGCGAGGCCATTTCTCGCTATGGCGAGAAGACTTAGAAAATTCTCAGCTCTTCGAAAATTTTCCAGCTTTCTCTTTTCCTTTTCTTATCTCTTTTCTTGGCTGTTACATTAAACCTTTCATCAAGTAATATTCTCTTCTAGTTTGATTAAATATTTAATTATTTTTTCAAATATAATGTTCTAACTAATTGGGATTAATTCTTTGATGATATAATGTAGTTTGTATGTTGAGGCATTACTTTCTAGGAATCTTACTATCTAATGAGAAGATTGATAAGTATATTTCATCTTAATTTTGTAAATGATTTAAAACTTATATAAGTTCACCTAAATTTCCTAAACGGAAGTTATAAATTCATGAAACTAAACTTATATTATGTTTCAATAATGTTATTTGTATTTTGATTAGGTTTTGAACCCTCTAAATGGGATACAAAATGCTTTGTTAGTTTCTTTAACTTTGGGTCCTTTAAGGGTTATAAATATATAGGATCAATGGCCTATGAATGGTTATAAGTTTCACAAAACCTTTTAGGCAAAAAGGAGGAAGACAAACAATAATGGAGTATGTGTAGGAGAAATAGTCATGGTCAAGTTAAATCTTTATATCATGGTGTGTTGAAGGAGATTGTACAATTAGAGTTTACTAGCTTACTGATTAAGCATATGATGGCTTTCAATTGCAATTGGTATGATCCCACTAATTAAGGGACTTGAGTTTGCCCTAAATATGGTATTGTGAAGGTCAAGCCAAAAGGAATATGCAAGGACAAAGGCCATTTTATCTTTGGCTAACAAGTTGATCATGTGCATTTTACACCATATTCGAAATCGACATCCAAAAGATAAGGTTGGTTTGTTATGATTAAGACAAAAGCAAGGAATATGATTGATGCCCTTGGTGATGATAGTTTAGATGTACCATTCTAAGAAGAGCTAATGGTTCACCTCAATTAGTTGAAAATGACCTTAGTGAGCAAGATCTAAGAGATAATATAGATTATAGCAAAGAAGTGGACAGTGTACGTATTGACTTTTTTATTGACGAAATTGGTGAAACTGAAAAAGAAAGTGATGAAGTATTAGATGAAGAACTATTAGGTAGCAAGTTATCTAAAATTAAAGAGGATCCTCCTAGTGATTATTTTTTAGCAAATGATTGTTAAAATTCAGTAAATTATTATGATTATTACTTAACAATTTGTTTAACTTACATGAATTGTTCACTCATATTTACTTTTAAAGTATTTTATTATTTTCCCTTCTAAATGTTAGGATCTTCTGTAACCAAGAATGGCAAAAGGAAGTTTGTGTGGTAGTTTGAGCTGATTTAGACACCACTAGTTGCTACATAGTTATCACCTCCTTAATTATCTCCATATGCTAGGAACCCTTGGAGATTAGTGTTTACATCATCTTTTTTTCTATCTTCACACATTTAGACATGACCCAATCAGTCCACTTTCATTGGTTAAGAGGGACCTTCAAATATTTTGAGAGTAGATGTGACTATCTCATCTTGTCATCCTATTAGATATGAGCTAAGGGCAAAATTGAGTGATGAATAGCTAGTTATTAGATCCTATGGTGTCATGAGTAAGAATCCTATAAACAAATTGCCTTTTTTGTATTGTAATTGTTACTTTATTTGTACATTTGTTATATAAAATTTCGCAGATTTTATACACATGTTCCACCAATCACTATATTATCTTAGATCATTGATAGCAAGTTTAAGCATGGGTAGCTGCCATTTACTAAAGTCCATAATATCATATAGAATTTATGGTTTGTAGAGTTTAATGTTTACTAATTTTATAACTCTTTAGGTATTACGATAAAAATAATTAATATTTTACTATTATTCTTTACCTTATCATCTTTTCTTGTTTCTAATATAGAAAATATATGCCTAGGATCTGTGTATTGAGCGATGTGTCATACCATATATATTCCATTATCATACTCTATCATTCAGGGTATTGGGTGTGCATTTATAGGGTAAAAGTAAGGAAAAGTAGGAAAATAATGCACTTTTGTTATGCAACGTCGGGGTTAAATCTTCAATTCGCGTCATATGGGCCCTGTGGAAGTTCCAATTACATTTTATAATCATTTACCATTTATATGAGTCATACATAACTCAAAACATCACATAATCCATGGTTTTCAAGCTCAAAACCCAGATTTTGACCAATCCTTTTCGACAGCAAGTAGCAATTTTTAGGGGAAACTTTAAAAATTCATAACTAAATGTAGAAAAATTGAAATCTACCATGCCATAGCTTTTTGGAAAGCTATGAATATTAAATTTACATAAAAAAAATTTCAAGTCATGAAAATAGCATCTAGATAACATTTAACATGGAAAAAGGCATAAAGGTCTGACTAGCTATAAGTACTTATATAAGTTTCTGTCATAAATTTCAAAAATGTCGAACTAATTCCACAAAAATTCAATCCATGAAAATGATACCAATCTAGAAATCTAAGGATGTTAGATATAGGAAAAAATTATTCTAGACCATATTAGATTCATTCAGAGCATGAAAACCAATCAAACAATAACAAAGGTCTGACAAGATGTCTAGTACTAGATAGAAAATTCAAAAATTCATATCTCCTTCTCTAGACATTCAAATGTGCTGATTCTATTGGCACAAGTCACTGGGAAGGTCTAGTTTTTTCTTATAAAATTTCATGACAATTGGATATTATTTGCCCTATTAGTGATAGAATTTCATTTCGGACCAAAGCTACAATGACAGCAGCAAAAACTAGAAAAATTTTTAACTTTAAAAATTCACCAAATATTCTATAGACATTAAAAAATTATGCACTTTAGCTTTTCAAAAATCTCTCAACATGCTCTAGATGCATGCCAAGTTTCAAACCAAAAAGAGCTCATTTTGATAAAAAGTGGTATAGCCTCCCAATTTGGTCAATTTTAATCCAATTGAGATACCAAATTTGCCCAAATGATTTTCTTTAATGTTTGACACCTCTTGGGCAAGTTTGAAAGCATGAATATAACTTATAGGCATTGCCCAAATGGTCCCAAACCCCATGCATTTCATTTTGACCATCTCACACCCAATAATACACTAATACATACATGCCATCCATGATTTAAAATTCATATTTCTATTGCTTCCTTGCTAAAAAGGGTCTATATAGGGTTCATACACTATATGACATTTGTTCATGATCTTACATTACAAAAATGACATATACAAGGTAACTTTGGCATTTAAGTACCAAAAAAAGTTACATAATTAGCAACCTACAACATGTCAAGTGCCATGGCTTGCATTTCCTTGGTCTTGAGCCCCACTTAAACATTTCAAAAGCTAAGGGGGAAAGGGAGTGAGATTCTAAGAATCTCAACAGCTCACACACCTATTCATATATACATTCAAAGCATACATGCATCAAAATCACAAGTGTGTAAACATAAAGTGTATAATGTCACATTTTCATACCACATTCTTATGCTTTAGGAACTTTTGATTTTATCTCACTCCATTCTTAGGACTTTTGGATTTGCCTCACTTTTGGCCTTGGGACTTGTGACTTAGCCTCACCCATCCAAGAGATTTTTGACCTAGTGTCACCCATGCCTTGAGACTTTGGTACATCTTCACCTATATTAAGGGACTTTTGGCATCGCCTCACCCTTATGAGCCAATTCTCACAACCAAACCATTCAAGAATACACATTGGTACCAATGCAATATCAAGACATCAAGTGGCATGCTATCAAATTACAAGAATACATACAAACACACAATGACATACATATACAAGCGAGAATGTATAAAGAATAAGGTGGAAAGCTACCTTAAATTTGTGCAAGCCTTTCTTGATCCTTTTCCTTCCCTATTTTGGTCTTACAAACACACCTAGGTGGATTGGAGTTCTCTTGGCCTAAGCATCATAAATAGCACACAATTACACTCTTGAAGTAAGCCAAGACACTACACTTTTTCTTAAAAAAATAAATGATTCCATGGTTCACATAATGGCTCTATTGGTGGCCTATTGAAGTTACCCTTGCAATTTAAGTTCTATACTCCATTCTTTTTTCATTTCTAGGCTTCTTGACCCCATTCAAGGTCCTTAAAGCCATTACACATTCATTTACAAAAGCCTAGACACAAGTTGCTTCATAAGGTCACATTGTGGAAGCCATTACCTCATCTCCTAATCCATGGTTTTTAAATGTTTTTCAAGGGTTCCTCCCACCTTCTACCATCATATAAAGTCTCAAACCAAGGTTAGAATAAATTAAAACACTCCCTAACCCCTTCATCTGTCTTAGGTCGGCATTATGGGAGCATTTGGGGTTCAAAGGATTTCCAATTTTTTCTTGATGGGAGAGCCACTTGGGAGGCTTCTTAGAGGTCTTAAGAGCTCAATGGAACATTTAAATGGCCAAGGAAATTTATAGATTAAATCAGTTTTTACAATCCCTTCAAGAACATTACACTTTTCCAACTTAGTTCCTACTAGCTTTTCATGCAATTTCTTGATGTTTTCCTAATTCCCACACTCTAATTTCATGGTTCTTCATTAGTTTTTGGTCAGAACCTTCCTCCCCTAATTGGTTCTGTATTGAGGCACCACACCCACAAGAAGAAGCAAGAGGGAAGAAGCAACAAGGATAGGAAATCACCTTAGATTCTAGCTTGCTTTCAATGTCTTTGTCCTTGGTTTTCTTCTCTTTAAGTAATTTGAACTTCCCCTTTAAGTTTTGGACCAAAAATAGAACTAATACACTCAAATAAGCCATGGAGAGAAAGCATAGAAAGAGGGGAGGATAAGTGGAAAAGCATGCATTTTCTTCCTTACCTTTCTTGCCTTAGTTTCTTCCTTTTTCCTTCTCTTCTTGTGCACTTAAGGAGCTGCATTTTTTTCTTTGAAATTGAGTAGAAAAAAGTCAGCCTAAGGAGGGAGAGGAAGGATGTGGGCTTTGAAGAAGAATTTTTAAAATTATTTCCAATTTTGCCCTTTTGAAATGACATTTCCAATTTGGCGTCGTTTTACCTCCTTTTTAAGAACTGTCTTTTCCATCATAAAATTTAAATTTCTAATTTAATAAAATACCTTTGCAATCACTCCAATCAGAGCTAAAACCTTCCCGAATGAATGGGTTAAAGTTTAGGTCAATTGACGTTGAAAAAAATACACCAGAGGGGCTTTGTCTTAGAAAATTTTCAAGACTTGAAAATTTTCAGCACAATTTTTGGTTGTTACAGGCCTTACTAGCCTCAGGGCTTCCCATGGGTTTTGGGGCCTCTGAGAACCCTGGCCAACTCAAAATTTCTATTTAAAAAGGCCCTTCTATGTCTTTTTCCAAAATTGCACTTATTTACAAAAATGCTACTAGCCTTTCGACAAATTTTTTGAATCACTCTCGTAATAACTGGGAAAAAGAAAAGAAAAGAAAAAACTAAAAATTTTCAAAGTCCTGAAATTTTCTAAGTCTGCTAGCTATAACGAGAAATGGGCTAGCTATAGCGAATGTACCTGTTCACTATAATGAAAAATGGTCTAGCTATAGCAAGAGTGCCTTTTCGCTATAGCGAAAATGCTTCTAGCTATAGTGAGTGCGGGCATCCCATACAAAAATCAGGAAGCTGCTCGCCGTAGTGGGTGCCATAGCGAAAGTAAGGGTCTGGGATTGATACGTGCTTGCCATAGTAAGGGTTATTCTTTGCTATAGTGAGGGTTAGTCCAGAAAAGCATGAAAAAATAGAATTTGACTTCTTAAAACATCCATATCCATTCCTTCTCCTTTAACTGACCTAAGCTTTAACCAAAAGAGAGAAAAGGGCTGTGGAGAGAGGGAGAGACCTAGAGAAGGAAGGAGAACAAGCAAAAAGGTAAGCAAGCTTAAGATTTCCATAGCTTTTCTTCTTAGCATGTTGTTCTTCTCTCTTTGCCCTCTTTTTCTATGGTTTTGGTTGTTGAGTTAGGCTTGGTTCAAAAAAGGGAAAGTGGAAAACCACTCTTGAAGAAAGCTAGAACTCATGTATCTTCACTTCTTCTTCTTTGCTTTCCTTTCTTGAGAGTTTGAGAGATGAAGGAGAGTTAGTGAAATTCTAGAGAGAGAATCGCTAATTTCTTACATATGTAGTAGGGTTTGCTTTGATGAAGAGCCTCTTAGCTTTATGAGTATTTATTTGAGTTATAAGAGAGTAACTCTATGCTCTTTATTGTGTCTAGGCTCAAGAGAAGCAACTCCATCTAGTTGTGCTTGTGGGACTAAGAAGGAAGAAGAGAAATTGAAAAGGAAGGCTTGTGTTAGCCGATAAGGTAGCTCTCCACTCTTTCTTGTTGCATTCTTGGATGTGTAATAGTCATGGTATGCTTGTGTATGTCCTGGTATTGTGAGACATGCCATTTGATATTGCCTTGATACATTGGTACCAATATGTTTATGTTTTGAGTTGTGAAAATTGCTCGGGTGAGGTGGTGCCAAAAGTCCTTTAAGACAGGTGAGGTGGAGCCAAGAGTCCTTAAACCAAGGGTGAGGCTAATCTAAAAGTCCCAAAACTCGGGTGAGGCTAGACTAAAAGTCCCTAGAGCTTATTCTTGGCATTGATATGATATTCATGGCATGGAAAGCATGTATTGTATAATTGTAAATAGTTGCATGATTTGACTTGTTTATATGCCTTGATTGCTTCCTTGAATGAGTATGAGGTATTGAGATTCCCTGAATCTCACCCTCTTCCCTCTCCCATGTTAGGTGAAGTTCAAGGAGAACCAAGTGCACACCAAAGAGCCAATTGAGCATGCTTAGGGAGTTGTGTAGCTATTTTAGTTCTTTTGATGTAAAGAGGTGCCAAAATAAATATGCACCTACTATTTTTGAGATGTAAATATTTGAACAAGTGTAGAAATATATATAAATGATGTATGAACTATGTAGAGAACCAAAGCAATGGAAATGTGGAATTTGGCCCTTTTGTAGCTTATACATAATAGTGTATTTTGGCTTGTAACATAGTGGATTTGAAATGTATGATAATTTGGATCACTTGAGCATTTCATATATGCTATGTTTATACTTTAAAACTTGTCCAAGAGGTGCTAGAACATGTTGGAGGCCATTTGGACCCACTTTGAACCATTTTGGGTGCCAAAACCACCATATTTGTAAGCTCCATCAAAGTATGACCAAATGAGCCCTTCTTGATATAAAATTTGGCATGCCTCTAGAACCTATTGATAGCTTCTTAAGAAGCTAAAGTAGGTAATATTTGGAGGTCTAAATAATATTTGGTAAATTGTTGAAGTTGGAGAATTTTCTAGTTTTGGTTATTGTACTGTGCAACTAGGTCCAAAAATAAATCTATGTCATTTATGGACCAAACGGTGTCTGATTGTCATGAAATTTTATGGATATAAACTAAATATCTAAAATGACCTATACCAACTAGAAGCACCTCAATCGGAGGTCTGTAGAGGGAGAATCAACTTTCTGAAGTTCTGTGTCAGTATCAGGGAAGCCATCTGACCTTCGTTATTGTTCCATCATTTTTTGAGATCCAAAGGCTATTGAAATGATCTAAACTTATTTTTTTCCTCTATTTAACATCTGTATCTTTCCAAATTAGTATAGTTTGCCCATATTGGATTTTATTGGAATTAGTTATGAATTTTCAAAGTTCATGATAGCAAGCTGCACCAATACCAGGGACAGCCGAACCTCTGTCTCTTTTTTGATTTCAAACATGGCCCAAACACTGAGATTGTGGTTGAACGTTACTTTTCATGTGAATTTAACATCTAGAGCTTTCCAAAAAGCTATAGTTTGCTTAGTTCTCATTTTTTTAGAATTAGTTATAATTTTCCAAAATTAGAGCCAAAAATCTAACTTTTGGGCTCATTTAAGAAATTGCATTTTCTTGGTTTTTGGCTTCATATCCGTGGTTTATGAGTTGTTTGATGCTATGTATGAGTTGTATAAATAGAGTTTGAGTAGAGAATGTGAATGATGGATTCACGGGACCCACGGAGCAAAATATAACTAGTTAAATCTCGACTTAAAGTAGTAAAATACCACGATTTTTGTCATTTTCATTAGAAATCATATGGAATCAAGCCTAGAGGGAGATTAGTTGGAGTTAAGTCATTATAGTGTTATAACTCTGGCCCCAGTTTTTAGGCAACTCAAGGCTTAAATCCTCATTTTCTAATATTTAAAATTTTATCCAAATTTTATTTGGCCTTGAATCACTCATATCAAGGGACTTGCTTTTCAAACCAACTCATTTCAGTGTTTTTACAACATACTGGATGTTTCACGACAGATTTACAAGACATAAAGAAAGAAGTATAGCACTGTATGCATGTATCCTTTAAAGAGATTCACATTAGAAAAACTAAAGGTGAATGGTTATTTGTAACAGCTCAAGTCGAGCAAGATGATTATTGACCAAGTGATGAGTTCAAAGCCAAGTCTATGGGCAACAAGGCAAACAAGGCTACAAATTCTGAATGAGGCTTACATAAAAGGTAGGTGTGTGCCACTCTTAAGCATTCTTTGAATGTACTAGTTTCATTAGATTAATGTTTGTAATATTTTGATTAATGTAATTCTAACGTATTTTATCAAAGTGTGGTAAGAAGTGGAGTTAGATAGAGATGTTTAGATCCTTAAGGTATTCTAGAGGATCTAACACAATGGGAAGAAAGGGGTTTGAGTTGGTAAAAAAATCTTTGACACTAACGTAAGTTACTTAACTAGTTTATAAATAAAATTGTTACTATATGATGAGTATATGATTAATTTGTTTATGTATTTAATATTTACATATTATCAGTTGATGCAAAGCCAATATAAGCAGATGAGATATGTCGTGCCATCAAAGAATGTGCACACATTTTCATCATAGAAATCCCCAATTTCATGCCAACCCCGTTTGTTAGGCTTCGAATATCATAAAAGGAAGCTCAATTTCGGATTTCATTGCATATGCTTTAAAACACCACTTTTGCATATAATATACATCAAAATTTGAAAAATCATATTTTGAGTTATACAACTCTGATTCATATAAATTAGGTGTCTATGGAAAGCTTATGATGTGAAGTATTTTTTATAAAAAATTAAAATATAAATAAATACATTTGCCCACTAAAATCCATAAAGATCAGAGGCTAATATAGAAAATAACCATAACCAAATCCTGAATTTCAAAAATGCATATCTTTGGTTACACAAATTTGATTTATGCAAACTTAATGGCTATAGAAAGCTTACAATTCCAAATATATTCCTATAAATTTTCATGAGTATCCGAGTTTATTTGGCCTGTCAAATACATGAAATATCATAACTAACCAAATAAACAGTGTAAAGGATCTTTTGCATTTTTCAACCAATTTTAAAAATTCATAATAAATTTTACAAAACTCTAAAAATTATGTTCTTTACCTCTATGGAAAGGCTTAAATGAGCTCTAAATTCTTGCCAAATTTCATCAAAGAATTCGCTCATTTGAATGGTTTTTGGTTCAGGGATAAATTATGGTCCAAAAGTTGACAATTTTGGTCTTAAGTGCTCTATTTTGGACCATTTTCTACTAAGGCTTCATTTGAACACGTTTAAAATGACAACATAACATGTATAACTAATCCAACATGTCTCAAAAGCCATGGAACTCAAAATTATTAACCCACTTGCCAAAATACACATTTACAACTTGGAATTCATAGGGTTAAATTGCACATTATCAAATATTTACATCCAAATATGGTTCATACATCCATGTTCCATACTTTTAGGTGTGTGGGAATGATTACATCTCATAATATATGTATACATCATTACATGTGTAAGAATATACATTAATATTCAAAACTATTATCAAAGTGGTGCTTTTTTTATCTTTGCTCACCATTCTTGCCTCCATGAGAGTTACCTAGACATGGTTAGGGAAAATATAAGGAAGAATGAGATTTAATGAATCCTAATAGCTCATTCACCATTCAAGTACATATATAAGGCATTTTCAAGATCAAAGAAAGCATGTATGAAGATAACACAAGCTAATATCAATCATAATTATGCATAAGGAATCATAGGGCACTATTAAGAGCAAAACAAGTTTTAGGGACTTTTAATTTAACCTCATCTTATGATTTAAAACTTTTGGTTTAGCCTTACCCTCTTTTAGAGACTTTTGACTTAGCTTCACTTACAATTGAGACTTTTGTCCTTACCTCACTCAATTTAAAGGACTTTTGACATAACCCCACCCATTCAAGAGCCAAATTCATTCCAAATGCAATCAAATATCATGCAATTACATATTATCATTAATCAATCAATAACATTACATAATTAGTAAGTAAGACATAAAAGCAACCTAAAACCAATCAAACAACTAATATACATATGCAATAATAGATGAAAAGCTACCTTATGCAAAAGTTCAATTTAGTTCCTCCTTTGCTCTTGGTTTGTCTTCTCGACCTTATACCTACACTTGAGAGAGGTTTCATTTGCTTGGCCTAGATACCTTGAATGAAGCACAAATGTATTAATGGAACCATTTGGACTCATTTAAGCCTTATATAATTAGTTAACTTTAGGTCTTCATATGACTCCATTTAGTGACATAATGAAACAGCCCTTACAAATTAATATCTTAGCTCCAAAATCTCACCTAATATAAGTTATATGACTCTATTAAAACCCATTATAGTCATCATAAGCCTAATTCAATGAGTCTAACACCAAGTTGCTTCTTTATAATGAAACCCTAAATTTTTACCTTTCAAAATAAGGCTTTTAAATTTAAACCAATAGTTTTTTTAGTGTTTATAATTCATATCTAGACCATTTATAACCTTGAAATCAAAGAGAAATCTTCTTAGGTACCCTAAATCATCCTTGGCCGAGACATGCATCTAGTTAGGCTTCTGTGGTGTTTTGTTCATTCTTCTTAGGGAATTGACACCTATGGAGCTTCCTTACCCTCTTCTTAGCACAATTATGCTCTTGCATATTTTGAAATATTATTCCAAAGCTTCATACTTTCTAAGGTGTAAGTAAAATCCTAAGTTTCATAACTTACAATTTATAGTTTCTTAATTGAATTTAATTGTATATTATTGATCCTCATACTTCAAAACCTCAAGTCCCTTCAGGTTTTAAACAAAAACAAATCCCTTTTAGGGTTCTCACATGTTGGCCGAACCTAGAGGAGAGAAGAGTGTAAGGAGGATGCATGTTTTCTAAGCCATAACATATACCAAATGAAAAAGCTCTTAATGATGGTTGTTGTGATGTATTTATTTCCCCTTTAAAAAGCTCTTTTCTTCATGCATTCAGACCAAAAACTCCATCTTTTAAGATATCAAAACCATAGAGAAAAAGAAGAGAAAGAATAGAAACTAGGTTACATGGATATCAGAGGAAAATTCTACACTTTTACCTTAGGTAGGTTTAATTTTCTTTATCTTTTGATGCTTCCTTAGACACGTTCTTGGTTTGCTTGGAGCTGCTAAAATTTAGCCAAAGTGAGGAAAACATGATGAAGGTGGCCTTTTATAAGGAGGAGTTAGGGTTTCTTAAGTTCATAATTTCTAATTTTGCCCTTATTCTTTAATTCTATAATTTGAGCTCATTTTAACTCCTTTTTTAGAATTGTCTTTTCCATCATAAAAAACACTTAACTTCAAATTTATGGGATTTAGAGCAACCTCAAATGATTCGATCAAAATTTAAGTCAATTCATAATCTAATTTATACACTGGAAGGGTTTTTATCATTCTAATGGTCCCTAGGGCTTTCTGGACCTCTGATAACCGTAGTGAATTCAATTTACCATTTGAAATATCCTCCTTTAAGTTTCTAAAAATTTTCTTAAAATTATAATTTTGCCATTACTTTTATTCTTTAATTCATTTAGCCGTTTTAGCTCTAATTTTGAGCCATCTATGATTTCTAATTCCTAATTTTAGAGGCTCTAATTAATATTCTATTCTTTAGGGACTTTTTCAAGTATCAAAACATGGAATATTACAAATAAACTTATAGTTAACACAAAATCAACACATAGTTAACTCTAACATCAAAGAACACAAGGCAAACTAACTATACATATAAACATCTAAATCATTTATTTTACAACACAATTAACTATAACTTGAAAATAGTTAAGTCCAACTTTAAATAGAACATCATTCAATATATTTCTGTAGGGTCAAAAAATTATTTTTTTCAAAACAACTTTCAAATCTTCTTTTTCTTATACAAGGGTTGTAACTTGTTTTAACAATTCATTTTCTTTCTTTAACTCTTGAAAATCTAAGATATGAAAATTTTCAATTTCTTAAAGTAATTAAAGTAGCTCAACTCAAACTAATACAATACATAGGTCTTACTTAAAACTTTTCTACGTAAGGGTTTTATAGCAAACTCACCTCAGACTCACCTTTCATATACTTAGGAAAGACTTACAAAATGATATTAGAGAAGATTTGAAACCTTTATAAAAATGGGGTACAGTAGGCTCACTCTTTAAGCTCTCACAAGCTAGATTTAACTATAAACTAAGCTCAAAAATTTAAGATGAAGAAAAGAAAGAGAACTACAATATAACTTTCTTTCTTTTGATATTATTATATTTATGTTTTTATTCTTTTTCTACCTATTTTATAATATCCTTGAAACATTGGAAAGGAACTCCACTTATTTAGCCTTTAAAGAAACAAAGAGACTGTTAATAAGGAGCTTGGCTAAAACTAGAGACAAGATGATGTTTTATAGTTTGCAGGTCTTCCTTTTTCTTGTTCTTATTTCTCTATTTTTTTCTTCTCCTATCTCATCTTAATAAATGTAGACACTAAATTCTCCAAGTAGAAGAGACAATAAAGAAGTAAAACATGATACTTGAAATATGAGATAGTGTAATATCTAGTATTTTGATACTAGATTAAATGAAATAGTAAATATTTTTATAATGAGCTAGACCCTCATATTAGAGTCAATTAGATGAGAAAAAGAAGTAGAAGCCTAATTAGAGAAGAGAAATGGACTAAAAAGTCAAGTTTTAGTCTTAGAAGAGGCAACAATAATGAATCCAACAATGCAATAGTGAAAAAATTAATAGTTTAAATATTTAGCAATATGTTAAGAAAGTAAAATATTTCCCATTATTATATAACTAAATAAGATTACTAGATCAATTAGAAGTGATAAAATTAGTCAAAACTCTAATTGCACACAAATTGAGGTAACTAGTGGCATAATTATAGTTTGAGCTATTTTAAACTATTCTAAATCACTATGGACCCAAAGAATGATTATATAAGTAAAAAGGATTTTAAAATATCATATACCTCAGAATTATCAAGAAAGATTGGGTTTTTGGGCTAGAATCAGAGCAAAATGGATGTAGTGAAAAAATCATAATTTGACCAAAATGGTATAAAAAACTAAGATTTTATTTTTAAATGAAAAATACATGGAGATAAGGATAATTCTCATTAGTCTAAAGTAAAAAAGCATGTAGAGTTTAACCAGGATACCTAATTTGACTAAAATCCCTAAACTGTGTACGAACAAGCAGACAGTGGCAGTATCATAATTTAAGTTGTTTCAAATTGTTTTAAACTATTGTGGACCCTAAATTGTTACTTTTTGAGTACAAGAGAAAGTTAAATAATGGATCAAGTAGAGTGGTCTAGAAAATTAGTATTAAAAAGATGATAAATGACCATAAGGGTAAACAGTCAGTAAACCATAAAAGTAGAAAAATTTAGAGATTTAAATAACATGAGAAACTTGAAACAGTTTGTTTGGGTCTTATCTTTACCAACTTTTGAAAAGTTTTGCATGACTTCTAAAATTACAGCATATTGGACTTTGTAATGAAAAATATTAAAATAAGATATTATATTTAGAAAAAATTTATTACTTTTTGGTTTGGTCCAATAGTGTCACATTTTTTAAAAGGAGAATCAGAGTTAAGGACCCAAAGGTAAAAATATTTACTTTGAAATATTTATCACCATTGTTTTAAAATAAATTACTACATACTTTAAGTAAAACTCCCTAAACCTAGTAGTAACAGGTCCTTTAAAATAAATTTTTTTAATATTAGATCCTTAACTCTAATTCTCTCTTTTTTAAACCTATATTTTCTTTTACTACAAAGTGTGTAAATTAATAAAGCCTAATATGATAGTGTAAATGTATGAAGCTTAACTAATAGCCTAATCAAATTCATAAACACAATTAAAATATTATTGACATAGTGCTATATTTTAATTTAATTTATTTCTTTTGAATAATTATTGTTTCCTATTAAAAACAAATTTAATGACTTTTAATGTAATAAGGCAATAAATAATATTTAACTATTTTTAACTTAAAACATTTATAAATTTAGCTTAAATGTTTTATTATTATTAAAATAATTTAAGATTATATTAAAACTTTAAGATCAACATAAAATTGGATGACTACATTTCGTATGCCTTATTCACTCATTGATCTAAAACTACGTTTGCCTAAAAAGTTGATTGCATAAGGTGTTTTACCTTGAGTTTGAATTTAGTGCTCATCATTGAATGATGAGCATTATGTTGTGTGACCTCTCAACCATCTATTCCAAATTTGGATGGCCCAAATTTCTTTTTTCTGTTGGTGTTTTTAATCTCAATTGTCGTTTTTTTAAAAAAAATGGTAATTAGAATATTATTTTTATTTTTCTTTTTTTTTTGCATATTTTAGTACCCAAAAGAATTGAAAAACTAAAAAGAAAATGAAATCTGAGCTATCCAAATTAAATATGGATGGCCTAAAGGCTGTGCAACACAGTGCTTGTCACTCAATAAGGAGTACTAAACCCAAACTCCTCTAACTCTAGATAAAATGTTCTTTTTACAATGTAAGGATGAGCTTAGTCTATAGCTTCTTTTTCTATTATTCTTTGATTCACCAGTTAGCCACTTCATCCCCATATCTTAAAGTTACCTTAGCTTAAGGAACTCATATAACTTAAATCAATTCCATGATTCAATCTTTCTTGTGAAATGTTCAAATTAACATCTTAAGAGGGACGCGAGTCATCAATTCTTTCCTTTTCTTCTAGTATAGGTCGTATTCCTAGGGATCACTTAACTTGGCTTACTTCATCCCAAGAGAACTTGTGATGAGCCCTTAGTGATTAGTTAGCACGAAGTCAAACTAGAGTTTTTAGATCCTAACTGTTAAAAAAAAAAGTTTAGTATGTGTAAATTCACTAAAAAGAAGATCATATAATACATGTATCTTTAGGGGTGGGCATACATACATGCTTAAGCAATCAATCATATATAGAAAATAAAAAATAGGACAAAAAATCAACATATCAATCATGCATAGATGTAACTTTATAAAAATCTAAATAAAAATTTCTTGTGAGAAATCGAATTAATGAGCCTTTACATGAACTTGCAAAATAAAGTAATTAATCAAGGATTTATATTCATTTTAATTAATCATCCCTTACACACATACTCAATTAACCCATCAATCTTTTTAAAAAAGGGGAAGAAATCAATGTATCAAGTATAAAATTAACTAACCACTCAAGCAAATGCTAAATGTAATAATGTAAAATTACACATTGATAAAATTTGAAAAATGATAATAACAATGCCAACCCATTAATGGTCTAATTAAATTGATTTAATAAAGTACAAATTCATTATCAAAAGCCCTTAAATTCTTATTCATTCAAAAAGGGCAAATCCTTCCATTTCTTTGTATTTCTTTTCACCTTTTATTACTCCTCCTTT
Source organism: Erythrophleum ivorense (assembly GCA_026724425.1). Classification (NCBI taxonomy): domain Eukaryota; kingdom Viridiplantae; phylum Streptophyta; class Magnoliopsida; order Fabales; family Fabaceae; genus Erythrophleum; species Erythrophleum ivorense. The sequence continues at coordinate 47,945,768 of JAIUCV010000008.1, read as the reverse complement.
GTTCATCACTACCCTCATACCTATCTTTTACACATCTTCTATTAACTTTGCATTAGTCCCTTGGTCTGTCCATCAAAGAAATGCTACCATTAGTACCCCTTAAAACTAAGCTTTATGTGGTCGTATCCTAACCTGAGTATGTCACAAAACATCCACCAAATCATATGACAAAACCTCTACTTGACTTCACCAATTTGCTATCCTACCTTTCTCTTCTAATTCCTTTCTCCACCCCTCCACTTCTTCTTTTTCTCTATAGTTTAGCTTCCCTAATTCTTCTTCCTCCTTTTCTTGTTTTTATTCTTGTTCATCTCCATTCTTCTTTTTTTCTCTAAAATTTAGCTTCATTTCTTCTTCTTTCCTAATATTGTCTTGGGTCTCTTTTTCTTTATACCCCAATTCCTCCTCCTTTTTCTTTTATTTTTCTTTATAATTTGGCTTCTCTTGTTCTCCCACTTTCTTGTTTTTTCCCTCATGCTCCTTTACAACAATCTTTCCTTGTTCTCTATATAAGGCAACTATACAATAATGTGTACTCAACTAACCTCTAATCATAGTGAATCTGTAGCAACTTATCAACAATTTCTACACTATAAAACAAGATCAACTATTAGAACAAGGTTTTTTTTATTGATGGTAGGCTAAGAGCATGATGGGTACAAGAACTGGTTATTAGCCCCCTTAACTAGGAACCCTATTATATAGCAAATCAATAATTATTTCTACCATCAATAGCAATAAAAGCCTTTAAAACACCATTATGTCTATGAATGTAACCACCCCATAAATAATAGAAACTGCTAATAGACTATCAAGTGACATAATGCGACATTTTAAGGACCATAACTCCAACATTCTCCCATTTAGTCTAAATATAGCCCTTCTATATGGAAATTTCATAACTATAAACCAAATCAAAAATACATTACAAGGATCATAATGGTAAGCCCTCTAAATAATGAGTGTTATCTTCCATGTATTACTTGTAACATGCTTTTGAACTTAACAACGGTGTATACTTTATGAATAAACCTCAATTATTTATTTGAATTCAAACTCAAATGTTCATTAATCTCACTATTTGGGCATATAATTAAAATAGAGTTGACAAACCAATTATTTAAATTTTCATCACTTAAATGTACCTTAACTAGACTAACAATGACAAATGTTGTTTAAGACCCATACAAGATACATGATTCTTAAATTCCTTCAGGTGTATCCTTTTAGTTAAAGGATCAACAAGCATTTCTTTCATCTGTATGTGTTCTATGACCACTTCATCTATATGTGTTCTATGACCACCTAACCAATTTTGACTCATTCTTTTAAGGCTATGTACTTTATGTCAATTTGTTTACTTCAACTACTGCTCTAATTATTCTTAGCCATGAAGACCACAGTCAAATTGTCGTAGAACACTTTAATAAACCTCAATATTGAATCCACAATCTAAAACCTAGTGAAGAAATTCTTCAACCATATTATTTCATATTCTTTCATGAAATGACTCCTTTAAATGTAAATTTATCAAGATGTCGGCTTTTTGGTTTTAATCATCATGCCAAATCTGAATCCAAATATCCAATAACTTCTAGGTTGTCGATTCTCCTATATATAAGCATGTAATTCTTTGTACCTTACAGGTACCTCAAGACCTTCTTTCTAGATTTGCAATGATCTAACATTAGATCAATTTGGTATCTCCTTAATATAATTATAGAAAAAGCTATGTTTTCCAAATCAATCTAAGGATAGTGGAATGAACTAAATTTGTCCATTTCCACTATAGGCACCACACTTAGTAAAAGATTTTTCATCCAAAAACATTCAAGAACTTTATTAATGTAAGTTTCTTGTGATAGGTTCAAGATACTATAAAACTTGTCTCTATGGATCCTTATGCCTAAAACATAAGATTTCTCACTCATATCTTTCATTTTAAAGTTATTAAATAGAAATTGTTTCACCTCATGCAGTAGCTCTAAGTCATTATATGCAAACAAAATCATCCATTTACTAAACTATATAGATTATCTTACTTCCATCAACCTTGTAATATATACACTGATCCATGATGTTTTCAACGAAACCAAAAGATGCAATCATATTATGGAACTTTAAGTATCATTGTCATAAGGCTTGCTTAAGTCTATAAATGGACTTCTCAAGCTTGTGCACCATGTTTTCACTAGCACTTGAGATGAATCTTTTAGGTTGTTTCATGTCTACCTCTTCCTCAAGATCAATATTGAGAAAATTTGTTTTTAGATCCATTTGGTGTAATTCCAAGTCAAAATGGGTAACTGATGCTATAATAATACAAAAGGAATCTTTCTTTGATACAGGAGAAAAGTCCTTCTATAATCAACTTCCTCATTTTATGTGAAATCCTTAGCAACTAGCCTATTCTTGTAGTGCTTAATATTGCCCAATAAGTCCTTTTTTATCTTAAGGACCTATTTACAACTAATAGCCTTCACCCTACTTGGTAATTTTACAAGGTCTCAAACTTTAGTACTTGTCATGGATCCTATCTTGTCTAACATAGCATTATGCTACAATTTGGAACTTACACTATTCATAACTTGTGAAAACATAATCAAGTCACCTTCAACAATAACATCATATCTAATAGATACATCATATAATCACTAGAAATTACCGGCTTCTTGGTTTTAATTGATCTCCTCAATTTAACCTTTTGTAAAGGTTAAGGCTCTACAATAAGAAGATCTTCCACCATCATTTAAGGTACCTCTTCAACATTATAAGGAGCCTTAATAGGAAAATTAGAGACTACTTGTTGTAGATTCTCTTAACTACCATTATGATCAACTTGAACTTGTGGAATGTCATGATGTTTAATGTTCACCTTAACTACATGGGTGTCACAGAGAACTATACTTCCATTACCATTAATGATTTCTGGATAGGATTATCTTTAATCACTACGTCAAGAGACTAATCACTCTTATTAATGATGTCATTTTCAAGAAACTTGGCATTTTTAAACTCCAGAAATCTAGTATTATTTGTAAGACAATAAAACTTATCATCCTTAAACTTTTCTACATAGCTTATAAAATATGTTGTAATAATCTTAAGATCTAACTTCTTCCTTTATGGATTGTATACTCTAACTTTAATAGGATAGCCCTATGTGCATAAATGATTTAAACTGAGTCTCCAACCTTTCCAAATTTCAAAAGGTGTTTTAGAAATAGCCTTTGTTGGAATCCTTTTCAAGATGTACATGACTATCTAAAGTGCTTCTCTCTACAAAAAGGTTAGAAGTTTGAAGCTACTTAGTATACTTTTCACCATGTCTAATAAAGTCTGGTTCCTTCTTTCTACTACACCATTTATGTCAGATGAGCCAGGCATGGTATATTATACAATTATGCTATGCTTTTCAAGGAACTTAGCAAATGGACTAGATGCTTGTCCACTATCAGTGTACCTACCAAAATACTTATCTCTTCTATTAGATCTCATCATCTTAATTTGTTTATCAAATTATTTCTTTACCTCTGCTTTATGGGTTTTGAAAGTATCAAGTGTCTTACTTTTATTGTAAAGCAAGTAGATATAGATATAATGTGAAAAGTCATCAATGAAGGAAACAAAGTATTTCTGACAACTAGAATCTAAATCAAGACTATAGATATCAGTGCGTATAATCTCCAATAATTTAGTACTTCTTTTAGCCCTTTTAAGTGGCACATTGGTATGCTTTCTTTTAATGTAGTCCACACATAAATCAAAGTTAGTAAAGTCTAAAGATTCAAAAACCCCTTCCTTTACTAACCATTTGATTTTTTTAATGGAGAAATGTTACAATCTCCAATGCCACAAACCATAATACTTCTCTTTCATAACACAATGCTTAACACCTGTATTACCATGCACAGACATTAAGGTATTAGGGACATTCATGCTAGTGTAAAGCTTATACAAACTGTTATCCAAAGTAATTTTCCCAATAGGTATTGAATTTTTTTATTAAATTAAAAGTTAGTCCATAACTATTTAATCAAACACTTGAAGGAACAAGTTTGGAAATAGAAATTAAAGAAAAACTTGCAATATAAAATGTTTGTTCAAGATCTAATACATAGCTAGAACTTAAAATAAGCCTACATGTTCCCATTGCCTCTATAGGTGAGCCTATCCTATTTCTTGAAAGACTTTATGCTCACTTATACTTAGTTTCCTTTTATTAAGAAAACCTTGTATGGTATTAGCAATATGGATCTAGATCTAGCATCAATCCACCAAGTGTCATAAATAATATCAATCATATGAGACTCAAAACACATAAAAGACAAGAGTGTACCTTTCTTCTCTAAACAGGCCTTTATTTTAAGAGAATTTTTCCTTATGTACTTCTTTTTGAAAGAATAGCATTAGGCTGCCTCTTTATTCATTTTGCAATTAGGAGCAAGTCTTATTATTCTTGCTTTTCCCTCTATAGCTCTTTTTCTTAGAGTTTGTAGCTATAAATGCCTCATTTATGACCCTATCACCTTCCATAATGAGCTTATTCTCTTCTTACACACATGTGGACCATAATTAGTTTACTAACCATTTTTCCTTATGTGTGTTATAGGATACGATAAATGGCCTATACTGTGAAGGCAATGAGTTAAGGATCATAGTCACCAAGAAGGATTTAGAGATCTCTATCTTAAGAGACTTGCATTGTGCATAATATGTATCTCATCAGCATAATATGTTCACACACCCCTCTAGTGCTGGTTAGTCTCATACATGATAGTTAAGCCAACAATGTGCTAGTTGTCATACCAATAAAACAGATGCCTTAACATACCATAATAGAAGACCTTGTACTATTAGCAGAAAACCTTGTACTTACTGGCAGAGGACCTTGTCGACAAATTCTTAGAATTTACACTGTAGAATACAATATCTTATCGACAAGATCTTAGACCCTGTTGATAAGATGTTATCTTAGCTCCCTTAGCCTTTATATTAACATGGTTTAATGCCAATTTAGTCATAATATGTTTACTCAACTAGAAACATCACCAAATAAGGTATAAAACATTCATTATCAAGAACTTTCATACCTTTAGTAAGGGAAATAACCATAATCAAAGGCTAAAATAATTCAATTTTAATCATATAGGGCATATGACCTTACCAATATCATCTTCCATCCATAATATACTTAATGGACTAGAACTATCACAATCCCATGCTTGCATTTTGGGTTTAAGACAAGCAACATAAGTTCAAGATAAAGTTGCAGTTTTTCCTTAGGTCTATAATCTGATGTGAAATTAAAAAATTTATAAATAATTTTTAAAAAAATTGAAATCATACTAATTATACCATTCTAGAAAGTCTAAGACGTCCCTTAATTGCCATAAAAATTTCATATTAAAACAATTAGGTTTGCCCCATGAAAACTGATGGAACAGTAACACTAGTCTAGGTTACATTTTACAGCTAAACTCTAACTTCGAAAAATCATATCTCCCTCTATAGAACTCTAAATAAGGTGCTCTTAGTGGCTATGAAAGGGTCATGATGCCTACTACATTTCTCTAAAAGTTCACAAGCATTGGATTTTGTTTGGCCCTTTAAAGACATAGAAAACCAAAACTAACTAAGTGAACAGTGCATTGGCATTTTTTGCATAATTTAGTCAAATTTGGAAAATCACAAAATATTCTACATAGCTCTAAAAATTATATTTTTTAGCTCTGTGAAACACTCTTAATGAGATCTAAATGCCTGCCAAATTTTGTGCCAAAATTCGTTCATTTGGTCTAGTTTTGGTTTAGGGGCAAAATATGGCTTAAAATAGTAACTGTAATACCATAATGTCTTAACCTCATTTAATCTCCCTCTAGGCTTGATTCCATATGATTTTCTAAGAATAAGTACAAACCGTGGCATTTTCATGCTATCAAACGGGGTTCAAACGCTCATAATTTGTCCCATGGGTCCCGTGAACCCATCATTCACATTCTCTACTCAAACTCCATTTATACAACTCATACATAGCATCAAACAACTTATAAACCACAGATATGAAGTCAAAAACAAAAAAAAATGCAATTTCTCAAATGAGTCTTAAAGTCAGATTTTTGGCTCTGACTTTGGAAAATCATAACTAATTCTAAAAAATGAGAATCAAATAAACCATATCTCTCTAGAAATATCTGGATGTTAAATTCACACTAAAAATAACGGCCAACCACAATCTTAGCATTTGGACCATATTTGACATCAAAAAAGAGACAAAGGTCCAGCTGTCCCTGGTATTGGTGCAGCTTGCTATCATGAATTTCAAAAATTCGTAACTAATTCCAAAAAAATCCAATCTGAGCAAACCATACCAATTTGGAAAGATACCGATGTTAACTAGAGGGTAAAAATAATTTTAGATCATTTCAGTAGCCTTTGGACCTCAAAAACTGATGGAACAGTAACAAAGGTCGGATGGCTTCCTTGATATTAACACAGAACTTCAGAAAGTTCATTCTCCCTTTACAGACCTCTGATTGAGGTGTTTCTAGTTGGTATAGGTCACTGTGGATATCTAGTTTATACCCATAAATTTCATGACAATCGGACACCGTTTGGTCCATGAATAACACAGATTCATTTTCGGACCTAGTTGCATAGTACAATAACCAAAACCAAAAAATTTCCCAACTTCAACAATTCACCAAATATTCCTTAGACCTCCAAATATTACCCATTTTAGCTTGTCAAGAAGCTCTCAATAGGCTCTAGAAGCATACCAAAGTTTATATCAAGAAGAGCTCATTTGGTCATACTTTGATGGAGATCACAAATTTGGCGGTTTTGGCATCCAAAATGGTTCAAAGGGAGTCCAAATGGCCTCCCATATGTTCTAGCACCTCTTGCACAAGTTTTAAAGTATAAATATAACATATATGAAATACTCAAGTGGTAAAAATCAATACATATCTCAAACTCATTATGCTACGGGCCAAAATGCACTCTTACACATAAGCCACAAAAGGGCCAAATCCCACATTTTCATTACTTTGGCTCTCTACATAGTTCATACATCATTCATACATACTTTCACACTTGCTCAAATATTTACATCTCAAAAATAATATATATACATAAGCACTCGGTCTTCTTATACATCAATCTAGGTGTGAGTGTGTAAAAGTGGCAAAACAAGGCCTTCTATGCCTCATGGTCTCCACTCTTAAGCTCATGAGCTCCACCTGGACCATATGAGATGGGAGAGGGAAAGGGGTGAGATTCAAGGAATCTCAATAGCTCATACTTATTCAAGGAAGCAATCAAGGTATATAAACAAGTCAAGCATGCAAACCATTCACAATTTACACAACATATGCTTTTCATGCCATGGTTTCGTATCAATGCCAAGAATAAGCTCTAGGGACTTTTGGTCTAACCTCACCCGAGTTTTTGGGACTTTCGGATTGGCCTCACCCTTGGTTTAGGGACTTTTGGCTCCACCTCACCCGTCTCAAAAGACTTTTGGTACCACCTCACCCGAGTAATTTTCACAACTCAAAACATAAACATATTGGTACTAATGCATCAAGGCAACATCAAATGGCATGGCTCACAATACAAGTATATATACAAGCATACAATGACTATATACATCCAAGAATGTAACAAGAAGGAGTTGAGAGCTACCTTATAAGCCAACACAAGCCTTCCCTTTCAAGTTCTCTTCTCCTTTCTTGATTTCACACTCACAACTAGATGGAGTTGCTTCTTTTGAGCCCAGGCACAACAAAGAGCATGAAATTACTCTCTCATAACTTAACAATTATTCACAAAGTTAAGGGTTTCTTCAGAGCAAACCCTAACAAGTATAAGCAACTAGGGGTTTTTCTCTCTCTAGAGTTCCATTAACTCTCCTTCCTCTCTCAAGCTCTCAAGAAAGAAAAGCAAAGAAGAAGAAGTGAAGATACATGAGTTTTAGCCTTTTTCAAGAGTGGTTTTCCACTTTCCCTCTTCTAAACCAAGCCCAACTTAACAACCAAAATCATAGAAAGAGAGGGTAAAGAGAGAAGAATAACATGCTAAAAACAAAAGCTATGGAAATCTCAAACTTGCTTACCTTTTTGCTTGTTCTCCTTCCTTCTCTAGGTCTCTCTCTCTCTTCATAGCTCTTTTCTCTCTTTTGGTCGAAGCTTAAGTCGGTTAAAGGAGAAAGAATGGATCTGGATGTTTTAAGAAGTCAAATTCTCTTTTTTTATGCTTTTTCTGACTAATCCTCTCTATAGCGAAGCATAACCCTCGCTATGGCAAGCACGTATCAGTCCCAGACCTCTGCTTTCATTATGGCACGCACTACGGCAAGCAGCTCCCTGATTTTTATATGGGATGCCTGTACTCGCTATAGCTAGAAGCATTTCGCTATAGTAAAAAGGCACTCTCACTATAGCTGGACTCTTTCTCGCTATAGCAAACAGGTACATTCACTATAGTTAACCCATTTCTCGCTATAGCTAGCAGACTTAGAAAATTTTTAGGACTTCAAAATTTTCAACCTTTTTTTTTCTTTTTCCCGGTTGTTACAGTAAACATATGACGGTTCCTTACATGAACTGTAATATCATAATTTTCTAACTTATCTCATGCTATCTTCATGTCTCTTCATAAAGGAGTAAGAAAAATGGTAATAAAAAAATAAATATTTTAGTGTTGCATAGCGTATAAAATTTTCATTTGATGTCCCATGGACCATATGAGCTCATGTGTCACATTTCCATATTTAATTATATGAATATAACTATTTTCCATCACCAAAATTTGCCAAGAACTCATGTAAGGCAAGGGAATACATAAAATTCATAGTTGTTATTTCGGCCAGAATTTTTCCTTTTCTGTGACAAATTTTGAAAAATTGTAACTAATTCTAAAAAAATCAAAATCATACATTTTTTATCATTCTGGAAAGCTAAAGGTGTCTAATTTATGCTAAAAATATCTCTAAGTCATGAAACATAATACAAAGAATGTTCAACATTCAAAATGTGTAGAGGTCTGATTAGCTACTGGTACTAATACAACTTTTTATTATAAATTTTAAAAATATCCAATTAATTCCAAAAAAATCCAATCCTTATAAATGATACTAATCTAGAAAGCTAGAGATATTAGTTAGAGGGAAAAAATAACTTCAGACCATTTTAAGCACGTCCAGGCATTGAAAACTAATCAAATATAACCTAGGTCAGTCTAGGTGCCTAATAATGAATAGAAATTTCAAAAATTCATATCTCCCTTTTTAGATATCCAAATGAGGTGCTTCTAGTTGAAAAAAGTCACTGGAAGGTCTAGTTTCTCCCTATCAAATTTCATGGCAATTGGACATCATTTGCCCCATGAGTGATAGAATTCAATTTCAGACTAGTGTGAACAATATCCAGAACCAAAATCAAAAAATTTTTCAACTTTAAAAATTCATCAAATATTCCATAGACCTCCAAAAATTCTGCACTTTAACTTTTCAAAAAGCTCTCAATAAGATCTAGAAGCATGCCAAATTTTGGCCTAAGAAGAGCTCATTTAGATAAAAAGTGATATAGCCTCATGAAATAGTCATTTTTACTCCCTATCAAGAGTCACTTTGGTCCAAATGGCCTCCTCTTGAGTTTGGCACCTCTTGGGCAAGTTTAAAAGTATAATTATGACTTGGTTAAGCTGCCCAAATGGTTCCAAACCCCATACATTTCATTTTAGCCCTTCAACATCCATTAATATATTAAACATACATACCATTCAAGAATCCAAATCCACAATCTCATTGATTTAATGCTATATAGTGTTTACATGGGATCCATACATCATGTTACATGTGCTCGAGGTCTTATATTGACAAAAATAATATATACAAAGCTTCTTTAACATTCCATTATAAGTTAGACTACAAAATGAACAAAGTGTAGCATTCAATGTTCTTGGCTTGCATTTCCTTAGTTTTGAGCACCATCTAAACATTTTAAGAGTGAGAGGGAAAGGAGAGTGAGATTCTAAGAATCTCAATAGCTCACACACCCATTCACTCACACATTCAAGGCATCAATACATCAAGAACACAATTATGCAAGTATAAAGTGTGCAAAGCCACATTTCTATGCCACATTAATATATCAAACTATTTCCATGCCCTAGGGACTTTTGGTTTTGTCTTAACCCATTTCTAAGACTTTTGAAAGTACCTCACCCTTGGCCTAAGGACTTTTGACTTAGCCTCACCCACCCAAGGACTTTTGGCCTAGTCTCACCCATGCCTTGAGACTTTTGGCACATTTTCATCCACTTTAAGGGACTTTTGGCATCACCTTATCCTTATGAGCCAATCTCATAATCCAAAACATTCAAGAACACACATTGGCACCTATGCAACATCAAGACATCAAGTGGCATGTTTCAAATCACGAGAGTAAATGAAAGCACACAATGACATACATATGCACACAAGAAAGTATGAAGAATAAGGTGGAGAGTTACCTTTCAATTTATTCAAGCTTACTTTGCTAATTCCTTCCCCTCATTGATTTCACAAGAGCATTTAGGTGGTTTGTTGTTCTCTTGGGCTAAACATCACAAGAAACACAAAATCACATACTTAAAGCAAGTTAAGACACTAAACTAAAGTTTAAACATACACTTAGTTTCATACTTGGATTTATGGTTCCATAATTAGTCTAATGAAGTAACTTTTGGAATTCAATTTCTAAGTACCATTCTCTTGTTATTTCTAGACTTTTTGGACTCATTTAAGGTCCTTGGAGCCATCACGTAACCATTTGCACAATTGAAAAACTAAGTTGCTTCTTAAGCCATCATTATGGACATTATTGTCCCATCTTCCAATCTATGGCTCTTAAATTTTTCCTAATGGTTCCTCCCATCTTCTAACATCATATGAAGTCTCAAACCAAGGCTAGAACAAATTAAAATATCCTCTAACCACATGCTCTTGCCTTGGCCAAGACTAAAATAGGGTTCAAAAGCTTCTTGATTTTTCCTTGATGGGATAGTCATTTGGGGAGGTTTTCAAGGGTTTTAAGAGCTCAAGAAAACATTCAAATAGCCAAGGGAATACTCACATAAAATCAAATTTCATAATCTCTTCAAAAACCCAACACTTTCCTAACTTGCATTTCAATGAATTTCCTTATAATTTCTTGCCATAATCCATCTCCCCAAGGTCTAAAACCCTTGTTCCCCTCTTGGTTTTGGATAAAAAATCCCTTCCCCATATGGTTCTGGTTTAGGTCAAAAATCCTCCAAGAAAGAAGAAACAAGGAAAAGCAATCACAACAAGTAATTACCTTGGTTTTAAGCTTCCTTTCAATGCTCTTTTTCCTTGGTTTGCTTCCTCTTATGAAATTCCCCTTTGTGTTCTGGCCCAAAAATAGAACCAATCATCTTAAGAAAACCATAGAAAGAAAGCCAAGAAGGTGAGAAAGAGAATTGGAAGAAGGAAGAGCATGAAATTCTACAAATTTCCTTACCTTTTTCTTGATTTTTCTTCTCCTCCTTCTGTGCGCCTAGAAGAGAGCTTTCATTTTTCTGAAATTTGGGCAGAGGAAAGTCATGCTTAATGAGGGGAGAAAAAGGGAGAAAAGTGTGGAAGGTTATGGAAGATTCAAGAAGCTTACATTTCAATTTTGCCCTTCCATACTAGAAATTTCGTTTCAATTTTTTTTAGCTCTTTTTGAGAACCGTCTTCCCTATCTAAAATTTAGATTTTCAATTTAATAAAATGTCTTTGAAATCACTCAAATTAGAGCTAAAACCTCTCAATGAATCCATCAAAATTCAGGCTCACCGACATTGAAAAATGTACACTAGATGGGCTT